>PVJL010000285.1:0-405210 GCA_004026885.1 Lyroderma lyra
GGGAAGTTTTGGATGATTGCTTCAATTTCTTTAATATTGATTGGTCTGTTTAGGTAATTTAGTTCTTCCTGGTTCAGTCTAGGTAGAGTATGTTTCTAGAAACTTGTTCATTTCTTCTAGGCTGTTAAATTTGGTGGCATAAAGCCTTTCATAATATTTTCTTATGATCCTTTGTATTTTTGTGGTATCAGTCATAATTTCTTCCTTTTAATTTCATTGTGGTTATTTGTGTCTTTTCTTTTTGTCCTTTGGTGAGCCTAGCCAGGAATTAGTCAATTTTATTGATTTTTTTCAAAGAACCAGCTCTTTGTTGCATTAATTTTTTTATTGTCTATTTTCAATTTCATTTAGTTCTTCTCTAATTTTTATTATTTTTTTCCTTCTGCTGACTTTGGTTTTTTTCTGTTCTTTTTCTAGTTATTCAAGATGGAATGTTAGGATGTTTACTTGTGATTTTTCTTGTTTCCTGAAATAGGCCCATAATGATATAAATGTTTCTCTTATTACTGCTTTTGCTTCATCCCAATAATGTTGATATGTTGTATTTTCATTGTTCATTTCTATTTTTAATCTCTTATTTGTTCTTTGATCTAATCATTTTTAATAAAATGTTTAATCTCCATGTATATATGATTTTTTTCTGTTTTTGTTTTTGTTTTTTGTTTTTTTTTTGCAATTGATCTTCAATTTCAAAGCTTTGTGGAATACACTTGGTATGATTTCAATCTTCTTGAATTTGCTGAGGCTAGTTTTGTGTCCCAGCATTATGGTCTATTCTTATGACTGTTTCATGTGCACTAGAAAGGAAGGTATAGTCTTGTGTTGTAGGATCAAGTGTCCTGCAAATGTGAATTATGTCCTATTGCTGTAATGTATCATTTAAAGCTAATATTTCTTTCTTTATTTTCTGTTTGGATTATCTGTTCATGGCTGTCAAGAGGAGTTTAGGTCCCCTACTGTAATTATGTTTTTTTCAGTTTCTTTTTTTAGTTATGTTAGTAGTTGCTTTGTAAAGTTTAGAGCTTTCTAAATGGAGGCATATATATTAATGAGTGTCATGTCTTCTTGTTGTTGTATTGTTCCTTTTACCATTATGAAATGGCCATTATTGTCTCTTGTTACCACTTTTATCCTGAAGTCTGTTTCATCAGATATTAGTTTAGCAACTCCTACTTTCTCTTGATGCCATTTGCTTAAAATATTGTTGTCCACCCTTTCACTCTGAGTCTGTGTTTTTCCTTGTGGTTGAGATGTGTCTCTTGGAGACAGCATATGGATAGGTTTTGTTTTTTAATTTAGTCTGCTACTCTGTGCCTTTTTTTATTGGTGAGTTCAGTGCATTTACATACAGGGTGATGACATATATGAGGATTTCTTATGGCCATTACTTTCTTCCATTTTATTTTTTTTTTGTCCCAATACTTCCCCATTTATTTTGATTTTTTGTTTCAGGTCAAATAGCCTCCTTCAGTATTTCATGAAATGCCAGCCTTGTGCTGGAGAATTCCTTCAGCTTCTGTATGTCTGAGAGGGTCTTTATTCCTCCTTCATATCTGAAGGATAATTTTGCTGGCTAATTTATTCTTGGCTGGAAGTTTCTCTCTTTTAATATTTGAAATATTTTATTTCACTCCCTTCTGGCTGGTAGAGTTTCTGCTGAGAAATCTGATGAAAGCCTGATGGGCTTTCCTTTAAATAGTTTTTTATTACTCTGGCTGCCTTAAGAATTCTCCCTTTGTCTTTGATTTTTGACATCTTCAGTATATTGTAGCTTGGAGAAGACCTGCTAGAGTCCAGGTAGCTAGGGGACCTATTTTCTTCTTGAATTTGGGATCCCTGCTCTTTCTAAAAGTTTGAACATTTCTTTTCAACTATTTGTTTGAGTAAGTTCTCTGTAGAATTCTGTTCTGCCCCTTCTGATATTCCTATTATTCTAATGTTCTTTCTAAGGGAGTCAGATAGTTCTTATAGAGTTTTTTCATTTCTTTTGACTCTCAAATCTCTTCTCTTTTTCCTTCTGTGTTGTTTCCATGTTCCAATCTTTGATAGCACTAATTCCTTCCTCCATCTGGCCAGCCCTGTTTCTTATGGTAGTTAGTTCACTTCTCAGTTCTTTTATTGGATTATCTCTAGAATTTCTATTTGATTTTTTTTTTTTTACAGTTTTAATTTCTTTGTTAACATATGACTGTTCACGGGTTTTTTTCCTGAAATCATTTATCTGTATCTGGCTACTCTGCCAACATTCTTTCTGCTGAGTGTCTGAAGAACTGCAATCTTGAATTCTGTGTCACTTAGATCATATATTTCCAGATGAGAAGTTCCTTTTCTGGAGATTTTAAATTTTCTTTCTGAGCAGCTTTTAATCCTAAGGTATTCGTTGTTTTTTATGTGTTTCTTTTCCTGGGCATGAGGACTTCTTCTCTGGCAGATATGAAGAGGTCTTTCTTTCACTTCCAAGTTGTTGTCTCTGTGGTGTCTTACAATATTTTGTCTTGATTATTCTATCTTATATCTCTGGGATCTTTTCTGCAATGTAGGCTTCTCTTCTTTTGACCCAGTCACCTTGGTCTCGATTTGTCTTCTCTTTTGGAAAACGTGGTGGGTGATATGGGCTGTGCCTCTGAGATCAGTGCAGGGAAAAACTGCTGTGCCTCTGTTTTGCAATTTTCCTGAGTCCTCCAGCTAGTTTCTGTGGGAGCAGGGTTTGTTGGAAAGGGTGCAGGGTTTTTACCCTTTTAAAATTTTTTTCAGCTGGCTGTAAAGCAGACACTAGGTGCAGGTGGTGGGGGGTGGGCAAGAGGCAGCTTTAGGAGAGAGTTAGGAGAAGCAGCCAGGCTCTGTGTTTATGATTTCTGCCTGGGGATGGGGGTGGTGCAGTTTATGGCTGCTTTGTGTCCTGGGGTTGCTCCCATGGGTCCTGGCTTTGCTATAACACAAGCCTGTTTGT
This sequence comes from Lyroderma lyra, assembly GCA_004026885.1. NCBI lineage: Eukaryota > Metazoa > Chordata > Mammalia > Chiroptera > Megadermatidae > Lyroderma > Lyroderma lyra. The sequence continues at coordinate 2,951 of PVJL010000285.1, forward strand.
CAGATACACTGTGCGGGCTGAGTGCCGGCTGGGCACAGGCCACGGCTCTGCCTTCCTCTTTTCTCTTGAGCCTACGTTTCACCCAGGATTGTATTTTACAGCAACCAGATCTCAGTTTCAAACTGTCTAATTTGTGTTGTGGTTGTGGTGCCCCTTTGCAGCTGGGGCTCTATTCTCACCCAGGGCACTTCAGATCCTTTATTCAGCCTCTAACCCACCCAGGCAGTAGTACACTGGTTAGTGTTCCATCGTGCTGCCACTCAGTTGGGGTTTTAACTCGCCCACAGTCTAACAAGATTTGTTGTCCACGCCTTCACTCTTTTTGTTTCTCAGCCTGCAAGCTGTCTGGATATGCTGCTCTTGGGCCTGTGTCTCCTGGCTCCCACCTCACTCCTTTGTCTGCCAACCCTGGGTTGCATTCCACAGCCCTATGTCTGCTCTGGTCCTTCTCTTCTTTCCTCTTCAGCCCCTGTCTCTGACCTTCGGGTGTCTTTTGCAATGCATGGATCTCTCAACTGAGGCTGTGTCACTCAGGGTTCCCATCCTTGGATCCCAGTTGTTCAATTGTATTTTCCAAGAGAAGTTTCAAGGATCTACTCTCTTGTCACCATCTTAGGTCCCCCTGTCTGGACTCAAACTTTTAAAATACATTTAAGCAGAGCTACTTTGTTTGCATATGAGAAGGACTGTTGCCCTATGGTCCTCTTAGCTGGGTCCTTAGAAGCCTGTGGGTTCTATTGAATAGAATGGAAATATATTGAGGTAGATGATAAAATGATCACTTAGGTACAGTGTAGCTCTGGCTCAGGGCTGAGACAGAACAGATCTGGGTTTAAACTATGACCGTACTACTAATTAGTTTTGTTAGGTTGAGCAAGTAGTACAGTTTCTCTAAATGTTGTTTTCTCCTCAGCAAAAATGGGGATGAAATGGTTCCACCTCATAAAACTGTTCTCAGAATTAAAGTAATACATATAAAGTACTTGGCATGGATTATTATTGATATCAATATTTAATAATCTCTTCTAAGTTATATTTTTCAGTGATATAGTGTTGGCAGTATAACAAAGTGGTAGAGGTAATGCCATTCAAGTAATTATGGCTTTCTTGATGAAAGACCTGAGTGTTTCAAATTATAACCTTAAATTGCTGTATGTAGTTTATGCTTTTCTTTCAACTCTAAGATTTGTGTAAAGACATATATAAAATGCACTTACTTTGAATAATAAATTGAAAGTATTATTTAAAATATTGACCTTGTGAAGACCCTTAGTTTATTTTCTATTTTCTTTGGTGGTGTATACAAACAGTTAAAACAGGGGCAAAATGGCATACCTACTCTTTTTAGGTGCAAACAGACTCTCCATTCTATTCAGGGTAGAGTCTTTAAATTAGAGGTTTATATGCCATGATATCACTTACTCAGTTTTTAATAAGTAAACTATTTTACTTTTTGTCTCCCCTCTCTTCATTTCTTTATCGTCTCCTTTCCTTCTACTCTGTGACAAACACTATGTTTTAATTATGAAGTAAATAATACAATACGTGTCACAATCTAAGAAGGTGGTGGTTGTCCACAATTTACTTAACCTTCTATTCCTAGATAGTACTTTAATCTCAACACTATGCCACTAGATTTTGTAGCAAAAACATGAAGTGAGAACTGTCTAGAAGAAGACATCCTATAAGACAATATGGACAGAGTAGAGTAGTGAACACTTTATTCCTACTCTTTGTGCATCCACCAAACAGTCTCACTTTGCATTGTCTCTGCCATGTGGTAGTTGCCCCAGATTCTCCTTGAACATTCTGCCATGTTGCCCCCTGGATTCCTGGAGAGCTGCACTGAGGGCCTAAGGCATACTATTCTTCATGTATTGAATGCATTAAGAGTTCTCTCAAAATATACATGCCTCTGGGAAATAGTATACTTGAGAGTACACTTTGATATTTAGTTAGAACCTTGGCTGAAATGTGTTATTGGCCAGCTGAAAGAAAGACTGTCTAAGGAAAGATGCCAGAGAGCAGGTAGATGTGCCAAATAAGAGAAGACAAAGGTACCAAACTTTAAAAAAATAGGAGAACAGGAGGAGCAGAAGAGAATAAGAGTAATTATTTTTGTAATTTTGCCTTAAGCTTCCCATTCAAATCATTTTGTGCTTCTTGGACTAGCTATTAATATTAGGTTTTTGGTTAATTAGCATTTCAAAGAGATAAAGACAATGGGTGATGAGTCTGTGCATCACCAACCCCAATGCACGACAGCTTAACTAACCCAGTAACACAGGTCCCATGCCCACCTCTACCCTGCATTTGGCTTCATAAAATTCTCTCCTCTAATCTTGATCTTTCTATGCTTCTCTGTCATTCCTTGTTGTGAATCTCTTTTGCCTTTTACTGAACTCTCAGTTTTCCAAATCTTTCCGTCTCTATGTTTCTATATTGTCTTTGCCTTGTGAGCTAGCTGTTTCTTTCTTCTCCTTTTATTTTTCTCTAAATTTTTTACATACTCTTAACTCTTACTTGTATCTGCCATGGATGTTGAATTGTATTCTTAAAATATTAACTGTGGTTACTTCATAAAGATTTATGGTTTTCCCATAAATAACAAGTGTGTTGAAAGCTTTAAATTTCATATTTCAAAGGAGAGAATTTTCTTTTTGCTATGTAATATACTCCCCCTTTGGACTTTAGGTCAGACTATTTTAGTAGAAAAAGAATCAGCTCCAATTGAAGCTATTTTAATGTTATTAGATGATACATTTAATGTACACGGGATATCATGAAATGTTGCTGACTTGCTTCGTTCTCTAGTTTTATGCAACAAAGTTTTACAAACTGGTTTACCTGCAGAAACTATTCTCTGAAACATATACCAAACATTAAAAAGGGAGAAAAGGGGAGAAAACATCCAGACATTGAACAATTCTGTGTGCACCTCAGCCTATATATCCACTGAATTCACAATCCTTTTCCTTTTTTGTTTTTCTCTTCGGAAGACTGTTAGCATTTTCAGGAACTCATGCAGTGTGTGCTGAATCTTGGAAGTAAACATGTTTCCTTTCTATTCCTACCTTTGCTCAACTACATCTGCTCTAGCTTTTTCTCTCTGGTCCTGAAGTTTCACTTTCTCCAGGAAGCTCCTCAGCTGAGCTGACATTGTTATTTCTGTATACCAAAGCATTCACTCCCTCTCCACTTGCTAGAAGGAGAGGAGATATTACTTAAACCTTTTCACCATTCTAGCTCCCTTTCTTTCTTTGGTATCTCCTCCCTGCTACAGAGGAGTTTCTCAATCTTTGTGAGTCCTTTAGGGCCCTCTTTGCATCTTAGTTGTCTGATACTTCCTTGTATTATACTCTTATTATATGTAGTTTGGATAATTTCCTGGTGTCAATTGCAAATATGAGCTAAACTAAAATTGAAATTTAAGTTTAATTAAAGATTAGTGTTATTTTTCAATAATAAAATATTTTTAAAATATGAGTTGCAGTATAAATTATGTATGAAGGGTATTTTCATCATTGGGTAAAAGAATAAAAAATGTTACTGAAACAAAATTAAAACATTGAAGTTCTCATGTTATTTTTTATTTAACAAGTCTAAATTATATGGTAAATCAGAATAGAAGACATTAATGAAATACAAAGCTTTACAGATATTTTATGGAAATTTGAAGAGTTTACACAATTTGGATAAAGAAAAAATGTGGAGGGTCTTCCTGCTCAGAATTGTAGGAGTGAGAGAGCACTAGATTTTGGAATAATAGTAGCATATGTTAGTATGATATATGGCTACAGCAAAATGTATCCAATGGACAGGATTCATTTATTCAGTCAGTCACATGTTCAAAATAATAACCATATTTTGTCATGTATTATGCACACTTTTTTGCCCAAATATATGTGAGGGAAAAAATAAGGATACATGGGTAGTGCTAATTCCTTATCTATCTATCTATGTTTTTAATTCTTTTATTTATGCTTATGAGTTAGAAGTGTAACTCTAGAAATCAGTAACAATATCCACATGCAAAATAATACCCTAGAATATGATAATTGGGTTCTTTTATATAAAAAAATTTTATACATAAAATTTCTTGTATCTGTTCTTGTGTGTTGTAATTATTTGTTACACAAAATTTTTTGTACCATAATATGTTAAAAAATAAATGTTAAAATTCTTTTATAATACAGAAAACAAGTACCTAAATATAAACAAATAAAAATTTTAATTAAAAAATAAAAATGAAAGATTTTATTCTCTGAAAGTTTGGGCCACAAACATGGATGTCCATTATACATGGGAGTGTATTATACACAGCAAAATATGCTATCTCATTACTGTTACTTTGTGTGAGTCATTGTATTAGATTTCTTGTAAGTCTCAGTGGTAAATAAAAACAAACAACATAAAGTGTCTTCCTATATAGGCATTAACTGAATAATTGTATAATAATTTATTGATTAACCATGTGATATGTGCTTTGCAGAGAAGAAAACATAAGCTTATAAAAGTATATAGCTAGAAGTCTTGATATAGAAAGGGGATCAGAGAAGATTTCCATGACAAAGTGATATTGACCTAAAATGTAAAGCAGAGATAAAGAGAAATTATATTTTGCTTTAAGATTGGCAACCCAGTACATAGGCCATTGTTGAAAATATAAAGGAAAGGAAGATGTCTACAAGATATATGATATGGCAGGAATAGAAAATGAATTTGTAGGATTTTAGGTGGGGCTTTATATTGGTGGTTTTTTTAGGACACAAAAAAGTAGTTGAGATTGTTTAGCTAACAGGCTTTTGAGCAGGGAGTAAACTTGTGAAGGCATTGCTTTAAAAATCTGGTGGTAATGGATTGTTCAATGACTGGAGTAGGAAAAGGCTCAACAAGGTCAGATGGAAGATCACTGCATACCAGCAGCATGGAGTGATAAGGTCATGAATTAAGACAGCTTAATATCCATATGAAAAATATCTTGTATGTGTCTTCAGTTTTTTTTTTCTTTTAAATTTTTTACTTTTAATTCAACGTCAGCAAAATGCTTGGAAGTTTTTCCTTATTGTTTTTCAGGGCTTACTGATTTCAAATCCTCCTCTTATCTTAGCTAGCTCTAAATCCAAAGTTTCTAACAAGGCATTTGATATGAACATTTCTATAAAAATACCTCATAAAAAATAAAATACTTGTAAAATATAAAGAAATCAATAGGCCATGAATCAATTGGCTCAGAATAAAAGGGGCAATGATTATTCCTAAGAATTAATTGGAAAAAGAAACAGCCTGAAACCTATGCAATCCCCGCCAACAGATGTCACCCCAACAAGTCCAACAACAAAAATAAATCCAAAAAAAAAGAGACAATTTGATGCTTTTGTTTCCTAGAAATTAATTCAACAGCATTATTAATAACTCTTTCCCTGTTTTCATTTGTTGAAATGTATTTGTTTTTCAAGGCCGGTGACAGTTTTTCACTCTTATTTAAAAATATGGAGTCGAATGTGTATACTTCAAAACTCATGTGTTCAGTGAAATGTCCCCTAGTCCTTCAGGAAGAGTTTACAGGTTACTCCCCCAGTATCCCACAGAATTCTTTCTACCTCTGTTTAGCTCACACTCTATGAAACAATTAATTATTTATGTTCTTGTTCCTGAATAAAACTGTCAACTTTCCATGGACTTGGAAAACATTTATTTTATGTAGGGTACCTACTATCAAGTTTGTAAAATAGTGGACACACAGTAGATATTATTTTTGATTGATTGAGTACCTAAGTAAATAGTAAACATTAGCCTTTTCTATATTTGTCCACATGTAGCCTGTCTTGTTCTCTAACTTCATAGCCTATCTTTAAGTAAAAGACTTTGTAATTTAGAAAGAGCCAGTACTTTTCTTGTTGAAATCATTTGCATCCAAAGCAGAAAAACTGATTACTTTTCAAGACACAGAGAGTGAGTGGTGATTGATTTATCTAACACTGTATTTATTTGGTTTATAGTATGATACATACCAAAACATTTTCTGTTTTTCCATTCTTTGTGGCTGGTCTCAGAGGTCTCCATTGATATTGTTGACTCTCCTCTCTTTCTCTGTTATCTATCTATCTATCTATCTATCTATCTACCTACCTACCTACCTATCTATCATTTATCTATCATCACCTATATATATATGTACTCTGGAGCCAAATAAACATGCATTTTAATCTTGTTGGTTTTACTTAGCTTTGACCCAGAAAAACCATAGAGTCACTGAGCCTCAGTTTATGCATCTGAAAATGATGGATAAAGTCTCCTACCTTCAGGGGTTTTTGGTGAGATTAGAAATAATATCTATGAGGTGTTTTATAATTGGTATGTGATACATAGTGGCTATTATTTTGGTGTATTTTATGGTATTGTAGTTCTGTAGTTACAAATAAGGATAAATTGCTATTGCTTTCCATATCTGACTTAGTTAATGATTTCTAATAAATTTTGGTGGGAATTTTGGGAGGAAAGTCTGATTTTAGATACTACTTCTTTAAGAATGGCGCTTGGGAGGATGAAGCTGAGTCTGTACTTCTTTATCTCCATCAGTGTCGATACTGCAGCCTTTTGGATGGAAGATGAAATGGGTCTTTCTATCAGGGGAAGTACTTGACCATCTGAACACTGGCTGTTGCTAGGACCCTCTGTCTGTCTAGAAGCCTTTTCAGCTAGGATGATTTTTGTATTGGCCAGAAGTATTGGTTCACTTCTATGCCCAACTCCTAACACATAAACATTTTTGCAGAGAGCTTAATTCTCTCCTCTTCTTCAGCTAGCAGGAAGAAGAGGGAGGAGACAAGAATGCATCTTTCTTCCCACTCACAATGGGAAAGGCTGTGTAAACGAAGTGGTCTGGATGTTATGATTCTTTGCTGCATTAGAAGATTAAAATGACAGGTGATACTTCTCTTTGATAAGCTAGGTACTTAGGGGAAGAAAAGTTGTTTGTTTTGGGTTGTCTTTTTAGTAAGAAGAATATACTCAGGCACAGGGTGTTGGAAAATAAAGAATGATAAGGGGTTTGATGAAATGGATGGGAATAACAGCAAGTGCATTTTAATACAGCACAAAAATGTGATCCTTTCATGTCTGAGACTTTTTCTGGATGCAGTTTTAAAGAAGTAACTTTATTCAGGAAATAAAATTTCTGATCAGAGAGAGCAAGGGTAGAGAAGAGATTTGTAGTTTGAACCTATTTTTAGGGAGAACCTTAGATATTGTCATTGTAGGAACCATTTGGGAGTCAACTCTGAACTCAGGGTGTTAAGGAAGGGGAAGGGGAGGAAGGAAGCTTTTTAAAGGGCTGTAGAAAAAACAAACAAGAAATGCCTTGTTTATTTGATAATTTTACCTAAATTCTAACGTACCTGATCTTCTTGGATTAATGGTTCTACCTTTGAAAACTCAGCCTATTTTTTTTTCCTGGAATTGGTAAAATTGGGAGTGGATAAGAGCTGGGAGCATCCTCAAAGTGATTTCTTGTTGAATGGAATAATTCCTTCTCTAAAACTGACCGTTATTAACATTGTGTGTATAATAAACAGAAGAGTTGGGGTAATTGTAGCTACTTATGTCTTGGGCAAACATGCTCAGCAAAGTAGCTTAGAGAGCATGATGGCCCACAGATCAACTGTAGGCTTACTTCCTATTTAGTGAAATATTGTTTAAAATAACTCAATTTTAATAGACGGATTCTAAATTTTTTACTGCCCAGTACTCACAAATGTGCAAAAACATTCCAGCATTTCTTTAGTCGACACATGGGCACTATCTGTGTACCGACAATCCCCCTCGATATTGATTTGTTTCACATTATCATTCAAAATCAACAATCATTATTGTGGCCTCTGAATATTTTTATTATTAGAACTTAGCAACCCCTCTTTCTTTCTTTTTTTTCTTTTTCTCCAAACTTAAGAGCCAACTACACACTACTGTTTGCTGCTTCTACATGCTGTCTTTGCCTATGGTGTAGCCAGTGTTTGGAATATTTTTATTTACTTCCTTACTTGCCTTACTCCACAGAATCCTTAAGACAAGGTTCAATGTCCTGTACGAAGCATGGGCAGTTGCAGGATGAGGTCAGAGTTAGCTGCCTCTCTTGTGTACTCCAGTTAAATTTCTATGCTTTATAATAGCATTTACCACTGCATATAACATGTTCTCTTGACCCTTCTTCCTAGATCATGAGTAACTAAAGGTGACAGATCATGTTTTATTTTTCTTTCTATCTATTTATCTATCATCGATCTACCTACTTATCTTCTATCTAATCTAATCTATGATTTAATATAGCATCTGACTAAATAGGGAACAAGTAGGTGAAAGAATAAATGAATATATGAATTTCAAGTGCTTTACATAGTGAATATATGATATGAAAATGCTAAATAAATGTTTTTAAAGGAGGTAATGTTCTTGAAAAAAAATCCCTCAATTTTATTTTTAATACAAAAGTTTAGAAAGATATGCAGGGTTTAATTAGCCATTTTCAAAAAAAATATCATACATGGAGGTCACTAATCACACAGTAATTTCTTTTCAACCAACTTCAGGTGATTCTCCCTCCCCCGACACCTTCAATTCAAATAAATATTAAAATCTTTTGCATGGATGTAAGAGTGATTCATATAACTCTTAAATTTAAATAACTATAAAGGAAGGTGTTTTAATATTAATATTTTCAGACCAAAAATAGCATAAGGTACATTTTCTTCATGTGTTTTCCACAGCACGGAAAAGAGATTATAGTTACTTAATTCATGACATATTTTAACATTGATAGATAAAATAATAATGTGTTTATTTATTTGGAGACAGTATATGCTAAAGCCCAGTATATCTTAATATACTTGTTCTTTACTACATACACAATGGCAGTTAAGGTCTCTCATGTTTCCGACATACATTTTTGAATGAGAGATTTACTCACTGAATTTGAGGGACAGAATAATGTTAGGATGAAGTAGAAGGTATGGCCAGAGGGGAAAACAAAATTGTAGAATATAACAAACTTGAGTTCAATTTTGAGTCATCCACTTAATAGCCCTGAGAACTCAATAAATTACCTAACGTTCTTGAGCAACCCCTTTCCTTGTTGGAAACAGGATGATAATGTTATCTAGTTCAAGTTAAGAGGTTTGAAAGAGATAATGTAGGGAAAGCAGTCAACCAAGTTTCTAGCACACAGCAAGTGCTCAACAAAGCCCTGGTTTGCTTTTCTTCACGGCCTCACTGTTGTCGAGTGGGTGTTCTTCAGCAGTGTGTTGCAGGGGGCTTTTGAGTCAGACAGTTCGTATTAAATAAGACACTTCACTGGCATTGAAGAGCTTTTGATCTGTTGAAGGAAAATTTTTATTGAAAACCCTGATTATTTTGAATTATCAAAAATAGATATAATTGTTAATATAAAAATAGATTGGACAGTAATTATAGTTGACAATACTGTATTATATCCTTGAAAGTTGTTAAGAGAGTAGAGCTTAAATGTTCTCAACACAAAAAGAATCGGTAATTATGTGATGTGATGGAGATATTAGCTAATGTTACAGTGCTCATCATTTTGCAATAAATTATAAGCATATCGAATCAACACATTCTATGCCTTAAACTTACACAATGCTGTATGTCAATTATAACTCAGTAAAGCTGAAAAAATTGACAATCTAATGCCTAAAATTTCCAAACAACATCAGTAGTATGAATCAGTAAACAGTTGAATCAAATTGAAATTGCACTCTTGTAGTTCTTTACAGTGTAATCTGTTAACTCGTTTCTTACTGTATGAAATTCATGTGTTTTTTCCATGAATGTGAGATTATTAAAAGTCTGATGTAATTTTGAGTTTAGAGCTATGCATTGAGCTTTAATAGGTCTCATAAAGGATAAAGGGGCCATATGGATTTTGCCTACTGTGTGTTCCAGTGCCTACTGAGTATCTCCGTATTAGTGTTTTTGGAATAAAAGTACGTCTGAGTCCCTGCCCTTTCACAATAGCTCTTAAGAGCCTTTATTAGCAGGAAAGGAAACTATGAAGAAAATTCTTTTGAATTTTTTACCATAGAACGCAGTTATAAAATAAAATGAAATGGAGAAGTCAGCTAATTGGATTCGTTTCACTATTCAATCTGTGTTGAATCTGAGCAAAACGGGTTGAGTGGCTTATGACAGTCTTCCAAGTGAATGGAAAGTTTCCCAAGCTCAGACTGGTTAGGAAACAGAAGGCCCCTGTAAAAGCAGTGCAACACTCAGCAGTTTGGGTTTCACTGAACTGGTTTAGTGGTTTCAACTTCTATAACTTCCATATGGAAACTTAAGGGGAACATAGAAACTAAACCCTCTTATTGTACCACCTGACAGCAGCTGCTATTTCAGAGGCTTTGTTCAAGTGGCCTTTACATTTTTTTTTTTTGGAAAGATGGATTTCTTTCCCCAAAACCAATCAAATTTATGAAAACTGATTTCTTATGGCACTGAGAGGAGGAAATCCAGTTTAATCTCATTTTCAAAGTTCAGGAGCTCTTGGAACCAGTCACCTAAAAATCAGCAAATGATCCGAACAGAACCAAAACCAAATTGGCAACAAAAAAGAAGTGTGTTCTGTACTGAAACACGGGTGGTGCAATAATTTGTTTTTCTTTTGAAATAGTCCAGAGAAAATGAGAAAATTAGGTTGAGCACTGTAAATTATAGACAGGTAGGGATGGTGATTGGCAAAGACTAAGGACGTAGTTTTGAAATTAAAAAAAAACAAAACAAAACAAAACAAAAAAACCCTCTCACTTGGTTATAGGAGGGCATGGAGAGTCATTTAGGTTTGGCCGAGCATTATGCTAAGGTTTTTACGTGCATTTTCTCATCTAATTTTCTCACCAACTCTGTGGAGTAGTGAATTAGGAAAACTCAGTTGTCTACCTGCCTGTGTAGGGAAAAGCCCAGGTCTTCCCTACTGTGAGTTTCTTCCCTTCCACCACTCACAGAAAACACTTCACGTCTGATTACCAAACTGTGGAAGATTTCCCCCCACATCAGGCAATTTTCTGCAGCACCACCTGGGTGTCCCACAATTTAACTCAATTCCGACACTGTTTAACCCTGAGATAGCTTCAGATTCCACAGGTCGTGGGCTCAGTCCCACAAGACTGCCCTGCCCTGCCCAACCTCCAACACACACACACACTGCCAACATCAGCCACAAGCCCAGGTTGTCTCCTGTGCTTCTGACCAATTGGCTGTAGATGACCGGTTCCAGTGACACCCTCCTTGAGTTTTATTCATGTGCTAAAGCAGCTCACAGAACTCAGGGAAACACATTTATCAGTTTATTATCAAAGGATGTGATAAAGGGTACAGATGAACATCTGGATAGAAAAGACGCGCAGAGCAAGGTGTGCGTTTGTGGGTAGGGGTGCAGAGCTTCCACGCCTTTCCAAGCCCACACTCTCCTCGCACCTCCAGGTGGTCAGTAACCTGGAAGCTCTGTACTTTGGGGATTTTTATGGAAGCTTCCACATGTAGGCATGATTAATCATTAACTCTATTTTCAGCCCTTCTCTACTCTCAAGAGAATGGGGGTGGGCAGGGCTGAAAATTCTAAGCTTCTAATTATGGCTTGGTCTTTCCAATGACCAGTCCTCATCCAGGGTCACCCGAAAGCCCACCCAGACACACCTTATTATTTCCTGTCCCCCAAGAAATTAAAAGGGTTTTAGGAGCTTTATGCCGGCAATGAGGGGCAGAGACTAATGTATATTTTCTGTTATCTCACAGTATGAATTAGTTGATCCATCTTTTAAATATTGACATCTTTAAAAAAATTATTTAAAAAGGCTTTCATACCTAAAAACTTTGATTACTCCTTTCAAGAGGTTCCTACCTAGGTGGATATCTGTTGTGAAGTGAAAACACACACACACACACACACACACACACACACACACATTTAAAAGAAAAAAATGAGCTATTTGATGATTGAGCAGTGTTTTTGTCTGCTGCTATAGGAACCCTACAGATTGTTTGGATTGTCTTAGCAGAGAGATAATAAACTCAATATTTTTAAAGTAAGTGTTTGAAAGGTGAGCTATATCCTTAATTAGATAAAACTTTCCGGACTCACAGTAAGAAAGGAGTTTGAGAAAATTGGCATATTATACTGATTATATTTTACTATGTATTATAATTTATTTTATCATATTAAAGTAAAAACTCTCATGATCAGCTAAGTTTCATTACATTTGTTTTGTGCTTTGCAAGCTATAAATGAGATATTCCATATAACTAAAACTAAAGTTTAACCCTCTGAAGGAAAGATATTATTTTTCAAATTTTGAATAGAGAACTTTATTTTAAAAATTCCATTTTACCTTGCCTTATGTTACCATGCCCTGAGTAAAACTTTACCTTTCTTGAAGTTTGGTATTATATACATCAGCTATTGAATTATTCTTTTAACTGCCACTGATGTAACTTTTATGAAACATAAACTTGAGTAACTACTGATCTTAACTTTAAAAAACAAAAAGCTAAGTTACCCATTTCCTGTAATAATGACACATTTTAATTCCCCTACTACTGGAATGACAAATGTGTGTATTTGTCCCACCTGCATTCTCATTCCAACCTCATAGTACAGGTGAAGTTCCTATGATGTCTATCTCAAAGTAGAGCTTTAACTCAGGACTTATGACTCTAGACTTAAGATTAATCTCCTTTATCTCTCTTTTCTGGGTTGGTTACCAGGACAACCAACCTTTTTTTTTTTTTTAATGTGAGCAGTTCCCTGGCTGGGAATCGAACCCAGACTGCAGCGTTGACAGCGCCGAAGCCTTAAGCCACTACACCACCAGGGAACTCCCTAACTCTTTCTTTTCAGTTGAAAATTTCAAAATAGTACTTAGTCACCAATTTATTTTTTTGCTTGAAGCCTAATCTAATTCCTCTAGCTTCCCAGAGACAATGCTGATTCCAAAGCGAAGACATCCTTAAGTCAAAAGTTAGCGGTAAGATGAAATCCCTGAGATGCTGCAAATGTGTCCTCTTACCATGTTTTATTGAAATGATTCACATCACAAATTTCTCCTACCGAAATACTTTCCTGACATGTGCCTCCTAATTTTATTCAAGTATGTAGCTGGAAGTTTATTAAGCATTTATCAAGTGCCTACTATATGTGAGGGGGTACTCTCCTACGTGTTGCACGTACCTAAGAGCTAGGACACGTGCTCAGTGCCCAAGGTGCTTATGCTCTGCTTGCGGACAGAGGCATAAAGATGTAATACTTTGTGGATTATTGTAAAGAGATCGAAATTCAATCAAAAGAGAGACAGTCTTGCAAAGTAAGTCTTGAAGAGTAAATGAGAGTGTGACTAAGAAAATGGGAATAAGCATGACAGGCAGTGACATAAGAAACATGAAAATGGATGTTCTGCTTAAGGAACTATGTTCAGTGAAATAGAGCTGAGCGTGGAGATAAGGACAATGGCAAAGGGTGGGGAGAGTGCGGCAGAGTGACAGCCGGGTCCTGACTGGCTGGAGGCCATGCTGGGGAGCCAGACTTGATTTTATATATAATGGTGGTACTTCTGGGGTATTTTTATTTTAGGTAAATTATTCTGCAGCGGCAGTTTCAAGAGATACTCGAAATGTGCAAAACTAGAGGCAGGGAAACCAGTTAGGAGGTGACTGCAAATGAGCTGAACCAGATGTGATGAAGACTAAGACTAGGTCTGTGATGATAAAGGTGAGACAGGAGATCGTTTAGGGAAATACTTCATAAAATTTTATGACATGGAGAATTTTAAATGTTTACATGAAGCAGCAAGAACAAATCCAGGTTTTGTGGAACCTGGACATTTATCCAATTTATGTAAAAGAATGCAAAATTATGAATTCACAATGAGGCATGAAAATACATATTTACTTCAGATTAGAAAAAATACCACATTTTACACATTTTTAAAAAACCACAAAACCCTCAAACCTCTCAAAATTCAGAAAGAGAAATCTATCTCATTAAACACAAGTGAAATGCATCACCATCTCAACTTCTCACAAAACTGCCTGTACCCATTCTTAATACCTCACCATCTCAACTTCTCACAAAACTGCCTGTACCCATTCTTAATACTTCACAATACAAAAATACAGAACAGAGATGAATCCAGAGTGGAAAGAGAATCAGGAGAGTCTAGGATACAGCCCAGCACCTTTTGTTCTCGGTGGAAAATTGAGCCATCATGTCTACTGAGGAGTCAACATAAATTTAATCTATTCTTATTTTTTCTTATCTGCACAGATATTTTTAATTTTTTATCAGGAAGATTCTGAATTATCAGGAATTACATGTTTTTCACTTTAAGAATAGAATAAAGATTGTAGTTGTTAATGAGATTATCCAATGAAAAAATATGTTGTGACATTATTTCAATCAAGGAATACTATCCCCTCCAGTAATTATTCTTTTAGTACACTGCTGAAGTAAATGCTCCACAATATTCACATACAGTGGACTCTGGTATTGTCTTTAAGGACCAAAATATCCAAAACATGAATCATTCAGATAAATATCTCTAAACTTAAGATTTTTAAAAATCCAATTTGGGATCTATAAGCAGAAACAAGGAAGCCCAACTAAGAATGAAGAGGATTTTATAAATTGTTTTATTTAGAAAATAGCAAATTTTAGCATTATAATATTAATTCCTATAACTGAATTTATACTTGTGAGATAAGTGGTCATTCCAGTGAGAAATGTGGCAAGACTTGGTGAAATACAAAATTCATGGAGCTTTCTACCTCTACTTTGAGAGACCATACAATGCTAAGATAAAGTGTGAGGAGCCTGGAGTCTCACTGATTACCTAAGCTTCACTGCTTACTGGTTGTACTTAACCTCTTTGTGCCTCAGTTTCATCATCTGTTAAATGGGGATAATAACAGCTACCTTACTGGGTTGAAGAGTGGATTGTAAGTTTTAATGGATATTAAGATCTTAGAGGCAATGTTCAGCAAATAATAAATAAGCATTATATAGGTGTTTGTTATTTTTGTTTCCCAAAGAGAAGGAACCATAATTTTCCTAAGAATGGACTAGAAATCCCAGACAAATATTATAAGTAGTCTGATTTCCAAACTTTATTGCTAGCCACTGTGCCAGGGATGCTGAACTCCAAACCAGTTTCCAAAACTGTGTTCCTCATGGGTGTTCTGAGATAATTTATGATGCAAAAATAAATTTTGAGCTGAATTAAATTAAATATTTAGAGGTGACAGAAATTTCCAAGTAGTTTTACATAATCCATAACTCCAAGTGGTTTAGGGATGAGCTATAGGAATGAGTGAGCAATAATTTTTTTCTCTGTGAAGATCAAGGACATACTGTTGCTACTGTGGGCTTTCACTGACCACGACTAGAATCTCCCATGCTAAGACTTTGGTCTCACCTTCTCACCTACTTTGGATGGTGCAAGTTCAGTCCCTTTGAAGATGCAGATTGTCAATGCCAGTTAAATAAATTCCACCTCAAAATCAGCTCTCCTGCCCTGCCAAGGGAAGCGTTGCTTGTTTATTTAACATTTGTGATCTTGTTAATACTGGCGATGGCCACCTCTGGGTGTGAACAGGGCCAACCACCTAAGTGACACATGAGTCATTTCCACAGGGTTTGCACACATCAATTCTGTTATTTGCATGGTGACTAGAGATGTCCTTGGCAGATCACTGCCATTTTCAGACTTGCTCCTAGCATTCTCTTTTATTCATTGCATCCCAGCAACTCCTCCCTTAACTCAGACAGAAAGCTCATGGTTCCCTTATTAATGTTCCTCACGTACCAGTCTCTGAACACAAGGCTTAGGTCACTGCCATCACCACTTCCCTTGGCTATTGATCACTAAAATTCCATTATCCAGGTATCACTTGTATTTATGAGTAAACTTTTCCTTTTGAGCCACCCCCATACTCCAAGGCTTCTAAATGAACCGTTTCCTGACAGCTAAAGAACAATCAACTCTACCGTCCTCCTACATAACAATGAATAATCTTTTCTGCAGTCAATAACACATGCTCCCACGAGTGTACCCTCTCGTGATTAAGGATGGTGGTGAGGAATCTTGGCCAGATATTATCCAATTTAGGAGAGTAGAACAATAGAATGTGGTATTCAATTGTGCTTTTAAATAATTATCTGGAAGATATAACTATCATGTTCAATATTATTTGTGCTACAAAGAATATAGTCAAGGGAAAATGAACCATGAATGAAATCCATGGATGTTTAGTGAGAAAATGAACACTGTGATGGTCTAATTTGGCTACTTTCTTCTATAGTTGTGGAAGATGAGGCCAAATAGAGTTAACATGCTCAGGAGCACATATTTAATTAAGGAGCTGCAGTGACACTAAAATAGTCTTCTGATTCACAGCCTAGTGTTCTTTATTCTCAAATGTCATATACTTGATCATATGTTTGAAATGTCTAAACATGTTTGGTTTTGTGGCTATTTGGGGCAGCTTCCTGTTCACTTGATAGGGGACACACATGAAGTCTACTCTTAACATATCAGTGAGTCAGTGATGGAATGAGTGAGGGAGTTAAGTATATAGACTCCTTCATTTTTAAATTTCAGTGTTGGGAGGAGGGAAACAAACTTTCCAGCTAATTAGCTCTAGGTCTTTCTTGAATCTGTCCACTACAATCGCTATAGTAATTGTTTTGTCTCCTGAACCGTGGAGCTTTTACTAGATTCTCCATCCCTTATATTTGAATTAACTTTTTAAAAATTAGTTATTTGTTATTTTGAAAGAGGAAAGAGCGTAAACCTAGATTAGAAGATTAGGTTCTACTCTGAATTCTACGTGAACCTGAAGCCTGATCCTGAGCATGTCACTTTACCACTCTTTGCCTAAGTCTCCTCACATGTTAAATTGGGGTGTTGCTCTGAAGGACGCCTGAAATTCCTTTCAGTCATTACGACAGGGAAAAGCTACATGTCCCTGAATGTTAGAACTGTCCTGTCAGTTAACCTCATGCATTTCATGTTTCTGATGCCTGATTGTTGGAAGAAGGACAAGGGTGGGAGTTTGGCATCTGTGTTTGCATTATCAACTGACAGGCTTTAAAATCAGAGTAGTACGGTTTGAGTAGCAAAAAGACCATCTCAGGGTTTCTCACTAAATAATGAGAAGATGCTGAAAAGAATTTCTGCGTAGGAGCACTGAGGTATTTTTGGAGGCTTTTCAACTAAACCTCCATTTTGTATTAAAAAATAACAATGTAATTAAAAGATAGTCTATTTTATAATATATGAAAATTAGTATGTTAGCATATGTTCTAAATCTGGATCACACAGCATGGATTTTCTAAATAATCCTTCAAGGGAATAGAGCAGGAAATTAAGAGTATTGGACCTGATTCATACTCATTTGCAATGTGGTACGGCTCTTTCAGAAAGTATAAACACGGAATGCATTGGGGAAGTCTGGATACCAGTGATGCCAAGAACTCAATTTTAGCATTTCTTGGCCCTAAGTATTCCATCACTGTGTGCCTCTTCAAAATGCCTTTCACTTTTCTTTTGCATAAATATAAATTGAACCTTGAGTTACTTTCTGCCTTAGGGATGGAAAAACATGTGCTGAGAATTAAAGAAGAAAGTGTGAAAAACCCACATAAATAAATAAAAATATTAAAAAATACTCCGAGAAGTATAACTTGGAAAGAAGGTCATTTGAAGAATTAGGCAAAAAAAAAAAAAAAAATCAACCAAAAAAACAACCATTTTTTTACCTAGGTTTTTTTCAATCAGTGTTTTATAATACAGATTTATGGAGATAAATGTGTCCTCAATTAATTAAAGAACACAGAATATTCATTGTTGCTTAGTAACACACTGAGAAACTTTAAAATTTGTTTCTATAAATCATATACTTAATTGGGAATATACATATAGTTCAATATCAATAAAAAGTCTATTGTGTTTTACTAATGACTCAGCTACTCAAATGACCTATTGTATCAGTAATGGCCAGTGGCAGGAACGAGGCTCCCTGCAGTATTGTAACCATGACACTAGTGACATCATTTAGTGGAAATAGAAGGTGGAATATTTGAGAAACAAAGCAGTGGCTTCTTTGCTCGACTTTGTGAAAACCTAATGAATACTAACAGGGTGTAATGAACAGTGTTGATATATCTACATATATTTAGCAATTTTATATATGTGTATGCACACACACACACACACACACACACACAAAATTGTTTTATTTAAAAATGCATGGGATTCACAGTGTTCTATAGATTCTGGGAATAACATTGTTCTTTTATTGTAAAGCCAAGTTCTAGTTAGAAAACTATGCTTTTTGATTATGTAACATGTAGACTCAACAGAGCTAAGAAAACACATGCCATTGGTTCTATTCTGAGGTATACCTTTGTTAAAAAAAAAGATTCCTTCAGTTTTTTTTTTCCTGGACCTTACTAACTAAAAATAATGAAAGGGTGGGTATCCTACAAGGGTGTATTAGTCTGTGTTGGAAGATCTATGAGGGGACATCATTGTTACTTCAGAAACAAATGTTGCTTCTGTTGTGGGTACACAGAGTACAGACTGAACATTGAGGAGTGGAAACGCAACAAGAACAAGGGTTGCTATCCAATGAGAATGGGACAAACATGAAGTGCTTTATTGAAAAAAAGAATAGCCTGAAGTATGACAGGGGATCTAGATATTAAAAATTCCTAAAGGAAATGTGAGATACAGCATTACAATTTAGGTGGAGACTACAAAGAAATGATGACATTTCTATTTTTAAAAATTAAATTTTCTTCTAAATTAGACATATCCAGTCTTTTTGCCTTTAAAATGACTTTTTGAATCCTGAAGTCTTTGTTAAAAATTAAATTTGGAAGAAAACAAAATAAAGAAAATATTAAAGTTGATTGTAGACTATGTATTTGAATCCTGAGTTACTTTCTCGCCAGTCTTAAAATTTGAGACAAGACACTTGACCTTAAAACAGAGTATAAAATAATACCAGCCTCACAATTATTGAGTTAGTATATACGAGAGAAGCAAATTTAAACCCCAGTGCATGGAGGGAAGATTTTTAATTGGGGAAAAGTTTAGGAAATGGATTTGGGATATAAATTGCTTATTTGAGCATTTGAGAATAAAGAGAAAAGGTACCTATTCTCTTTAACAAACAAAGATTTATTCACATTTGAGGAGTGTAGATAGAGGTAGAAAACATTTATTATACACATGAAAATATAAAACTAGGTGATAATTTGCAAAGGGAATGAATAAAATGCTATAAAATGTTACTTTTGATTTTTAAAAAGATCTTAATGGATTTAATATTTTCATTCATTTGATAATTTGGATAGATTGTCAAAGTAAAATTTTAGTTTTAATCATCTCATCATGCCATGAATAAAATATAGAGATAGTTTTATAAAACTTGATGTATTTTTTAGAAATGTTTATCTATAAATTAATATAATTTATGTACTGTGGTGAACAGGGTGATATGCCCCAGATACCCGTCCAAAACAAACACTTATTCCAGTTCCTGCCTGCTCATCCAAGATCATGCCTTTTCCAAAGCAGCCCCCTTTTGTGGTTGATGGAACTTGGGGGTCTAAAAGTCCAGCCATTTTGGTACAATAGGAAAAACAATGACATCCTGTGGAGCTCACCAAGGCCGTGGGAGGGCCTGCACTCAGATTTTCCTTCTGTCAGTTCTCCTTCCTGCCCCTCCTTTTCACAGGTGTTGAGCCCAAAACCATCACCTAGTGAACAACCTGCATGCGAACCTCCATCTCAGAGTCTGATTCCTGCAGAACCCAACCAGCCTCATCAACTTCTTTCTGTTGTATGCAAATTCGCGTATGGATGCATTTATGTGCATACAATTAAAAAGTCAATTTTTAAATGTATACCTGCCATCAAATGATCTACTTTATATTCTTTAACATTTCACGAAGAAATAAATGCTTGCACATTTTCAGCGTGTTTATTTTTTATATGCAGAATCTTAACTACTCAAGAGTTTTGAAGAAATGCCTAATTCCATTTACAGGGTATAAGGAGACTTCATGGATTTCACAAAACATACTCATATAGATGAGAAGCCTGGAGTCCAAGAGATAAAAGGCCATGCTATCACCCCAGAGGTTGAAACACAAGACGGGCTTACGACTCCTTATCTTCCTCTGTTAAGAGACAGATTTTTCCGTCTTTCTCCTCTCCTTTTCTGTTCTGTTTCTTTAACCCAGTTTCTTTCCTGATATCCCTAAGCCAGAGCTGTTTCCCAGAACTGTAAAATCCTTTTCAAGAAATGACTAGGAGTGTGGTGTGTGGGGGGAGTTATACAAAGGGCACATGTGATTCTGTCACCTTGCAACTGTGCCTGAAATTGATCAAATTAGAGGGTGCTTTCTGGACCCCATGACACCAGCCAGCCCTTCCTGAGAATGCAGGAGGTAGGCTGAGGGACAGCTCCTTCATTGCACGTTCAGAACTACACATTTCTACCTTCTTTGCACAAGCACAGGCATCGTATTCAGTATTTCTTAGGAATTAGATTCAATGAAGTGCCATTAGGAGTACTGCAGTCTAGAAAAGTGTACTATTTCAGATTGTTTCAGCTTTTGCAGTACAGAAAGACAATGCATTTGCTGCCAAATATGTTTCAGAGAGTATGTCCTGGATTTATTCTGTATTTATCTCATATATATATATATATATATATATATATATATATATGCAGACGCTTTTTGTTCATGTCCCAGACACGCTCTAAGAGCCTCACATGCATTAGTTATTTATTTCTCAGGATGACTCCATTTAAATAGGCCGCATTATTCCCACTGGCATTTTATAGTTGAGAAAACTAAGACACAGAGAAATGAGGTACCTTGGCCACCATCCCATAGTGGGTAAATGGTGGGAGTGGGATTCAGCCAAGGTCTGGTGAGCACCACCCTGGTTTGCCCACGCCTGAGGGGTTTTCCGGAATACAGCAACTGGCCCAGGCAGACAGGAGCAAATGGCCATGCTAGACCCAGGTTGTGTCTCTTCTGTCTCTCAGGTAGAAGGTGGTGGGTGGTCCAAGGTCTGAACTCTCCTGTGTGACTTGGAAGCCGACCTCTGATAGTGCCGTTACGTGGCCGTGGTTTGTGTTTTAGTATAAACATTTCACAAAAGTGATCATGATTTGCTAGTGGTAATGTGTTTGGATAGGTAACCATATGCCAAGGTCTCACATTTTTTCTTCTTTTATTTTAACAGTTTTATTGAGGTATAATTAGTATACGAAAAGCAAAGCCTATGTACAATGCATACATTTTGATGCATTTGGACGTATGCCTATACCTACAAAGCCATCACCACGACTAAGATAATAAACATATCCATCACCTCCAAAAGTTTCTTTGCACCTAGCCCCCTTTTTAGCAAGTTCTAGAGGTCTGATATACAACATAATGTCTAGTTAAAAATTCTGTATTGTGCAATTAAAAAATGAGTTGTTAAGAGGGTAGATCTCAGGTTGTGATTTATACGTGCCTTCACCTCATTTGACAGACCATTTTTTTCTTAACACAGTTTTCCCCAAGCCTCTTCTCTAGTTCCTCATAAGTTACTATCGACTTATAGTCTATAGGGAGAGTGATGCCTTGATTTCCCCTCTCCCATGGTACACTCCTGAGTGACCTCTTTCTCATATGTACCCCAGTTCCACTTCACTTCCCCACATGGCTCTGCAGTGATACAGACGTTCGGTACCCACAGGCACCTCTCCGCTTCCTCTCCTACCGTGCTTCTCCGTTTAGGCCGCTCCTTCTCTGAGTGTACTACCTGCCCCACTACCTCCTTAGTTTCACGGCATCTTACAGAACCTATAAAACTGCCCTAGGATTTGAGAAAGAGAGAAATCAATTAGGCGGGTGGTGTGCTGACACCTTCATAGAGAAGATATAATTCAGCCGTTTTGAGGAGCGATTTTGATGGTGAGGGCACATTATAGTCTTAACACTAAAGAATATTAAATTAATGCTTTTTGATTGCGTGACCTTAACCATAAGTAACTTACCTACTGGCTGCCTTAATGATGCAATTTTTAAAGACTGTGTTTGAAGATAGTGTTTCATAAATGCCTGTAGGCTCACAGTGCTCAATTGTTGTTTGTTTGTTTGTTTTTGTTTTTGGTAGTTCCGTGGCTGGGAATCGAACCCAGGCCGCAGCATTGAGAGCACCAAAGCCTTAGCCACTACACCACCAGGGAACTCCCTTTTCTTTAAGACTTTTTTTTTAAATAAATTTTTGTAACTGTCTTAGAGACAGTGCTCAATTGTGTTGGCAGTTGATTTAGCATTGTAAAGTGCTTGTAGTATTTATCAGATGAGTTACGTTTGGTTTGCACTTACCTTCCTTGAGCCTCAGTTACCTTCTGGCTAGCAATACCTATCACATCCAGTTGTGAGGATAAAGAGAGATAAAGCATTTACTAACAAAATAGCTAGTTTGGTGCCTGGCACATAATAGCTCTTATTAGTCTTAGCCATAGAATTATTATTCTGTTCATGGAATAAAAGCACATTGAAAACAACTAGTTTTATGCTTCTTTTATGCCTTGATGAATTAATAAGTAGATGGAAATGAATGGCTGTTATTAGAACTCTTGGTCAGTAATAAGAAATTATTTTTAAACACATCCCACTCTTTCCCTCTATAGCAATGCCTTTTTGTCTGGATTAGGATTTATGTAGGTGCCCTCCCCCAGTGCCACAGTACTAAAGGTTTAAGAACACCAGATATTTTTACTTTTTAAAGCGTGTTTTTTCCTATATGTGTTAGGAATATGACCAGGAACAATACATGATATTATAAAATAAATCTTTACAGCAAATTCTGAAAAAAAATTGCATTTAAACATGTAGATATGTTAGATGTCGACAATGAGGTATAAAGGGAATCTGTAGTAGAATATTTTGTCATAAAAAGATACTCAAAATGTTTCATTGCTCAACATAGTTCACATTTGTCTTTCAACAGGGTGACTGCTTTTTGTCAATACAAATATGTGTTTTTTATTCTGGCTACACTTGCCCTAGAAGAAAACAATAAGGGCAAAACTGGTTTTAAAGATATTTTGCCCATGATGAATGCAACTCTATTATTTGGTTATATTGTATAATCAGGTATGTAGGTGATACTTTATCTCTGCTATTAAATATTTTTTCTGGTTCTTCTATAATATAATTTCAGGCTATGGAACCTCTAAGGGCAATAGGAAACAGATACATAGTGGAAATTAAGTAGAATTTTAAATTTTAATTGCTATCTGCATGCATTTTTTTTTCCAGACCCTTGGCCTATGACAGAGAAAGAGCAGAGGAAAAGAAAAAGAGACAGAAAAAAAAAAGATAGAGTGAGAAAGAGAAAACCTTACATGTATGCAGAAAGAGAGAGAACCTTTCCCAGACATGGTCAGAAAACCATGTGACTATAAAAGAATGGTTAGGGAAATATAATGTCAATGGCTTTGAAGATGGAGGAAGGTGTCCATGAGTCAAGGGGTTCAGGCAGCTTCTAGAAGCTGGATCCTCCTCTACTGCCTCCAGAAAAGAACACAGCCCTGCCAACAAACACCTCGATTTTAAGCCAATGAGAACTGTGTCAGACTTCTGAATTTCAGAACTGTAAGATAATAAATTTGTATTGTTTTAAGCACTAAATTGGTGGTAATTTATAATGGCAGCAAATCCAACATGTGCATATTTGAAAGTACATTGAAGGAAATAAAATTTTTTTATTGCTTTTAATTGGAGGCCAGATCAGGTGAATAGGGAGGGTGTTCCAATATAGTTATTTCTTTATTGGCTAAAAAGTCCCTCACAGATAGTGCTGTGTGAGCTGGTGCATTGTCATGATGAAAGAGCATTTAGTTGGTGAAAAGTTCAGGTCTTTTCATCTAATTTTTTTAATGCACTTTTTTTCATCTAACTTATCAGCACTTCCCAATAGTAAACTCGGTTGACTGTTTGTCCAGTTGGTACAAATTTATAATGAACAATCCCTCTGATATCAAAAAAAGGTTAGCAACATCATTTTGACTCTTGATTTGTACTGACAGAACATTTTTGATCATTGAGAACTGTCTGACTTCCATTGTGCACTTTGACATTTCATTTCAGGGTTGTATTCATACACAGATGGTTTCACCACCAGTGATCACACAGCCCAAAACATCATCTTGACTCTCCAAAAGGTCTTGGCAAACTTCAACTCTCCTTTGCTTTTGTTCATTGGTGAGCTCCTTTGGGACCATTTTTGCACACACCGTTCTTGTGCCAAGATTTTCAGCTAAGATTTTCCTAACGGTTTCTCTATCGATGTTTACTTGGTCTGCTATATTTCTTACAGTCAGCCAATGATTTTGATGCACAATTCAATGAATTTTTACAATATTTTAATCAGTTCTGATTGTTACTGCCCACCCTGACCTCTCTTCATCAGTGATGCTTTCTCTCCCCTCCGAAAAATGTTTGATCCATATGTACACTGCTGTTTTCTTCAGGGCGTTATCCTCACACACTTGGACTAACATGTCCCTGATTTCACTTCCACTCTTGCCAAGTTTAACAAGAAATTTAATGTTTGTTTAGTTGCTCTAATTCAAGCTCTGACATTCTCGTGACAGCACACAAAAATGTGGAACAACAATAATGAATGCCGCTCAGCAAGACACCACCACACATTGACACGAACACAGCTGTGAGACACAGGTACACCAAGGTTATGAAGCCTTACTGAGTTCTTTGTGCAGTGCTGCCAACGTAAGGGCACTGTGGCAGTTTGTGAACATAATTATCAAACCTTGTGTGTGTGTGTGTGTGTGTGTGTGTGTGTGTCTGTATTTTAAGATTTTCCCATGGAATAACATGGAATCATGAGAGAGTTCATTTTCTTTGCCCTTATCACTTTGTTTTTAGGATCTCTCTTACAGTGGAATCCCTGAGAATTTAAAACTGCCATGAGTGAAGAAAAATCCCAAATAGAATTTCAAGTCTGGACACATGTCTGAAATTCAACCCACCCTTCAGAAACAGTTTTTAAGTAAGCTGTTCTACAAAAGCTAAATCATAAATGACAGTTATGCCAAGATTAATTCTTTAACTACTATGGCATAACTTGCTTCATGAACACCAACAACTCATATTTGATTCAGAAGGGTATACAGCCAATAAATTTTATCTTGTTTCTCAATCTGGCTCCATTTATCACTGCATTCTGAAGCTTCAGAACTAAATTTTGTAGGACTAGCTGACATAAGACTTTCTGCAGTGTTCTTGACTATGACTTCTAACTCCTTTAAGTGTTATGCAAAAAGTAGGAAGAAAAATACATAGAACCTAAAATTTTAAGAGTTTTTACATGTTGTAAAAATTTGAAATATATAATACAAAATTTTTCCCCTGAAGAACGTTAAAAAAGAATTAGCTTAAATAAAAAAGCCCTCTTTCTGTGCTTTTTAATATGGAAGCCTCTAACTAGCCACATATGTGATTGTTGAGCACTCAGAATGTGACTAGTCCAAATTGAGATGTGATATAAGTATAAAATACAGACATTTTGAAGACTTAGTATCAAAAAAACACTGTAAATATTTTATAATAAATTTTGTATTAATTCTATATTAAAATAATGTTTTTACTATATTTGTGTAAAATATGTTATCAAAATTAATTTTACCTGTATTTTTTAAAATTTGTCTTAATGTGGCTACTAGAAAATTTAGAATTAGATATGAGGTGTGATAAAAAAGTACAGTAACTGTTTATTAATAAATAAAAGAATTATTACAGTAAAAGACATATTGTCATTAATCCCCCTCAAAATTCCCCCTCTCTTTGAACACACTTACCCCATCATTCTTGTCACTTTCTGAAGAGCTCCGAAGTCCTCTTTCATTGTGTGTCTTCAGTTATGCTGTCATGGCTGCCTCGATGTCCTTTCATGGTCATTTTGACTTTGAGGAAGAGCCCGAAGTCACACAGTGCCAGATCTCGTGGATGAGGACACACCATGTTGTTTTTATTTCACAGAAATTGCCATACCAGAGGCAATGTGTGACTGAGTTGATTCAGGACGTCGAAGCAGTCACGACAGTGCAACCAAACACACACATAAAAGAGGATTTCTAGAACTGCTTCAGAAAGCAGCAAGAAAAATGGGACAAATGTTTGAAGTGAGGGAGAGTATTTTAAGGAGGATTCATGGCAATGTGTCTTTTACTGCAATAAATATTTTTTATTTAGACATTGACCGTATTTTTAAACCATGTCTTGTATGTGATTTGCTTTATGGATCACATTATATTCTATTGGGCAAGCTGCATAAGATGATTAGATCCATCATTTCAGTTTTAGGAAAATATAAAAAATTGTATTTGGATTCTTAAGTACTAAGGGTGAGCTCAGTGTCTCTTGCTTTATGAGGCCCTCTTGCTTGGTCCTTCCCCACTTTCTGAGCCTGGGAGAGGGGTATCCTTTTCAAGAGAGAGACCAATAGGTACAATAGACATAAGAGAAAGTTTAGAACATCATTGATATGGCAACAAAAGAAGTTAACAAAATTGGAAGAGAGGTATATAGGTAACATAATCTATCAGGTTTACTAGATTATTTGTCTTTTTCCAGAAAAGCTCTAGAACCCATTTCTTGAAAATGAGAAAGAGCCTGCTCACTCACCAGGTCAAGATTAGATGGGGTCTACATATAGCCTGACATGTGAACTTGGGAGAATGTGAGAGTGACAGATTTTAGCCTCACCTGAGAAAGAACTGGGTGGAATAGATTCAATTCCACACAAATTTCTCACTGTCTTCAGACTTCATAGTGACTGAATTGATGGGCAATGCATTATAATGTTTATCATTTGATTGCAATATTGTTATTAGAGCCTGGGGTGGTAGTTATCAAAGTCCTCATTCTTTCCATTAAAGAAACTAACCATCTGATGTTTCCTGGGCATGAGTTCAAACTATCCTTCCACTAAGAGAATAGACTTTCTAGTTTCAGGAGGAAAAGGATGGACACAGCAAAATCATCTATAAAATGTATAGAGGGAGAGAAGTTCAAATTATAAAGTCTCTAAGCCTTTGTTCACTTCTAAGATATTGCTTTTTTCCAAGGCTTTCTTGCAATGCTGTGAACTACACTTAGTGTGTGGAATTGATGAAAAATAATATTACCATGTAATCTGCTGAATCCTATTATTTTCTTTAAGCAAATACACAAGAGGAAAACATGAGTTCTGTGTTAGCAGAAAGGAAGATATTTTCAATATCCTCTTACACTTATGAACATCTGTTTTAGAAGTTCATAATTATCTCCGGGGAGAGAGGGACATAATAATGATGTTCATCCAGAAGCAATTTAAAAGTGATCCCAGTTGGTCCCCCAAATGGGTCTTTGCTTGTTTTAGGAGCAGAGGTAGCGGTTGCTCATTCATCTAGTTTTCAAAATGTTAAATGGTTTAACCATTTTAGAATTTGAAAATTGTTAATATTCCATTTCTTGAGCCATGAAAAGGGATAATTTTGTCTAAGCAAGCAAACCCAAACACTGTAAGATCTTGATTAAAATAAAGAGCAGGAGATGCTCTGTGTTTCTTTACAAAATGCAATTTTCTATCCTACAGATAAACTATTGGGTGCTAATCATGGGAACTGTAGCAGTATAGTACCTAAATAAAATGGCATTCCTTCCATTAGTACCATGGAGAGTTTATGGAAGATGGCCTTGAAAGATACGGTGTGAGAGACAACTTAGAGGTTCTCTGTAGCTCTCTTCCAAGAATTTAAAGTATTTCCAGATGGTATAGGAAATTAGACTTGTCCTGTGTGACTTTAGGTGAATTAGGAAGAAAAATATGAAAGATGAGGGAAATTGCTTCTATATTTACCAAAGAGCTTCCTAACAAATAGTGGTCACGATGAAATTGGTGCAGCTTGGGGGTCAGGGTCAGCCATAGGAGGATGTGTTTAAGCAGAGAATAGACAACAGTCTGTAAGTTATGCTAGAAGAGAATTTTAACCTTAGCATTAATAGAAATTAGTTAGAATATTAGAGAAGGTAACCTTCAAAGACCCTTCAATGTTAAGATGTCTATGAAAAGCAATGATTGACTTGTGTTAACAATTTTCTAACATGAAAACTTTCCGTGTCTGGATGGCAATATTCATTGCAAGTGTGAATAAAGTGTACTTATGGCTTTACCGCTGTTGACTTTGCATTACAATTTACATAACCACTTCAGTGCAATGAACAATGTGTTTATTAGTAAGGACTCCACCATATTTCGGGCAAGAGTCCTTTTGATGAGAGATGACTGAAGGGTGTAGGTGTTTATGTAGCCCTCCCACACACAGCAAGCCTAGTAGTTGATAGTTCTGTGGGCACAGATAGTCTTTTTCTGAACTCATTCAAACATTGATCATCTAAAACTCATCAAACTTATTTGCACATAGATACCTCATAGTATATATCATTCATTTATGCCCTAGTGATTTTGCACGGTGAGGATTTGAAAGAAACCAAACTTTCAAACCCTCACAAAACTGTGAAAATGAGAATGTTTTTTGTCTAGTTTCCTCTTAAGTTGGACTGACAAAAAGTTAAAGCAAGAGGAGAAGGTAAAAATTATTTATTTCAGTGGTTCTTAACCCTGGTTATACGTACTTTGGAGTTGCTGGATATTTACCAAAAAATCAGGGTCTGGGCCCCATGCACAGGGATTTTTTTTTAACTGGGCTAAAGTGGGTTCTGGTTTTTTGGGGTGTGAGGATAGCATCCCCAGGTAATTCTAATGTGTCGCCAAGATGGGGAAGCACAAGTCTCTTCTGACGTCTTCATTTTATTAGTCAAGGTATTAGGACTTGGAAAAATAGTTTTCAAACAATTTTTGTTTGTCGCACACTATTGAAAGCTGTAAGTTTGGTTAATATTCTTGAGGAAATCAGAGGACTGAAAATTACTCTTAACCACAAAGTGATAGTTACAATGCAACACACTTACTATTGCAGCACGATGATGGTTCACATGTCTACAAAAACATCCCTAGTTTCCGTATTGGTATTCCGATTAACTTTGTAAACAGATCTTTCCCGTCTTGACAGTGTTCGCCTACATGCCCACAGTCAAAATTCTGGCAGGTTCTCCAAATTTGTGACCTTTCTTTGTTGCCAGCTCCTTATTAGTTCCTAATTGCAACAAGCTGTACCCTCCTTGAAACTCAGTTCCCTGACCTGCCTTGTTCAAAATTCCATGTAACAGACATTCTATTCATTCATTCTCTAGTGGAGATATGGTGGTGAGTAAAAACAAATACAGCTCTTGTCTTCCTAAAACTTACAGACATTAATCAAATAATTATTTAAACAAATGTAAAATTGTGTCTATGACAAGTCTAAAGAAGATGTATAGCTCTAGTAGAATATGTAAAATGGGGGGTTGAGCAAATTAGGGAAGTCTGGGTAAGGCTTTCCTGATAAAGAGAACGATGAGCAGAAACTGAGCAAAGAATAAAAAGGAAAATCATTTCTGACAAAAGACATTAAGTGTTTTACCATAGCTATTCACTATTAAATTGTAACAAGTATAATTTTATATATTAATCAAAATAGGGCTTAGTACATAACAATGGTTCATGTGCCACAGGACATGAATTTGGAATCTAACAAATATAATTAGTTAAAATAACTAACCCCTTGCAAAACTTGGAAATGTTTAGTTCAGTGAAAATTTGGTTATTGATATTGTTAAACTCTTGAAGCTGCACACTGGTGAGGGGTGATATTTTTATAAGTGGTCTTGGAATTGGAGATGACATAAAAACTTTCATGAATAGCTAAATTTATATTGATGGCTTCCAGAATTTTGGACAAGTACCATTTTCAAAATATGGTCAACCTTTCTTAATATTGAGTTATAAAACTTGGTGCTTAAGATTATATATGTATATAGTTTAATTTAACCCAAATCTAATTTCTTGCATTTTCTTATATCCCTCCTAATTTTTTAAATAGAAAAAATCAGCTTCTCTCAATGTACTTATAATTATTTATAAGAATCTAGACCTGCTGAAGTGTCCCTGGACAATATGCCAAAGTCCTCCATAACTTTAAGGAAGAACAGAGGATAATAGATGGATCAGCAATTCTTAAGCTTTTCTATTCAGACCACATGATGGATGATATAGTTCCTTGGATACACGTTCATGAATCAATAGTTATATGTCCATTCCTGTTTCTTTCATCCATGAAAAAATATAAAATGCATATAAATTAGAACAGTATTATAGAGGGGTCCTTGAGTCTTGAACTGAAAAGACACCTATGTTGCAAACTTTTATACCATATTATATTTGATCCATTTCATGGCTAAATGTTCACCATGTGTCCATTTCAGTATTCTGTTTTAAAAGTTAAGGAACTCTTTTATCTTATTTTAAAATTAAATTTAAACATCTCATAAATAATGGGGATAAATTCTTTATTCTAACAATTGAGCTATTGAACTGGTGTTTATTTCTATAGAGAAATCCCTACTTGGGTCATTTGGTGGAGACAATGAGACCTACTTCTCTAGGAAGTGCGGCCACCCGTCTCTGAACATGACTAACTCAGAGGTGATGGGTGTTGCTTTGAAGTAACAGTTAGGAACTGAAAACACAAAGTAAATATGTTCTTTCATGCCTTCAAGGCTTTGCACCTGTGCCATCAGAATAACATGCTTATCTCCCACTTTACACCGGAAAATGCCTGACTACTCATTCTTTAAATCCAAGATCAATATCATTCTTCCTGAAGTCTTCTTTAATATCTTCTGGTATGTATTAGCTACTCCCATCATTGGTGTACAAAGTTCATATCTTTCCTATGTGAGATAGTCTCCATTTCACAATTGATTTATCTTCATGCAAAAACCTGAACTCGTCAAAGCTAAGCACCAACCTAGGCCTAATCTGTTGATGTACCTTCGAGTGTGTTTCTGGCATGTGTTACACACTTAAGAAATGGTTATTAAAACAAAATAAACAATTGAGTAGGTGCATGAATGAGTGAGTGTGAGTGAAGATGAAAAGACTCCTGTTCTCATAGGGAAGCTGTAGTAGAATAAACAAATGGTAAGGCCATAGGTTTCTGCCTTGCACCATGCAAATACTTGCACCATGCAAATGCTAAGTGTACAAATAATGTCATAAGAATATTGCTTTGGTGTTTAATAGAAACATATAACATCTTAGGCCATGGTTACAAAGGCAATAGAAAAGCAAGATGGAGGACTTTTAGAAACCGGTGATGTCAGCCTCTTTCCTAGCAGTTTTGTGGAGTCTGGCATTTGATAACTAAGAAGACCTTGTTTCTCAGTGTCCCATTGTTATTAAGTTGGTCTGGGAACCAGGAGCATCTGACTCTGAACCTTTTGGCTGGTTTCCAAGGTGTGTGAGTTTAGGAATGTCTAGAGCCTGTTTCCTATACAATGGCTATTACCTTGTGCTGCCTGAGGAAGGAAGCTGTCTTCACGCTTCTTACTATTCTTGTTGCTTTCCCAACTCTGCAAACCTTGAATCCTGAGGAAAATTCACTCTCTGGTTAATAGAGTCACTCAACTGTTAAGCCTATAGCATAAGGAGTATAAGGGATTGTCATCCAAGTGTTCATTAACATGTTTGGTTACTTCTCAGGTATTAATTCTTTGCTTTCCTGCTTCTGCCTCCTTTTCCCTAGGTGACCCCAATCTACCAGATATGTTTCCCCTGAGGTCTCTGAAGCCCTCCACAAACAGTTATACCTATCTCAAACACTATTAACAGATAAATGACTTAATTAGTATTATTTCAAGCCCTGTGAAAGCTTAGCTTACACCCAAAGTAGAACAATTACTAAAAAGAAAAAGAAAAAAATGGTAACTGTGCATAAAGAAGTGTTTTTTTTTTCTTTTGATATATTCAGTTCTTAAATTTTAAAGTAGAAAATTTCTAAATATTTTAAAACAAATGAACTATCAAAGCCCAAATCAGAAGCAGTTTTATAGAAGTTGCTCCTGCAGAAAGTAATCCTTAAAGAACATCCAGTGTGTTTGCTACTCTGAGTCCTCTGAAATGAGCAGGTGTTTTCCCATTTAGCTAGAACTTTCAATACCAAACTTTATAATGAGGTTTTGGAAAGGTCAGAATTACCAAGTTACCCAAAGTTGAGTCAGTGCTTTTCTCTTGAGAGTAATGAACTAACTTGTGAAAAAATTTGAAGTATAATTAAACAGAATTAGATTTCCATACCCCTCAAGATTATTCACATTTTATATTTCACTTACGTTGCCTTTATTAGTCAGAGAGCCAGCAAAACCTGCATTTGTTGCAGATCTTTGTAATGATGAAATGCTCATGAAGGAACTACTTGCAGAGGAATGATGAAAGTTAGGGACAAAGCAAAGGTTGATGAGACACTAAGAGGCGAATAGCAGTGGGAAGCCTAGGTCGGAAGGAACAAGAAGTAAAAGAGCGTTAACAGGGTCATGTGCTGAAGAGCTGACCAATATAACTGTGGAAATGAAAGATCATGACTACTTAAAAATATAAAAAGGAGAAAAAGAAAAAAGAAGAAAAGAAAGAACAGGGAGTAGCTCAAAGCTAAATGGGTGTTCGGAAGAAATATCCATGACCTGTCTCTCTTGCTTCCCATTTCCTGCTGGTGATTTTCAGTGGTCAAATCTGAATGGAAGTCAAGGGCAGCTTCCTCTCAGACCATATACCAGCAGTAGTCACATCAATTCTCGTTCTTATAGGCTATTGTTTTCTTTGGCTATGAAGTCTATTTCTTCCTTGCTACCTATATGCAACTCTATAGTTGCAGTGTGTCTTACTGCTTTCTTGGACTCTGCACTCTACTCTTCCATCTTTATTAGAATGTTATACCATATGTTTCAATTCAAGGGCCAAGTCCTAATTATTAGTAACATTTGTCTAGAAAAATATCCTGAATTAGCTTCATGTCTTTGGTATTTCTTGCAGAATCAAAAGTTAAAAAAAAACAACTTTGCAGAAAATTTTACAGATTTTCTTCTAAATTCTTTTTGCTTTTCCTATTTTATAACTCTCCAACATGAATTTGGAAATAGGTAAAAGTTTGTGTTGCCTTGAAATAATAATAAAGGTATAATTAGCTAATGTTTTTATTATTAATACTGAAAATTTTTTTAAGATCTGTATATAAGCTTTGTTTCAATATTTTAATCCAAAACCTAGCATTTGCACATAGATTTCAAAAATAATATAATAAATTAATGTTTTAAACATCAAAGAAATATCTTATTGTATCACTAATAGAAATGAAAATAAAGACTGAAATCTACTTGTTTTAGTTTCCATCAATCTTTATTTCATCCATTTATTTATTCATAAAGCAAAATATTTATTAACTGTTACCACATGTCATTGACATACTATCACTTCAGATTTCAGAAATATTAAAATGTGAAGAATGTGTTTTAGAATGGATGAAGTAATCTATATAATGGGTATTTTTCAATTTAGAATAACTTGGGTTGGGAAATACCTTGTGATCTAGGGTTTATAACCAAAGAAAAGAAAAATAAAGCAAAACGTTATCTGGGTCATAAAGTGTCATTTTTGGATGTGGCTCTTCTTTTTTCAGTCTCTTTTGTGCTTCAAATGTAGGAGCTATGTTATCCTTTGTTAAATTTCTTTGACATTCTCTAGAGTGTGATTATACAGTATAATCATAGAATATCAGCGATAAAAGGGACATTAGAAATCATTAAATTATAGCCCAACGTTGTCATATACAAATGAGAGAATCAGAGATGTGCTAACTTTCCCTGGTCAGTCAGCTAGTCAGTAACAGAGTGGAGGCTACAATCCAATTCTTAAATTCATTTTCCAGTTTTATCTATTATACAATGTAAGTTTTAAGAAGTAAATACTCAGTAAATAATAACACATGTGCTTAACATGTGCTTAACATGTGCTAAATTAGTTATTGGGGTTAATGAGTATTAATCTCAATACTAATACTCCACTTAGATATTTAGAGTTTTGCTGTCATTTAACCTTAATACAAAGAGGTGTAGTGATGTCTCCTTTTTTTGTCTCCTTTAGGTGTATATGCGTGTTAATAGCTTTTACCTTAGAAACAATTTCATCTAATTCTTGTTATACTGAAAGGCTCACCTAGTCTTCTTTTGGATGACCTTGTTTTATCCAGTAACAAAAATTAGGATGAGAGAATTAAACATGTATAAGTAATTTTTATATATAAAAATAGAATACACATAACCATTGATAATTTCTTTATTCATTTCTTTATTCAATCTTATTAAGCACTTAATTTTCAATTTTTATGATGAGTGTTCTTACAACCTTAATTAATTTTGTTGTACTTAGTAATGAGATTACCTCTCCCCCATTTCCTAAATTAACTGTATCTTTTGGAGTCATGTAAATAGAGTAGAAATAAGAAAGAGATAGGTATTGAACTCGTTACATTAACTTTTTTCATAAGAACTAGATGGTTGTAATTTACTTTTAATTTACTATTTTCAAGTATGTAATTATCTGCATTTACTTTTGTATCATTGATTATATGAAAAGTAAAAACTTTCCCTGAAGCCTTGCAGATTGATGAGTAGCATTTTTTTAAACAAAATTCCTAAGTGTTCAAAGATAAATTATTTCCCAACTTAAGTAGTAAATGATTGGTAGTATTTCTGTTGAGTAAGTAAAGCTGATTTTGCCTTTGAATTTAACTACTACTCTTTGGCACTAACTCTGTTGAAACGTTAATGTGGATGTGATGTGTCAACATTCAGAAAGCTATAAATAAAATTGGAAACTTCCAGGTAGATACATACATTCTTTAAAAGCTGAAAAATATAATTATGCTTATAAATACCATTTAGACTTCTTCATTCTGGCTACAAAGTTATAGCTTCTTGTCCATTTATGCTTCTCAACATTTTTTATCTTATGTCTCATTCACCATCTCCCACTAATCTTCTGAAGGTGTAACACATGAAGTCTAGTATTCAGAACGTTGGTTTTGGAATTCCAAAGGTTTAAATATGAATTTTGGCTCAGATTCTTAACTAGCTGTATGATTTTAGGCATGCTACTTGATCTTAGAACCAATTCTCTTATATGTAAAATATGGAATATAATAGAAACATCACAAGATTACTGTGAAAATTTAGCAGGAAAATGAATGTAATTTCTTTTTGGTTCAGTGCAGTAGAGTTTGACACATCTTAGCTGCCCCTTGGTGTCTCAACAATATTATTTTGTAATATTTACATGACAAAAGAAGTAAACTGCTAGAGCTAGAGAACATATAAGATACAGCAACCAAAAGTCGATGCCTTGAGGGGGCGATAATTGTTCTTGACACAGTTAACCAAAGTCTCACTGAAAGAATAGCGTAGAGCAGAAACACAACTCAAAACCAGTAAGGCCGTTCCCAGGGAAACAGGGTAAGAGTCAGTGAGCATTTAGCACAGCAAACATTTTAGGACAAGAGACCTCCATGGAGATTTGTAAAGAAGCTATTAGAATTAACCAACAGCTGAAACTATAGAAGCAGAGTTGATGAAAAATAAATAAAATTTTTGAAAGTAATGACTTACTACATTTTTTAAAATCCAAAGCACGCGCAACAACCCCCTTTCAAAAGGTATATTTTAACATTTCTTAATTTGATTTTACAGTTGCAGAGTTGTCCTATTTCCCCCCTGGGTATGAGGGACTTTTAATTAATTCCAGGTCTCAAACGAATATACCTCTGGATTGAAAAAATGAGATAATATGTGCTTTGCTATATTAATTAATACACTTGGAACAATTGTAGATGGAAACATGGAAACATTCTTATTTAAACATATTCTCTGATACAAACCATACTTTTATATAAAATCATTATAACATAAACTGAAATGGGATGTAGAATACAATGGGTTACTCAAGAAGCCCACTCCCATGAACATAGAAAAGGAAAATCCAAAATGAGATCCAGACACAGGTATTTCCCATTTGTTTAACCGATTCCTTAGTACCAGAACTACATGTGTATTATTTATGGTCCATAGTAGGTAGGTATGTGTTCAGTTCACTGTTTAGTTTACTGTAGATAGATTTCACCTTGCAGTGTAGCTAAATCAATTTGAATTAAGTTTTATATTGTGTTCACAAAGTCCTAAATTAGAAGAATACCATTTTTTATAAGATATAGATAGTGAATAGAACTTCTAATTGTTTGGATAGAGGCCAGGTCCAGATGAATGCCTGACAAATGCACTAAGAAATGTTTGACAAAGGGCAAGAGGGAATAGAACATGCAAGAGCCCTTCTCAGAAAGGTTTCCACATAAGGCTCATTTCTGTGTTGGTGACGATGTTAACTCCCTACTCTGTCCTTACATGGTCATCTACTGTCTATTCCAACTGGAGTGTTGAAGTCACTCCAGTTGAAAGCTCAGACCCATAGGGCCTATCAGCCTTTCCAACTTTATTTCCACTATTGTGTCTTTGACAATGAAAACATGTTTCTCGGAGCATGCTTTCTTTCTTGCTTGCTTCCATGCTGTAACTCATTATGTTCCCTCCATCCTGAAATATCCTCCATGGCCTTATCTCTAATCAGACTTCAAAGGACAACTCAAATTATGACACTTCATTAAGACAAATTTCTTGATTATCATAGGAATGATTTCTACTCTCAGTTCTCCCTTAGCATATTTTGTACTTCTGCTTTTAGCATTTCCTATAATTAGTTTTTCATTATACTACTTTCTATACACTATATATCTAATTATTTATTATTCAGTCTTTTCCATAGTATGAACACATACTATGTTTGGACACTATTAGTGTGGAGATGAAATGACCATACTCCTCCAGATTATAAGTCTAGTGAGGACATAGAAGAGTACAATCTTAAAAACTGAGTTTGATAAACCTCATCATAGATATATAACAGTGTGTTATGGGTAGAAAAGAGTGATAACTAAGTAAATCTTTATTTTAGGGGACAATGAGTGTCTGGATGACAAAAATCTTCCAGGAGAAAGCTACTAACTTTGGAAATAGCTTCTTCATTATAGTCCTTCATTTAAACCATGTTGGGTGGAATTCTGTTCACATATTTATGATTATTAAAAATCAGATTTACTCTTTTTTGTGTGCAAACCTCTGTTATAATATTTATTCCATGTTCTTTATACTTGTATCTATGTGTGTATATTATGTATTTGTGCATTTATCCAGCAGAACTGTGAAATCTTGATTAGGCTACACAGTGTTTCTGTACACTTGCTACTCTGAAAGTATTTGTTTCATGTTCATACACCTTTAAAAGACCGTGAACTGTTTTGGAGCAAGTGCCACCACCTACTCCTAATTTTACATCAATGCCTATAATATGCAGGTGAAGCACTGCATATCTGTGTTAAACTAGAGTGATTAACATATCTGTATACATCGTTTCAGGAGGAAAAGATCTGTTGCAATTTTTAGTTGGATATATGAGTGTTCTTATTACTATATATACACTGCAACTTCATGGAGGAAGGGCTTTGAGGGTGGAAGAGACAGATTTGCAAGCTGGGGAAAAACCAAAGTGTTAGTATACGGGAGGATGGCAGAGGGAGAAGTAGATGGAGTGGGAAGCTGGGGGTAGCGAAAGGTGGTCAAGTAAAATGCGAAAGGACAATAAACCATTTAAAAATAATTTGTCCCAAAGTGCTGGCTACTCTAATTCATTTTGTTGAACAATTATATACTTTTGCTCCACCTTTTGAGAAAATGATGATTTAGGCTCAGGAAAAAGTAGACCAGTTTAAATTTCCATGGAAACAATTACCATAAAATATTGATTGATGATGATATTAGGAAGCAGGAAAGGAAAGAGATAGTTGCCATGGAAACATGGACATTCAGAGAATGCACTTGAAGGATTCCCGTTTATTTCTTTTAGCTAAATATCCGATTAATCTAAAATTGCTATACCTGTGCTTACAATTCATTTTGAATATTTCTTAAGATTTGTTTAAGAACATTTTCTATCTTAGTAAGTTATATCCTAAGGAATTTAGGACATATCCTTTGACTTCACTTCTATAACATCATTTTCTATGACTATAAAATCCTTTTTAAAAAATTTAACATACTTACTATATAAGCTCTAGAAGCATTATTTTATAAACACAAATCTTTTTAATGTACTGTTTTTTGGGGGTATAAAGTAATGTTAATGATGACAGTTTTCTTAATAAAATTTAAATTATTGCTTTTAATTTGCATTGACTAGCAGCATACAATACTCAATAAATACTAAGAGAAGATCTTTCAAGTATTATGATAACAATAAAAACAGGCTCACTTTTTCTCTAAACAAATTTTTACAACTTGAATTTTGATATCCTCTTTAAGTCTAAATGATAAATTTTTATTTCGGTTATTTTGGCTATCAACTAACTATAGAAACATGAAGCAGTTTCTATTATGGACAATGTATTTGTAGTTGAAGAATATGTAGAATTAGATGATTAAAAATCATCCATGTTTATAGAAATGCAACATGAATACGTAGAAATTTGAACTGATACAGCAGGATATTAAACTTTAGTGTTATGTGTACATTTGTAGGGTTCGATTTTAAAACTTCCTTTGCTAAGTACTTTAGGTAATATAGTCTACAGTGATTCCTTACTTTTTCAATCCTGTAAAACTGAAATATAAAAAGCTTACAGTGAATACTTGATCTCCTACAAGATACTGATATACCTTAAGTATCACACTTAGACTGAATTGCCTTTTTGAGAATTGCTTTTTCCTCCTGGCTGTCACCTCTTGTCATCTTCTATGGAACTGAGGGTTCCATATTCCAAAAGGAAAGCATGTGGACTATTTGTAGTGGCTCTCCTGTTATCACTAATCTTTTGCATCTTAAAAAATATATAAGACTTTGTACAAGGAAAGTCTCTTTAGATGCCATAAGAATATGTGTGATCCATAAGCGTGGGAAAATACAGCATGCTGATTTTGCAGACACTGCAAGCAAATAAAAAGCCCTCTTGCTTTCTTAGGTCATACAACTTCACACGTAGGAGGGACTTAGAGGTGAAATTGTCTGACTCCTTCATTTTAAAGGGAAAATACTGAGGTACAAAGAGGTTAGGTGACATATTCAAGGCCAGGTCTCCTGTTTGTCAAATTAGGGGGTTCTCTCCACAGCACCAGTACATTTCCAAGGCATGGTTTGGACGTGCTTTAGTCTACACCCTCATCTCTATTTACCTACCTCTCAGCCACCACAAATAAATGCACAAAAATAAACTGTTTACTATGTCAATGAAGCTTTAAGACAAATTCTTCACTGGGTACTTCTATAATGAAAATTCTGGAAGCTGATGAATACCGAGGAGATTGCTTGAGAAATGATCAGAAAGCACTAAAGTGTGAGAGTG
Source organism: Lyroderma lyra (assembly GCA_004026885.1). Taxonomy (NCBI): domain Eukaryota; kingdom Metazoa; phylum Chordata; class Mammalia; order Chiroptera; family Megadermatidae; genus Lyroderma; species Lyroderma lyra. The sequence continues at coordinate 42,527 of PVJL010000285.1, forward strand.
ATGTGTCTATGTCTAAACAGGGTGAACCTTCCCCCCCAAACATGCCTGAGTATGTTCAAATCGCCACCAAATGGAGGAGACAGACCTGACTGCTCCTATAATTACTTTAAGGCTTTTCTTATCTCTTCTAGTGCCAACATTTTTCACCTTGTTGTGTGAACATTTTCTTGTGATTTCTCTAAGAAAAATTCTCCTACTAAGATGGTTTTACTGATTTTAGTTTGTACATTTAACATTTTTTTTGTTTTGGAGAAACCAACCAAGTAGCTCTCCAGTCTGTAAAAGGCAAGGCAGTAAAGCTTTCCCTTTTACAGAGTGCATGTGGCACTTTTGAGGACGGTGGAGTCTATGTAATATTGCCTTTTGAAATGGCCCCCAAATTCACTAGGATATTTTGTCCTGCTCCTCCAAAAGAAAAGAACAGGCTATGGTTTAGTCGTTGAACCACACAGAATATACACCTTCTGAATGCCTGTTCTGCTCTAGGTACCCTGATAGGTTCTAGGGACACCAAAATAAATCATATATGGTCCCTGCTATTGAAGTTTTGCAAGTTAGAGGAGGAGAAAGACAAATAAGTGTAAAATACAATGTAATAAATTGATATGATAGAAATGAGAGCACAGAGCAAAGACATCTAGTGTACGTTTGTGGAATCAGGGTACGATTGATGGAAGTGATGGTGAAATAAATTGTCCAACAAACAAACAAAATCTTACTTCTCTAACATAAATTGTTTGTAATATGTAGCCTTTTTTCAGACAATTTAGCCATTTGCTTATAGGAAAATATTGGCCACCATACAGTGATTTGATTGATGGTAGCCTTGCTATGGTTACACGGGTGGGGCCTCTAGATCTTGTGACTAAGACACGGATTGTACCCTGTTGTGTCAGATATGGCAGGAAGAGTTAGAGTGCCCAACATACTGAACCCGTCTGTGGTGCCTCTATGCATCTTTCTTTGCAGCATCACCTAGTAGTTAAGAACAAGACATGTGGGGTCAGGCAGACCTGTGTTTGAATCAAGCCTTTGCCACAAAGTATCTCTGTCATCTTGGGTACTGACTTTATTTCTGCAAATGTATTCCCTGGCATTATGGTGAGAATTCAATGAAGCAGTTGTGCAAAAACATTTTTAGAACAGTGCCTGGACAGTACGTCTCAATACTGTGCCCTACGCCTCATGATGAGGTGCACGATTTCGGAAGAGTAGAAAACACAGTAGTAGGAGTCTTAGGAGCCCTGGTCTATAAACCAGCATGTACCACTCTCCTTCTCCAGCTTCGCCAGACCCTCTGTCCCCACTCCTACCTCCTGTCCCTTTAGTGATGTGATTATGTCTCCTCCTTATGCCTTTTGAAAAAAGTAATTTACGGTCATCGCCAAGCTTTAGTTGGCAACAAACCCAATGAGAGACCAGAGAACATTAGTTATTCCCAAAGTAAATATAAATTTAAACTGCGTCAATACAAATGTAGTATTCAGAACTCTGGAAACCCTTTCCTGGCTCCCTTGTGGATCACATTTGGACCATAAAGCCTAGTTTTTTGGTACTGTCCTTAAGGACATTAGCAAAGTACAGGGTATCCCAGGAAGGGCGTGCAGGTTGGTTAATGGAATGAAAACCACAGCATAGAAGAAAAGAGTTGAAAGACAAGGATATTTATTTACTATGGAAAAGAGTGGACACAGGGTATCGGAGAGCTAGTTTCAATGTAGAGATTACTTTAATTTAGATTGAAGTGGATTGTTGGAATAATCAAGGCTGCGAGCCCCTTAGACATTGCTTCTATTTTCTGGCTACTGAAAGTAGAACATAGACAAACAGCACCTGGCTTTTAGGTGGGCATCTCTGCCCATCCCAGACTCACTGCCTCTGTCAGCACAAGTTCTGGATATGTGACTACTCATCGTTATGTCTTTAGGACAGGCGTTGGAAGACCTTTAGTGTAATGAATTTATAATGAATTTAGTGTACATTTGTAACGGCAAACATACACAATGTTTTCTTGGTTGGAACATGTTGTTAGTGTCAATGACATGTGTCTTTGGTAACGAGTACTCAGGTCATGCTTCTTACACTCAATGATCATTTGATATCCATTCACATCGAGCGGATTAAGCTATCCATTTATTTAAGAAAAGGTTATTGAACCATGGTATTTTGGCAAGAGAGAACAAATCCCTGCACTTTGAGAACCTAAGTCCTGTGAACAGTACTTTTATTTTATTGTGATAAAATACACATACTATGTACCATTTAAACCACTTTAAAGTGTAAAATGTGGTGGCATTTATTACATTCACAATTTTTTGCAAATATCACCACTAGCTTGTTCCAGAACATTTTCATCACCCCAAAGGAACCCTTGTTACCTACTAAAGCAGTCACCCCGCCTTTCCTCCTCGCCCGGCCCCTGGTACCACCAACCTGCTTTCTATTTCTGCCTCTATGAATTGGCCTATTCTGGGTATTTCATACAAATGCAATGACACCATCTGTAGCCTTTTATGTCTGCATTCTTTCACTCAGCGTAACGTTTACAAGGTTCATCCGTGTTGTGACATACATCGATACTTCATTTATTTTTGTGGTTGAATAATATTACTACATTGTATGACTATAATACATTTTGTTTATGTATCAGTTGATGAACATTTGGGTTGTGTTCACCTTTTGGTTATTGTGCACACTAATGTTATGAACAAGTTTTACTTACACAGCTGTTTTCAATTACTTATATACACGGGCCATCTGGAAAAAATCCAACCATAAATGCTCTATTTTTTTATATTACATGGCTGGGCACTTTCTGGACAGCCCTAGAAGTGGAGTTGCTGGGCCATACAACAATTCTTTGTTTAACTTATTGAGGAACCTGCTTTTTCTTTTTTAATTGCGATTTCCAGGCCTCGTATTCTCTGGTTTGCCTACAATTTGTAGGATTAGGAAAGGTTGTCATTGCCTTTATTCCCACCTCTTTAGAGATTTAACAATACCTCCTTATTAATACACATAAAAGTGGGAAAAATTCAATTCATAATAGTGACCAAAATTATAATCCTGTAAATAACATTTTTTTGGAAAGGTGTAGATCTAGAAGGGGATTTCTGTGTGTCTTCAGGCCCATATGATTCTTTTTCATAAGCACTTGTGCAGTTGGGGTCCTGGGATTGCTGTTTTCAAGTCTCTCCACCATACAATGGGACGAGGACATCCAGGCCTTGTGAGCTAGTTAAACCCTGGCTCTTGCTAATGTTTTCTAGGCAGAAATGTGCTTTCAGATTTTGATTTTTCGGGAGACACTGAAAATCTGAAGTTTTATGTGATTTAATTTTGAAATGTTGGCAACTCATTCACATTTAAAAAGAATGCTGTATGAGCCAAGCGAAGCAAGACTGGGAGTTAATCATCAATATACTTCTGCTCTCTTTTTCTTAATGAGTGCACCATCACTCAGAGGATTATAAACAAGAAAATCATTAGTAGTGAATGCAAGTACTGTGTTTCAGGTACTAGGCTAAGCTTTTGATCCATGTTGACAATTTAATTCTCATGACAATTCAATGAGGTAGGTGTAATTTCCTTATCATTTTTATAGAGCACTTCTCATGGTTCTTCAGTTATTTATGAACTTGACTTTCCTTTACATATTGTAAGCAACTTGTGGGCAGGGACCACAAGTGTATATTTATTTACATTTATGATCCCAGGACTGAGTCCAGTGCCAAGTATACATAGATATTCTCTAAATTTTGATTAAGTGAATGAATCAATTCTATCAGTCTATGACTATAATTCTTGTCTACTCTGCAGTAGTTAGAACAATCACCAATACTTAAGCTTTCTCAAGGCACATACCCTAGCTATTAGTTTATTAATAAAGATGACTGTGAAGAAGTTGGTTGCTTGGTCTCTAGAAACAGTGTTCTTATTCAAATCCTACTTTTCCCAGTTATGGTTAGTGCGTTCTTGCTCAAATAACATACCTCTATGTACCATATTTTTATTACTTTAAACATGGTGATAATGATGCAATGACAGTCATATCTAACATGTTGTAATGTATACCATGTGCTCTGCACTGTTCTGAGCAATTTATAGAAATTATCTCTCAACGTTATCCAGCTGCTGGATTTGTGAAGCTTAAATAGGTTAATTCATGTAAAGCATTTATATTTTTCTTGGCACACGGTGAGCTTTCAGCACAGTTGGCTATTACTATCATGCCCATTTTACCACAGAGGAAATTGAATCATAGAGAGATTGAGTAAATTGTTTAAGGTTACATGGCTAGAATTGGGATTCTGACTACTGCATACCTGGCTTAAATTCTTCCCTGAACCCCCATGCCGAATACCCCTTGAGTATTCCTTCTCTTTCCCCTGCTCCTCATCTATGCAGCCTCTGCTTAGTTCTGGGAATCCAGTCAAAACCCATTCTCTCTCTCTTTTCTCTTGACCTTCCTTGTTGTTTATTGGACAATTCATTTTGTACAAAATTGACTTCATTATATTAAACTGTACTTTAAATATTATCATATATTTTATTAATTGCTCTTGGCTTACCTTTTGTTTCTGTACCACAGCCTAGCATAGAACATTGTATGAAAATCACATATTACATGAGGGGTTCTATCAGGTTAGTAAATCACTTTATATCTTTGATTGAAGAGAAGTCCTGTTCTCTTGAAGTGTGGGTTACTTACAGCTTTGGGGAGAGGAATGGGCAGTAAAGAAAGGAAATAGATTCTACCGAACCAACCACTCATTAATTCACCTATTTATTCAAGAAATGTTTTTGGTTTTAGATCATCTACTAAATACTTATGATAGACTCATTCCCTGTCTCTGAGGAGCTTAACCTCAGATACATTCAGATCAGATGGATCTGGTGATGAAAAATGTGATAAAGTTTGCGACTAGATAGCCTACACATCTTTCTCATATAGTGCATATTGACTTGCTTTAAACAGAGTTAAAAATTAAAATGTGCTCTCTGAGCACTCTCATTGTCTCTGAGTTGTCTGTATCTCTTTGCTTTTCCCTTGATCTCTTTCAATCCCATTCAAAGCTTTCTCAGTGAACTCTTGGGCATGGACAGGTATTTCTGGTTAAAATAGAACTATTTCAGTTCAAAACTGCTGATTGAGCCATGGTTACACAAGTGCCCTTTTGACGATTTGAAGGGGCTTGAGGATTTTGATCTTTTATCTCTGTTGTACATTCCTGGTAGCCTGCAGGTTACATGTGAAATATGTCATGTAAACATACTGGTGCTCTAAATTCTCTATGGATATTCTGCAGGGTGATTAATCAAATATAGTGTACATAGATTTTATAGTACATCTGTTATGTAACTCAACAAATGCCAGTAAATTAAAGAAACTTTAGAGAATGCCTTAGAAACTGATTAAGAGAATAGAGAATTAGTTAAAGAAAAGATTTAAGGAGCTAATTACACACAGCTCGACTGAGCAGAAACTGAAGGGAGAGTTAATGGCTCTCTAATATTATTTGAAGATGCTAAATGTTGAGGAGTAAAAAGTATTTTGTATAATACAACAAAATGCTATTAAGGGCAATGAGGCAGAATTGAGAATGAGAATAAATGAAGTATGTGTGAACTCTATTAAAAATAAAATTTATTGAATTATGAAGTAATCTCTCCAATTATAAGGTAGAAGCCTTTCCTTGAAGTAGTAAAAATCAGCATAAATAATAGACTAACAAGTTCTTAAAGAAAATAATTTTAATATCTTTGGATAATTTAAATGACCTCCTATTTTTTCATGCTTATTAATTTGCAATTTGAGCAATTTTATTTTGTTCCCACAGGGCCCATTCTGTCCCCAGATGTTTCCATAACATGTGTCCTGTAAAATCCACAGCCTCTAACTGTAAGAGAGGTCCAGGGTAGCAACACTAAAAGAATTGCTCGTGAGGATTTTGTTTCATTGACATACCTCTGAGAGTCATGGGAACTATTGCCAAAGCTGTGACATTTCCATTTTCTTAGGCCATTCTGTTTTCCTTTCCACTTCACACAGGAAAACTGTGTTGAAGTGTGACTAACCAAACCCCTCAACCCATCATGAAACTACCAATAAGAACATGTTTATAACGTAAGTTGTTGAAAACTGGATAAGATGAACTTAAATACTTTGACAAAATCAACAGTTAAAGAATGTAGTTATCTCTTTTTAGCAAATAAGAGAATACTACTTTATAACTAGAATTACAGTATTAACAGGAAAAAATGGAAACTTAATTGCATGAGTCAAATTCAAAATATAATCATTGAAAACATTGGCAAAGGTTTTTATGTTTAGATGTATTGCTGGGATAGCCTAAGCTCATAACAAAAGTGATATGAAATCTAACCTATGATGAGAAATATGGAAAACAATTAGGGGGGCATCTCTTCACCCAAGTGCCCCCAGGTGGTCACAGAGAAGCTGCATCTTTGAGACAACATCAAGGTAGTCACTTTGTGTGTTGCACATTCTGTTTGGCTTTGTAATCCCTTATCAGAATATTATAGATGTTTAATGAAAAAGAGGTCTCCCATAATACATTTGGTTCTTAGTGCACACCTGAATCTTCCTCCCCTTTTTATCACAGTCTTGCTGACTTACTGTTATTAAATACTGGGGTGCCAAAAAAATGTATGCACATTTTATTAGATGTCAAGGTTGCTCAAGCAGTAGTTCGCCATAATCAGAAGTGTCTGGACAATGATGGTAACCACCTGGAGTCCCTCTTGTATTGCAGAAGTCAAATGTGACCTGTGTTCATCTTTTGTTGTTGATATATGTTGAATATTACAATTTTAATACAGTTTTTCCCTTTCTTAAAATGTGCATGCATTTTTTGGCACCCTCTGTATACAACAGAGCTTTCTCCATGGCCTTTTCCCCAAGTGAGAAAATTCAATTCTAATGTATTATTTCATGTTTTTCTTCATAACAATTGCTGTTTATTCTTCAAGTGATAAAGCTCCTAAAACTGGCAGAGATTGAGATGAGTTTGATTCCAGTAGATGTCTTTTTTATTATCAACATTCTCAAGTTCATTCAGAAACTTCAGTGCTGGATCCCCTTTACTTGGATGATAAGTCCTACCTGCCTTTGTCTGAGAATCTTCCAGAGCTGATACTCTGTATCCCAACTATTCTGTAGGCTACACTTTCCTCATTAAATTTCAACAAAATTGGTTTAGAAAACTTTAATCAAACTAAATCTCTTTAAAGTCATGTTTTTTAAAAATTTTATTGAATATTATCTAATTATCTATAATCTAAATCTCTTTAAAGTCATATTTTAAAAAAATTATTAAAGTATACAAGGGCTGTTTGGAAAGTATCCAGCAAAGTAATGTGAAAAATAGAGGAATTTAAGGCTGGAACTTTTTTTTCTAGATAGCCCTTGTATTCTAATTGTCATCTATTTGTACACATTTCTGAAGTAGAATAAAAGGTATATAATAGATAATTCCAGAATAAAGATTTTATTTATGGAATCAGCAGATCTATATTATTGATGACTCTAAAAGGAATTTCATTTTCTGGCAGAGAACTTGGGAGCAATGTGGACTAGTGTAAGTGCCCAGGGTATGGTGGAAAGGTTGGTTACATTTCTACTCATTTGTTGCTTGACCTTGAGTGAATCACCTCTCTGAGCATCAGTTTCCTTGTTGATAAAAGAGGGTTAATGAAACCTATCTTTTCATAAACTATTACTTCAGAAACTTGGTCTTGCCACTACTATCTATGCCCTCTCCAGTAAGTTACGTAACATCACAATATTTTAGTCTGTGCTGATCAGACATACCGTTTTCAATGGGACAGAGAACAATGGTACTGTCCCGTTTCAAACAACACGGATGGTCGGCTTACTGACACCTTGAATTTAACCCAGTGAGACTAGGCTGACCAGACATGCCATTTGGAATGGGCCAGTACCATTGTGTCCTGTCTTGTTTAAAACGAAACATCTGGTCAGCCTACCTTAGTCTCCTAATGTGTACTTGGGATAGCAATACAGTGGTACCTCAGTACTTATCATTAATTAGTTCTCAGAGGTGAGTACCAAAAACAATGAATACGAATGAATTTTTCCCATAAGGAATAATGTAAATAAATTTAAGGCATCCCCAAACCAAACATACACAAAATGACCACAGAAGCTGGGATAAGACTGCAAGGAGATATGCACAGGGCGAGAGCTACCGTGTGACTAATGCCTGACCCTTGTTTCAGCCGGAAAGGGTAGCAACTCACAAGGCAATTGACATTGACAAGTTCTAGCCTTGCGCATTGAGTCCTAAGCAATGAGTATGGGGAAAATCTATGTGTAAAAATGCATCAAGTACCAAATTCGAGGAGTTTCAAAGCAGTCAAGTGCCAAGATATGACTGTATACTTACTTCATGGACTTGTGAGCACTGAATAAATTATAATATGTAAAGTACTTAGACATTATATATTATTTCTAGCATAGTCTGTGCTTAAATATATTTATTATTGCAGCATTGTATAAGAATTAATAATTATTTTAGTAAAACATACAGGCTAGATTATACTATGGTGATTAAGGAACTGGGGTCTGGAGTCCAAATACTGTGGCTATATTACTTATAAACTTACATTATCACTTTTAAGTTCTTCCTTAGGAGGAGAGTTATTTAACCTCTTAAAGGCCAAATTTTATCAACTACAAAATGGAGATAACAAAAATTGTAGTTGGAAGTTACCAAATAATTCTAGGAAGTTAATATAATTACCTCATTAATTAGCCCTTTCACAGGGTTTGAGCTAAGTATTATCAATAAACCCATTTTACACATAAGGAACTGCAGCATTAAAAAAGATAAATAACTACCTAGGGCAGATTAGGCTAATAATGATGGGGTTTGAATTCAGGTACTTCAAAGTCCAGAGCCCATGACCCATGCTACTGATTGCCATGTTATACTGTCACGAAAAATAATTATAATAGAGTACCTACCTCATAGTACAATTGTGAGAATTAAAAAAGTGATTCATGTAAAGGGTTCAGTTCAAAGCCTGACACATGGAAAATGCTCATAAATGTTAACTCCCATGAAGGAATGGGAGTATTTTGGTATAGGTTAAAAATCTTAAACCTGAACCTCATGCAAGGGAGTACTGGTCAGTAGTTGAAACGAAGTAGATGCGGTAAGGAATTTCAGTCTGAGTCTTATTTCTTCTACTTGCCAACTATGTAACTTTGTAAAAGTTAATTAATTTTTTCATTATCCCTCTATAAAACAGGGAAATGGCAATACCTACCAGTGCTTTTCATTTACCTATTGCCTCTCATCTCCAAATCCTTTCCTTTCATTCACCCTTTTGTAATGCTGGAGCTGGAACTCTGGACCATGTTTCTCAAATTCACTTATAAGCTGGCCAATGGGAGACAATTGGGAGACTGAAAGGTGGGAGATGGGAAGAAAGAACCCCTTTCTATTTTCTGATCCAACAGCATGAGACAGGACAACACCAGACTCCAGCTTCTATTGTTACTCCTAGTATCCAGACGTCCCTTCAGCCTTCTGAGCACTAGCTATGTGGGGGCTCCTTCTCAGAATTTATAAGTTCTGTTAACCTCACATCTTCCCTTCTCTAGTTTAAGTACTGTTAGCTACTCCTACTAATACCCTGGTTACCTCAGCATTTATATTTCTCTTTCAATCCTCTAATACTTATGTAACAAATTCCCTGTAAACAAGCCCCTTGGTTTGACATATCATAGTTCAGTTTTAATGATAGGACCCTGAACAAAACACTCACTCCCAGAGTTTCTGTAAGCATCAAGTAAGACAAAGTTGCAGAAAGCACTTCCTCCAGTACCTGGCACACAGCAAACATTGAGGTAATTATAGGCATAATCTGGAGATCCACTTCTGGAACTTCATGATTTCTAGATTGGTTAAGGCCTTGTAAACAGCACGAGCCATTATCTTCCATTCTTTAAGGCTGAGGAGCCTGCTCCTGAGGAACCAGATTGAACACAGGTTGGGTGAGTAGAAGACCTGTGGGTTGGATGGCTCTCCATTCACCAGTGGTATTGTAAAATTGAGCTGGGTGACCAGTGATATTTTCACCAGAAACCCGCTAATGTGTATGAAGTATACAATGGAGAAATGTGAGGACTCAGTAATACTGGGGAGAAGACCTACTCACTGTTAGAAAACAAGAGCTTAGGCAAATTAAGCTCATAGAGTCCCATCAATTCTTCAATTTCACTACCTACGGCCAATGAATGCAGAAGTAACTAATATTTCTAAATATGTCTCTGAGTCATGGGCTAAAGTAATGGTTCTCAGTCCTGGTTTCACATTATAATCATCTGAGGCATTAAAAAAAAGAAAGTCTCATGTTCTTGGCCCAACCTTTAGCGAGTCTTATCTAATTAATGTGTGTGTGACAGGGGTGGAGACTCAGGTATTTTTTAAAGTTTTCCATGTTGATTCTAAGGTACAACCAAACCTGTGATCTACAACAAGTTGACAATGCACTGTAGAACTGTATGCCTGAAACCTATGTAATCCTTGCTAACAGGTGTCACCCCAATAAGTCTAACAATAAAAATGAATTAAAAAAAATAAAGGTAAATTACATATTTAGTATACCCTCATTGAGGTGTCAGAAGACCATAGAGGACATATTTTTAAAAATGTCGGTATTTGAGGGCGTTCTCTTAGCTTTCTGGGAAACTGAGTAATATTCATTGTTTTGATTTCATCTGTGACTGTTTCCTCTGTGTACATCTGGTCTGTGATGGCTCTTCTTACAATGGAGGGATATCGCAAATACCTCATAGAACTAGTTCCAGTGTAGTAACTAAGATTAACTGCAGTAACTATTGCTTAATTCCATTAAAATTCTTTACCACAGAAACATTCCACATGAAAGTGAAGTGGGCAGTGGTGTGTGCGTGTGCATGAGCGTGTGTGCGTGTGCGCGTGCGTGTGCATGTGCCTGTGCGTGTGTGCGTGTGCGCGTGCGTGTGCGCGTGCGCATGTGCGTGTGCGTGTGTGCGTGTGTGCGTGTGTGCGTGTGCGCGTGCATGTGCGTGTGTGCGTGTGTGCGTGTGTGTGTGTGTGTGTGTGTGTGTGTGTAGGTGGGTAACTGCAACAACTCTGGATTTGCAAAATCACCATTTTGCCTGCCGAAATGGCATATGCTAACTTTACAAGTCATTTATTCTAAAGTGTCATCAGATGCCTGGAATGGGGCTTTTTTGTAAAAATACTCTTGAAATGGACCAATGTATGTTACACAGCCTTATAACAGAGTAGAATTGAAAGTGTATGTACCGAAAGAAGTAAGAAGATAAAATCTGAGGAGCACTGGAACGAAGGAACTTGAGAGCATTCACTCCCACTCCCCAAATTCTAACGTTTATTAACCTGCATCTTCCTCGCACACTCAATCAAGTGTGGCTTTGCAGCCTATCTTTTACTGTGGTCTTTCGGCTTGTTTTGCTTGTGACATCTCTGCTCTGCTCAATTTCCCTATCCTTGAGAATAAGGAGCCTCCTTTTTTTTCTTTCTAGAGACCGGGCTTATCTGCAGTTGGGGATCTACTTAAATCTAATTTTAAGCCAATTATCTCTGTCTGTAGAATTGACATGAAGAATAAATGTTTGTGAAGGGCAAGGTGTATGAAGTGAACTGGCTTCCGTTACTTCTGTTTTTCTTTTGATGTGACTTTCTCTTTTTCCAAGATCCATTTCCATTTCCCTAAGTCAGTATACAATTGGCATCAGAAGGCATAGGTCTAAATCCTGGCTCTGTCATTTTCTAGTTAAGTAACCCTGGGTTAAAACGCCTAAACTCTCTGTGCCACATTTTAAATGGTGATAATTGCAGTACTTGTATCTCCTGTATAGGAATTTCATAGGGTTGAAATAAGGTAATTCATGTAAAGTTATACAAAATGCTCAATAGAAAATGCTCAATGAATGTTCACTATTATTAATTGTAACAGTCATTGATGTTATTTATTTACTCATATTATTTTCCTGAATAAAAGTCATTTTATTCCTTATTCATTAATAACTTGCATTTTAAAATAATATAAGTATCTTTTATGCTTGAAAAATTATGCTAGGCACTGGTGAACAGGACAGAAATTTTGTTTTTCTCTGTGGAGTTCAGAATCTAGTGGGAGATAAAGGAAAACGACAGGCAATTAGTCAGACAATTACTGTGATTAGACTTGACCCTTGACTTACTCATTTCCCCTGTGTAGTCAGTCACCAAATTCTCTCCGAAGAAAGTAAAGAAATACCTTTAAAATGTTCCCAAGCCTTCTCTTTGAAGTCCTCCACCACCTCCCTCATCCTGTACTCGGTGTCACTTTTTTGCCTGTCACCACAGCAGCCTTCTAGTTAGTGTCCATGCCCTTAGTATTTTCTCCTTCATGCTCTTCCTCCATGACCACATTAATCTTCTTTAAACACTGCTTTCATCGTGTCACTGCCCTGTTCAGTAACTCTAAATAGCTCATGTGTTCCTCCTCTATCAAGTTCAGAGTTATCTGCTAACTTTCAAGACCACCCACCATCTGTCCCCAGCTCTGTGTATTCATGTTTTCCACTTCTCAGGGTGCAGCAGCTGTAGAAGCATGCCATCTGCATGCTGGAGGCACTGAATCCCACCTCCAAACTTGTCACCAATGTCACAGAAATGGCTAATTTCTGAGTGCTTAAGGTGTGCCTGATGTTGTACAGATGCTTTACACAGTTTATCTATAATTTTTATAAAAGCAAGACCTTGTTGACATCATCAATATCCTGATTTACAAGTAAGGAAAATAATTCTTAGAGGTTAAGGGATCAGGTTAAGGAATTTGACTCTCTTAAGCCAGGATCCAAGCTCATGTCTGTTTCCCGTTTCTTCTCACTGTGCCTCTATTCCATGCTGTGCTGTGTTCTATTCTGTAATGCTCTGCCCCATACTTCATTCGGTTCAAGACGTCTTTCTTTGCATTCTATCAATCTAAAATCTTAAATTCTCTTCATGACCTAAGTGCCAATTCAAGTCCTGTCTCTTTTGGAAAATGTCTAATGCTTTCTGCCTTCATTGATTTCCTTCGTCTTTGAACTCCTGTAATATTAACCATACATACCACCTTGCTCCTAACCTTTACCCTTGCATTGTGTTCTGTTGTTGTCTATGTGCCAGTCTGCTTTCCATAGCTACACTGTAGATACCTTAAACCCAAACACTCTATGTCACTTCATAATCCCTCTATGAGCTGCAGTTTTTCTGAGCATAAGGTAGGTGTGGAATATATATGTGTAATAAGATCATTTGTCTTTCTTAGCCTTTCTAATTATATTGTTATTGGAGGTCCAGGTGGGCAAGATAGAAAGGAGGCAAGAGTAAGTCTTAATCCAGTTTTTTAAATTAAGATAGCTTATAAGTGATGTGAGAAATATAACCAGAGAGTATTGGCATGAAAGGAAATAGAAAAATGAAAATGGAGACAATGTTGCTGGGAACGTGACTTAAAACATAATGGTCGACTCTGCTTCTTAGCAGTCAAACACAGCAAACAGCCTTCTCCCTTATAAAATTCAGTGTCCATGAGACAAAAAAAAAACAAAACAAAAACAAATCAATTGCTCATGAGCAGTAAATCTATTTTTGGTATCAAGACCAGACAGGAATTTTTCCCCAAGGATTCTTATTAAGAAGAAATTGAATAAATTAGTGAACAACATCCTTGTCAACATCATTACAGTAGTTACAATAAAGGGTTTCATAGGAATCTTTCTATAATGACCGTGAGTCTAACCAGTGACATCATAACAACAGAGTAAAAAAAAAAAATACAGTAAGAACAATTCCTGAGGTGGGAAGCAGAACAGATGTGGTTTCAACCTCAGTGAACTCATTTGGGAAAAAGACTGCAAGCCTAACCCTAGACATCTCGAGTCTCAGATATAGAAGGTGGGGGATAGCAGGCATCCAGAGGGATGAGATATGGTAGATCTCATCTTTTTTATCTTTATTAAATTTATTGGGGTTACACTGGTTAGTAAATATAGGTTTCAAGTGTACCTTTCTATAATACATCATCTATATATCATATTGTGTGTCCACCACCCAGAGTGAGTCTGTTTTTATAGTCGTTTTTTCAGATATAGGGTGGTCTTTTGATTCTCCTGGAGGCTTTGTCTGGATTTTGGTAGAAATTTAGGTTGTAACTAGGGCTTAAGTGGAGTGGAGTCCCCTGATGGGAACTAAATGGAGCGTTAATGACCCAGCAAATTGGGCTGAGATTCTAGGCTTAGTTCTTGTTTGGCTGGAAGCGGAAGTCCTAATAAGAAACCAAGGCTCACACTACCTTGCATATGAAGTTAGGGTCAGAACTGGAGGCTGTGGGATCTGCTTGATGGATTCATGGGAATGCTGAGTTGCTCAACCAAGACACGCCCAATGTTAGGATCGGTGAGGGTGGGGCTGAACATACATACCTGTGTCGGGACTTTGTTCTCGTTGGCTCATCAGAGGTTCTCAGTCTATGAAAGAGAATCACCTGGGGGTGCTGGTCGGCGTGCATACCCTTGCACCCCTGCAGGTCCATTGGGAACCTACTGAGTCAGTATCTTTGACATAGGTCTCGCTCAGGTGTGTGTTTTACAAACTCCCCAATGATCGTCGTGTGGACTAAAATTTGAGAATCACTGAATTAGAGACCAAGTGAGGCAGAACCTACTGGTATAAGTATCTGCCCTTGGGCTGACTTGGAGCTGACGTTGGACACAGAGCGATCTTAGTGAGACTTAGAGGATTAGATATCATTACATTTTTTATGAAACAGAATGATGAAGTGGTTTGAAACAAGTCATTGTTCCAAAAATGGGGCTATTTATAAAAGAAGTACAGATGGAAATTTAAAAGTCCTCCTAATAATGGGAGAAGGTACAAGTATGATGGATAGGGACACCGTAATATGAGCTGACAGCACGTCCTGCCATTTACCTCCATAAGGAGCAGCTCTCAGAGCATGTGAGAAGTTGCATTTTGGGAGAAGGGTAGAGTGCTTCTACCTGCAGCAAGGGTAGTAATAACGTGGCACTAGCAGAAAGCAAGTTGATGATAGGTTGCCATAATAAGCAGAATGGCTGTGCACTTTGGTTCCAGAAACTTCTTCTAGATTCTGGATACATTTTATCAGCATGAGCTCAAAGATCCACAGCCTGAAGTGCACATTTTCTTCTCTCGACAGGTTATTGGGAATCATGACAAGTTTTGTTTGTGTTCGCCTCAAAAATAGGTGTTTTGACTGCAACTTTGTGCAGCTGTCGTTGGTAATAAGGAGCTCAACCCACGCTGCTGCTTGTTGTGTTATTGTTTCATTTGTTTGTTGTAGTGATTTCAAATAGAGAAAGAAAGGAAGTGGGGGAAAGGTTGAAACCCAAGCAATCAGGCAACTTCAATAATGAAATGCTACCCAGGCTTTTGTGATAGGAAATCTTTGCAATCCCACTGCTAATGCTACTTTCGCTATAGGAGTTCTTCCAGCCTATTTTATCAGCTCAGTGGGGTTCAATGTTTCCCTTCTCTGGAGAGAAAAAAAAAACAGAATTATCACCAGGGTAATGAAACATACTCCTTCTACATTTATGGGGTGTTTTATTAAAAGCATGTTGCTTTGGTCTCACACACCAGTTGCAAAATGCCAGAATAGCTCTCAAGGGAAACACTTGCCTTTGTGCTAATTTAAAATTTCTCAAAGAGGATAGATACAGTTAGGTGTAACATTAATATTTTGTCTCTTTGCTACCTGAGATTTTCATAAAGGAACTGGTGGATAGAGTGTAGTAAAGGATCAACTAGATTTTGGAGTCACCTGACCAGGACCCGTGGTTCACTATAATCTGCTTTCAGAACCATACTTATCCTTATATCTCACACTCTCATCTTAATTTTCATGTGTCATTAATCATTAGGGAATTTTAGTGATCAAGCCAATAATACTTTTACTTATTAATACTGCTAATAATCACATTTTATCTTTTTATCAATCTTATTTTTTTATTTTGCCGGTGAAATTTTCACAATTAACTTCAGGTTCTAAAACATTTAACCCAATGTTGCATTTTGCACACCTCACTATTAGTTCCATCTAATTAGCATTTCATTCTCCAGCTCATCTCATTCTAATTCTTCCAAAAACTTAGGGCCCATGTTAAGTTCTAGCACAATTAATTCCTACCACAGCACGTAATCTAGTCGAGGAGATTAGTTTCTAAAGAAGTAATTCCAGTACAGTGTGATAAGGTGTTTGGAAAGAGAAGTATAATTGAGAAAATTAGTATTTGAATGGGATCTTAGTAAATTGAATGGAAACTCACCAGATTGTGAAGGAAAAATTGCTCATGCCAGGGAGAGACCTGCATGTAGAAGGGCACAGAGTTGGGGCGGAGCAGAGTGTTTGGTATACTCAGAGAATAGTTGGGAACTTTGTGCTTGTGAAGTGGGGATAGAACAAAAGATGGAGACAGAAGTATAGGCTCTGTCTTGTGAAGGGCCTTATATTTCACGCAGTTAGTCTGCTGGAACTTTACCCTATGGGTATTGGAAGGCCAGTCAATAGCTTTTAAATAGGGAGACTGTATGTTAAGAAGCATCTTAGGAAGATGACTCAGGCAGAAATATCCAAAACGATTTGGAGTGGGCCACACTGGATGATGAGGGAGATGAGTTAAGAAGCTATGGCAGTCATTCTGAAAATGACTGAGTAGAGCCCCAGGGCCTTGGGATGAAGGATCGTTGTTGAGCAAAAATCAAATGAACTTGGTGATGTGCTGTTTGAGACAAAGAGGAGATGAAGAGAACACAATGAGACTGAAGTTTCTAACTTGGGGCATTGGCTGGTGCTCTGTCAATAGTGATGAGATATATGTGAGGAGGTTGCTTAGTTATATTTAAGGACAAGGAGTTCATATTAAGTTTAGTTTTGGGATGATGAGTTCCAAGTACCTCTGTATATCCAAGTGGAGATGTCTAGTATTTAGTTAGATGAAGAGGCCTACAGCTCAGAGGGAAAGTTTTGACAGGAGACATGGATTTGAAAGGGTGGGGACTTATTATTAGCACCTGAATCATGACTTTATAATGTTATTAATAAACGTATTCATGCAGCTTCATTGCATAGATGTCTCCTTTAAATGTTCTACTCTAAGAAGTTTTAAGTATTTTTACGTTTGCTGCTGCTGTGTCAGATCTGCTCTACACTGTACTTGTATTTCCATAAGTTTTCACTGTAATTGAAATGGAGGCCCATCCATTTATCTTTTTGAATATCATCCTACTGAGTATTCAACAAAGTGAAGTGGAGAGAACTTGAAATTAGAGGCCTGATCATCAGTGGGGGCTTTTCACAAATGTTCCATTTCTCTTCTGCCTGCAACAGCAGGGTCGTATCCCTCAGCCCCCTTTAGTTAGATTTAGCTATTTATTGGCTTTTAGTTCTTGAAATGTGAGTAGTAAAAATGACCAAATTATGTCTAGGCAGATGCTTTAAGAGTTCGTTTGCAGCATTCCCTTTCCCTACCTCTGAAGCCTTGGAGATAGGAGCCTTTATCAGCCAGGGCTCTTGAGTTAACAATCATAAACAAGTTCCTATATGACCCATTTGGACAGGTAGCAGACGTGAGGAATAAAATTTCCAACATTAAACCACTGAGTTTGTTATT
This sequence comes from Lyroderma lyra, assembly GCA_004026885.1. Classification (NCBI taxonomy): domain Eukaryota; kingdom Metazoa; phylum Chordata; class Mammalia; order Chiroptera; family Megadermatidae; genus Lyroderma; species Lyroderma lyra. The sequence continues at coordinate 60,270 of PVJL010000285.1, forward strand.
CTGGAAGCATAAACTAGCCAATCTGACTAGTAACAAACTAACCAGATATGAGCTCGAGTCCTTGCTGTGTCACTAACTAATTATTTTCTCAGCAAGTTACACAATGTCTCTGAGCACCAGTTTCTTCATTTTTGGAATGAAAATAAAGATACTGAATTTGCCAGAACTCTGTGAGAATTAGAGACAGGGTACACAAAGTATCTTATAAGTTGTAGCCAGTCACTTCATTACAGCTATTAGATTTATAGACAGTTATTCATTTTTAGTATATTGACTTTGTAAAATCTTCTGGTTATTTCTCAGATTTGTGTTGTACTTGGGTTTCTTGGACATGTTATCTATGTGTTTATCTGAGCAATTGCTACGAAAGGGAAACAAGAAGACCAAGGATAGGACCACACAGTCATGCCAACATAGATGTTCTCACAGATACAACATTTATTAATGGACTATCTTTAGATAGCGCTGAACAAACAATTCACCTTTTAATAGCCCTGGATTTTTCATCTTCTCCATGAAGATGTAGTTTTCTTCAGAGATACCATGTGAAAGGGGTTGCACTCAGCCAGTCACCTTGCTAAAACTGCATATGAGATAACACAGAAGCTTCTTGAATATTTGTAAACTATTTTATTATGACATTCTGGCTTTTCCCCCCTCAGACAAGCTATTCATAATTGCACACATTCTGAAAGACACAAACTATTTAACTATTCTCTTTACTTTCAGTATAATCCTGCACCAAAACTTCTGTCATTCTGCCTTCGTAGAGTTATCTGTGACGACCTTATTATCAGTTTATACCATCCTGTTTATTTAAAACTCTCCATTGGTCCCAGAGGACATTGTCCATAAAATAAAGTTTATGGAAGATTTTTATCCATTTGAATATTAATTGCAAATCTAGGTCTATGTTTGGAGAAAATACAATATACCCTACATTTATGTGTCTTAGACAAATTTAACTCTTAGAAAAGAGAAGAGGGATGATAATAATTACGTCTCATAACTTCACTTTGAAAAACAAAAATTGATATTGTGGAAGAGATGACAACTTTGGGACAAAGTGACCTTGGCAGACATAGAGGTAGCAGATCAGGAGTAGGACAAGAGTGTGGATAAAGTAAATGTAATTCTAGAACAGTAGAAATAAGGATTACGTTGAAAGTTACATTTGAGACATATCAAAGGATTGATTATCTCTTGCCGTGATGGCGTGGTCAGGTGAGTTGGAAATATATTTAAGTTTAAACAGGGTGAGATAGATTTATAAATTCACTAGTAATGTTACCATGAAAGGCAGGACAGGTCAAAGGAAAACAAGTATGCTTTTTTGAGGGAAACTTTGGGTCACCTTAATTTCTAAGAGGCAACTTATGTTGGACAATTCAGAAGTTTGACCAAGTTTAGCTATGTCCTCATTCTTAAATTGTCATCACAGTTCAATTACTCACAAGAACAAATTGCCATAAGTTCACCAAAGCCGTTGATGACAAAATCATTTTTAAATTTGTTTGTATATATGTATAGTGAAATTATGAAACCAATAATTTAAAAAATATTAATTTTAGGAAGGTGGCATAGACTTCTGCTACCCTGCATAAAGCATACTAGAGAATATAGGCCTGAAAGCAATAGGCCTGAAAATATTCAATTACACGTGTGCTTTTTTAAAAATGTATCCCTCAGGTGAGGTTACTGTAGCTCTCACAGTACTCTTTCCCTAGGTAGCCAAATTAATTGGGAAAAACAAGAATGCATACAGTGGGGCCCAGGCTGTCACATGATGCAGCACCTCTTCCCTGCAGCCCGGGGAACACCCGTCATGGTCTCTGTGCTACCTGTCTGATGGTCTTTCAGAAATGACAGTTTCTCTTAGGTAAAAAGATTTAACTGACAATTAAAGTGGCATCCTAGGTTTTTTAAAAAAGGTAACTGTAACTTCATAATTTTATTTTCCTAGCATCTGTTCTATTCAAGCTAAGCCTACTGTGGTGATCTTCATGAAGACAATTCAGTGGTTTCCTAGCAACCAAGTTTCCTGTGGTTTCCTTGGTTATAAGCAACGATGTAACTTTTGTGGGCAACTTCAAAAGCGCAGGAGAAAACTCTTCTAAAGAATGAGGTTCCAAAAAGTTCAGGTTACTGCTCACTATCTCTGTTTATAATGAAGAACTCTCTTCCCATGGGCATTAATTACTCTAATAAATGATTACGTGGAGATGGCAAAGTAAAATCACATGTCAGATTATATTTTCCTTTTGATTGTTTTTGTCATATGCCTCATCCTATTTGTTTTTCCTTCTGAAATTGGGACTCTTTTCTCATCTCTTCTAATTGATGATTGTCCTTAGACGTACCCAGTAGATGAAATTTAGACAGTGTTTAATAGTTATATGGGGTGTCATTTATGAAGGCAGCCAAGTTGTAGTAGCTCAAGGGCAGGACCCAATAATACTGCCTTGTTTTTTACTAATTATGTTTTAGAGGCTTAGATGGTTGGCAATGTCAAGGGCTGCTGGTGGAGTCTATTAAAAAACTGTTAATTAATACTGATGAGTACATTTCCAGTGCCCATTACCAGCATTAACTACTTTTTTATGTACTTAATAGTTTTTTTTCCTTCTATATTCATTTCTAAAGAACTATATTGGGTAGCTGTATTCTCTGGTGATATATCTAAAATCTATAATGTGTCAACAGAAGAAGGAACTAGAAGCCTACACAATTAGAAGTCAAATGTGTGCTGTATAGACTATTCATCATTTGTTAATTCAGTGCCTGTCATTAAAACAAGCTGTAATAAACATAAAAGATTGAATTCATGAATGACTAGGGTCAACAGCTTCTTTTTTTTTTCCAGTGGAAATTAGGATTTTGTATGGGTTAAAGTAATGGCCATTTGGAAAAAGAGAAAAATATAATGAATTCTGTACATAAGAATCTTTCATTTTGAGTCAGAGTATATTTCTTTGCATACTATGCATTTATTCATTCTAATATTTATTATGGACCTACTAAGTGCCAGGCTGTGTCCTGAGTGCTCAGTGTACAATAGTGAATAAACTAAAACATGATTACTATGCCAAGGAACAGGAATAAAATCAAATTATTAGGAATTAATGAATTAAATGATTATTCAAACACAAGTAAAATGGTAACTTTGTTAAATATTGTAAAGAAAAGCTACATGATGCCATGAATTTAACAAGGAAACCTGTTCTGATAGGGGGGTTGGGATGGTCAGTGACGATTTCTCAGAGGAAGTAGCCTTTAAGCTGAGATGAAGCTTTGAGTAGGCATAACAAAAGAAAGAATAGGGTATGGATAAAGGAAAGAGCATGTGCAAGGGGCCCGTGAGTCTTAAGAGGAACTCAAAGAAGTCCATGAGACTGAAGTGCAGAGCGTGGAAGTGAGCACAGGGTGACAACAGGTTTCGGAGACTTCAGAATGATCCCTTGACGGGCCTTAGAGGTCACGTTCAGCAGTTAAGAGAAACAAGTGAGAAACAGTTTGAAGGCATCGCGCCTAGTTGCATTTTAGTGTTTGAAGTAATAAATGTATTTTAAAAATTACCTAAGACCTTAATTTGAAGGTGAAAACATAATTCTGAATTTGCGGAGATAGTTGAGTGCCTACAGGATAGGGCTGGTGGTGTGAATACAGCATTTGGACAGACTACTAATGGACTAAGCATCCAAGTTAGGGAAAACAGAAGGCCAGGCAGATGCTGCAATAATCCAAGCAGGAAGACTCAAGGCCAAAGGCTCAGAGCCAGGCAAGAAGCATGACAATGGAGGGAAGGGGTAGAAAACAGCATTGATTGAAGTCAATTTTACAGCAGATGCTTTCTATTCATTTCATTTAAGTCTAACAATTGCATGGCAATGTGGGTATTATTTTTCCTCTTTTTATAATATTAAGAAATTGAGAAATAGGGACTATAAATAATATACCCTGAATGACATGATAACCGTGAGACAGGGATTATAATCTAAGATTTGGGTTCTAAAACCATACTATTTTTCAGTATAATATAACATATTTCTATTCTTGTCTGCAGTAGTTTGGGTCAGAGTCTTGATATCAATATTCTCTATACACAGCTACCAGCCACTTGTGGTTATTGATCACTTGAAATGTAGCTAGTCCTAATTAAATTGTGGCTTAAGTATGAAATACACACTAAATTTCACAGGGTTAGTATGAAAAAATGTAAATATCTCATTAAAAATTTATATTGATTACATGTTGAAATAATATTTAGGTATATTAAAATATATCATGAAAATTCATTTCATCTGTTTCCTTTTATTTTTTGATGTGACTAGTAAAATATTTAAATTAATTTATAGCCGCCACCGTGTTTCTGTTGGACAATGTCTGCATAGCATATTGCCGTAATTCCACCTCAGCCCTTGGAAATCCGTGATAGTCTCTCCATCACTATGGTTTTTCCTTTTCTAGAACATCAAATAAATGAAGCCATGCAGTGTGTAGTCTTTTGTATTGGGTTTCTTTCATTTAATATAATGCTTTTGAGATGCATCCATGTTGTTACGAGTCTGTGGTTTGCTTTTTTATTATTGAGTGGTATCTATACAGTTTGGTTATCTACTCAGCTGATAGACATTTTGAGTTGTTTCCAGTTTTTTACTATTACTAGCAAAGCTGCTATGAATATGTGAGTACAAGTCTTTATATGTACGTGTGTTTTCCTTTCTGCTGGGTAAACACAATATATCAGGATGGGGTTATTGGGCAGTATGCTATTAATAAGTATAGACTCAACTTTAGAAGAAACTGCCAATCTGTTTTTCTAAGTGGTTGTAACATTTTATGTCCCTGTTAGTGGTGTAGGAGAGTTCCAGGTGTTCCACATTTCCATCAGCTTGGTATTGTCACGCTTTTTAAATTTTAGACATTCAAGGGGATGTGTATGGTATCTCATTGTGGTTTTAATTTATGTTTACCTTATGACTAATGACGTTAGGATCTTTTGGCCATCACATTTTGTCTTTGGAGAAATGTGTCATTGAATATTTGCCCAAGTTTTTTCATGTTATTTGTCTTCTGGTTGAGCTAAAGGGTAAGGAGTTTATATATATATATTATGGTAGTGTCTATGTTTGTGTCTTCAGATTCACTTATATTTATCTTCTGCTGTGTTTAATCTGCTGATAATATACTACATGCTATTTTTTAATTTCAGATTTTCTAGTTTTCATATCTAAATTTCCAGTTGGCTCTTTGCTATATCTTACATTGTTTTCTTCCTTATATTCATGTTTTACTCTCTCTTCTTAAACAAATAAATCATATTTATAGTAACTTTTTAAAAAATATCTTTGTCTTCAAATGCCATTATTTCTGTTATTTTAAAGTTTGTTTTTATTGATTTTTTTTCTGCTGTTTATTGATCTTTTGTTTTTTTGTTGTTGTTTTGTTGTTGCTGCCACTGGATATTTTGGATTTTACTTTGCTTGGTGCTAGATTTTGTTGTATTCTCCTAAATAGTGATAGACTTTGCTCTGCCACAGTTAAGCTACATGGAATCAGTTTGATTCCTTTGAAGCTTGCTTTTAAACTTAGAGTGGGTCCAGAGTAATCTTCAGGCTAAATAACCTTCACTACTGTGGTGATAATTGTGTGATTCTATTGGTACTCCATGTTATCACACTGGCTAGTGGAAACATGAATTGTGATTAAACTCAGCATAAACTCTGAGAATTGTTAAGACTAAGGTTTTTTCTTTATCCTTGGGTAGGTTCTTCTCACACAATTGCATATCAATATTCTGCCAGACTCAAGGGGACCCCTCATTAGATCCTCTCTCTGTGCAGCTATCTCATTTTTGGTACCTTGTCTTATAGTTCCTAGCCCCCTTGCCATCCCTAAATTTTGATTTCTTTCTTTTCAACTCACCATGAGATTGTTGGGCTTTGTTTGAGTTTCTCTCTGAACTGCAGCCTGGCAGCTACCTTTCGGGTATACAGGGGGCATTCATTTGACTCACTTCATTTATTTTGCCTTCTCAAAGGAATCACAGTTTGCTTTTTTCATATGTTTTGTCAAGTTTTCTAGATATTTAAGGTGAGAAGGATAATTTGTTATTTTATCATGCTGGAAGCAGAAGTTCAAATTATTTAACTTTGAAATCAACTATGATCTGTGAAACCTGTGTATGTGGCATAGGCATCCTAATTTTTTTTTTTTCCATCACTAATTCAAAATGTCAGCACTTCTGCTAATCCTTCAAGAAGTTACTTGAATTTTTGCTGTCTAGATTCCAGGAAAAATATAATTAAGAATATTAACATGTTAACATTTGAGAAAGGTAGTCTACAGATTATAATGAACATGCTTGTTTCTAAATTTTGGGGTTTCATTTCTATATCAAGTTGGAGTATTAAAAAGCATTTTAGCTGAAGTGATTACCTTTAACTCTCCCATAAATGATTTCACTCAGTTATATTTCTATTTTGTGCTTATAGTTTTCATTAAGGTCATACGAGTATAAAAATATATTATACCCTCTGTTGAAACACAGACACACACACACACACAAATATAGGCACAATGAAACATGAATTACCATAATATAACTCCCATCATTTTTTTTTCCCCTCTTGGTTGCCAAGTAGCTCTGAACCGAATCTAATTCTCAGATCTTTTGTTTCTGATAAAAATCTTGAACAATTTGAAAGAATAAATTAATAGATTAAAGAATAATTAATTTAATGTACTTTTACAGTTTTGACTCCTATTTTAATTTTGTTGTTTTTAATGCCTTTTTCTTTATGTTAAATTAATTGGGGTGACATTGATTAGTAAAATTACGTAGATCCCAGGTATACAGTTCTTTATCGTCTGTGTGTTGCATTGTCTTCTCACCACCCAGAGTCATTTCTTCTTCCACTCCAAAATATTTGAATCCCCTTCCCTCCTTTCCCACCCCTCCCCACTTTTCTCTGGCAACTACTAAACTATTGTCTGTGTCCAAGAATTTTTTTTAGTATAGTATAAGATTTTTAAATAATTAAACTATACAGAAAAATAACATTTTTTTTCTTTCCTAAGTAGAGAAAGTCCCAGTTTTTCCCTACTTTGTGTTACTTCCCTATGAGTCTTTTTACTGCTTACACAGGACTTCTGACATTTCTAGTCACCAAATGCGTAGAGGTTTTTCTTCACAACAAGCTATTCTCTGTGACACCACCTGAGTGTTTTACAGTTCAACTCAATTCAACTCCATTCTGACACTATCTACCTGGAGACAGCTTCAGATTCCACAGATTAAGAGTTTAGTCTTACAAGACTGCCTCGCTGCCCAAAATTCAGCTACCAGTTGCAAGCTCTGTGCTTCTGGCCAAACAGCTACAGACCAAGGTTCCAACAACCCGCTCCTTGGGTTCAATTATTGTATTTGCTAGAGCGGATTAAAGAACCCCAGGACACATTTACTCACATTTATCAGTTTATTATAAAAAGATGGAGATGAACATCTCGATAGAAGAGAAGGATGGGGCAAGGTATGAGGGATCAGACTCAGAGCTTCCATGCCCTATCTGGGCACACCACCTTCCCATACTTCCATATGTTCACCCACCGGAAAGTTCTCCAAACCCTTTACTCTTAGGATATTAAGGAGGCTTACTCATGTGCGCACGATTGATCAATTCCACATTCAGCCTGTTTTTCTTCTCCACAGAATGGAGGGTGGGCTGAAAGTTCAGTCTTCTAATCATGGCTTGGTCTTTCCGGTGATAGGTCCTCATCAGGAGTCATCTAGCAGCCCACCCAAAGTTGCATCATTAGTACAGAAAACACTACTATCACCTAGGAAATTACAAGGGTTTCAGGAAGGAGCTATGTATCAGGAACCAGGGTCAGAAAGCAAATATGTATTTTCTATTATTTCACAGAAAGAATAAAATTTGCTTTTCTATTTTTATAATGTTGTACACATAGTTGGTATTCAGTAAGCCCTGTTCAAATGGAAGCTTATTATGAGTAGACTAAAGCTATTGAATGTATGCTTTCGTCCTTTCTTGAATACTTAAGTGACCAGGCAATGGATTTACTAAAATCAATTTATCTCAGTGCCAAGCACATATTGGCACCTACAATGTATAAAATGTTATGGTGGGTGCTGGGAAATAAATGGAGAGACGTAGTCTATGTCCTCCTGAAACAATTGTCCCCAAATTCTGTTCTTTATTGATGCCGAGAAAGGGCTTGGACTGTTTCCTCTCCTGGGGCACACGTCACCCAGATAATCTCCTGTCTTAGCCCTTGCTTCATTCGAGTCCTTGCTTAAATGTCACTTCAACAAAGAGGTCTTTGGTGGTTATTTTTCATGAAATGTAACTACCTGCTTACTCTTTTTTCTCTTACTTTATTTTGTTTCTTCATAGGTTTTGTCACCACCTGAAGTATTGTGTAATTATATGTTCATTTCCCTCTCCCCTCACTTCAAAGTAATCTCTGTGAGAGGAAGGGCTCTGATTGCTGTGCTATCACAGTATCTATCGGTCTCAAAACAGTGTCTTATACAAGTAAATACTCACTCAATATTTGTTTAATCAACCAATAAATGAATAAAAAATGAATTCTCAAGCCAGAGAATAAACTATAACCTACTTTTGGGGAAATTAACTGTATAAAAGGAAAGATTCTTGTGGTTCTTTATGAAAATAATATTTTTTAAACTGATAAATTAAGGTTTGTTATTGGCAGTAGAGTAAAATCATGTTGCCTCCCTCTGGTTATTTAGTTTAGTTGTAAGAGTACATTGTAAACATATTGGTAATTTGTTGATTTTGCTAAAAATTTTCATCTGCTGCCCAAGAATCATTGTAATTCTTTACAGAAAAGTTAAAATAAGTTGTTGATTTTATTGAGCATCATGAAGTAAGAGAAATCTTGCCTCACATAAGGTTTTCATGCTGCCTCATCCTTCTCTATACCTTGAGGAAGGTCCAGGACCTGAGACAAGAATGATGCTGAATATATTCTCCACAAGGCTGGAATGTCCAAAGATTGTGACCTTTTTCTTCCATTAGATGTCCTGATCTTGCCCTGCTTCCTATTGTATGTCTTAAACTTCTGAAATGAGGCCAGCATGTCTGCCATTAAAAAAGGGCCTTACGGTTCCTCTTTTAGTGAAGTGGAATGTTTTCCCATATATGTTGATAGTGATAGAGTACAGATACTGATTTGGCATAAGAAAGCTCTAGAAGGAGCCTTAGCTTTTCTAGTGAAGATCATAGCAACCTTGTTTACTCTGTGTGTTAGTTTTCGGTATGGTATGAAAACCACAGGGGGAAAAAGCCAATAAATAGATATAAATAAACAAAATAATGTAATCCCATCAAATTGAGTTGGTATGTTAGTGTTAAACACAATGAATCACCTATATGTGTATTTTTGCCTCTGTGCATGTCAGCACATTTTAGGTTGCCATGTGGTTTCTGAGTGAAATTCATTTTTCATTCCAAAATCTGTTTATATAAAGCATATGCTCCATTACTTTCTAAGAAATGGGAAGTCATAGCCCATTATGAATGCATAAAAGCATACCAACACATCACATACAAATTAAATGAAGAATAACAGCCCTCAATCATTATTTCTGATGTGCACCTGAAATGATAAAAGCACAGTAATAAACTTGGGTTCTTAATGCCAACCCATTTCTTCCTATTTATTTGAGACTGTGGTGTACAGGGAACTTACAAGCTATTTTTGTTTTTGCACTTTAAAAAGTTTTCAACTGTTTAGATCATTTAGAAAACAGCAAGAAATATCTACCTTCCCATGAGACTTTTCATGGTAAGTCAAGCAGGACAAATAAAAAGATTTTTTTGAGTCCTTGTCTCAAGAGATGGTACACTGTTAATGCAGATGTATTCATTTCCAGGAAGAATACCAATATGTTCGCTAGTGCTTTTCCTTTAGGAGCTGTCATGATTCTAAACCTTTTATGAGATAGGTAAAGCAAGTCTTTCTGAAGACAAATTACATAATATAGAATACAAAATTGTTCTAAGCTACCACATGAATATGATCAATTTCACTTGTATAAACATCAAGACAATACAAGCTGTTTTTCAATAACTTTTATTGCTATGAAATAAATGCTATAAAACATCAACAGTAACAACAAATCTTGACACTTATTATGGCGAAGCTAAAGTTCAGACATTTCATTTAGATATTTTTAAAAAGATACCCATTCATTTTAATGTCTTTTATTAATGATATTATGGTATTAATATATATTTGTAAATACTTAATTTAGCAAAGTATCCAAAATTTTTAATTCTACTTATAAAACTGCTTTAAATTATTTGATTCAACTGAAAAATGAAGTCAGACAAATGATTTGATATTATTTTCCAATGAGATTAGCTTAACTAACTTCTGGTTTTTGACAGAATTTAAGTCAAACCCATTGGTCATATAGAAAATCTCTGTTCTCATACCATAGCCTTCATCCCATCATTCTCGTAAACTATTTTTCTGCCCAGTGTCTTGTCCATAGGGCTGATGGTAGATAAAGAAATGAAATTTGTATTGACTAAAATAAATAAGTTATTTTCTTATCCCTTGCTAATAATTATACCTGAACATTACAGAGTGAGGTAATTAATGCATTGTTATTAGTAAATGGAGCTAGTAAAACTCTGTTGTAGACACCCCTGTTAGGGATATATCTAAAATACACCAAAAGGTATCTTGGGAAACTTTTCTAAATTCTCTTTTTTCTTTTTTTACCAAATTATATGTGAGAATGTACGTGTCATTGGTGGTAATGGGATAATTCTTCGCATATATAGCAATAGTTTTATAGGTGAAGTTAGAATATTGCTAGGACTGTTGCAGTTAGTATTTTTGTTAGGGTATCAGGGATCAAATCTGTGGAACTCTTCTTAAAATGATACCCAGGTGATTCAGTTAATTTCTTTGTACTATTTCTAGATAAGAGATTTTCTGATTTGCCTAGTTGCAGAAATATCAACCACTGTCTACATGTTTCAATTGAAAAGTAAATTTGACTTCTATAAATTTTCAACACTATTGCTGGGTAGTATAAACCTCATTGTTTCTGCAGAAAGTTTGAAAGTGTTCATAAATGCAGGTCAATGCTGGTGAAGAAGATCCACCAACAATAGTTTAGTGGCCCAGGTTAGAAACAGTGGTACCTGTACTGTCCCTAAGACTCCAGAGGAGAGAGGAAGGAGCAGTTCCATGCAAGGCTGTTTGGAGACAGGCATTTAAGGAGATAAGCTTTTCAGTGGTCTGTGTTGACCCCTTGGGACAGAAGCCTGCAGAATAAATGCCTGTCCATTTTGCCTGTACTCCCCGTTGGCTGCACACACACAGAAGTTAGAGCGAGGCAGCTAGTGATGTCAGTTATGATGGGCAACCTTTTTTTTAGCATAAAGCAAAGTGGGGAAGGATGGAAAATGCATATGGAGGGAGCAAACAGGATATCCGGTACCATGGAACTAGTAAATATGAGAAGCAGCTGCTAGAAAATCTATCACAGTGAGTTGCTTTATAAAAAATTATAACTAATTTTTTTCTGTTGCCACTAAGGTGTCTGAAAACATGATCCTAAATCATGTTTCTTTGCCTTTTCATCCCCAAGTGAGCATAATTGTAGGTGTCTGACAGATGTTGATTAGTCATACTTGCCATAATCTGGAGCCAGGTGTGATTACATATAAAATGACGCTTGACGATACAGGGCACCGTCTCCTCCTTGATTTCGGCTTCCTCACCAGCAGCAAATCTACAGGTGCTGTGTTCATTAAGATCCATACACTTTGGCTTGATATGTAGTTGATTACAAGGGCTCATCCTCCCTTTGATAAGTATTTTTGTGTTGTCTGATTATGGTTCCCAACCAAAAGAGAACAATTTAGGGTTCACGACAGTCGCCATTGCCTAGATAATGAAGCAACTGAATGGTCCCAGCATCTTTGGCATGACTAAACCATTTATATTGGGGACCCACAATTTATGAGTCTAAATGAATCTGAAACTCTGCCATTTTAGGACCTTTGTGTTTTATCAAGGATGGATCTAAGACAGGTAAAATGACCAAGAAAACAGTATATGAAACAAGTTGATCACTTTATATATATATTGAGTACTTATTTTTGGCAAAGAATTGAATGAAATGCTGGGGGGATTACAAAGAACTCTAACTACTGAGTCATACTTAGGAGCCTAAGTTTATTTGTAGAGGAAAGAGAGACAAGCTTGAAAAATCAAAGTAGTAATAGAGAGGTAAAATTCATCCTAACTTTTTCCAGCTAAATGTTCTTCTGTTGTTTCCTTTTAGTATGTTTCATTCAGAGCATTTATTACAATTTATAATTATGTATTTGGAGAAAATTTTTATTCAATTTCTGTCTTACCCCAAACCTTAATGAGTGCAGAATTATATTACTTTTTCCCACCCATGAGCATTGGTAAATGTTTCTTGAATTAATGAAATAACCATATAAAAATGGATAGCAAAAAAAAAACAACCTTATAGGTTAGTACTCAAAAACATATAAGCAAAGATTACTGGCTGAGTACTGTGAGCCAGATGCTTTACATAGGTTCTCGTTTAATTGTCTTAGACGAGATGACAATTACAAACAGAAAGATGGGGATACACCTAAGTCAGTGATTCCCAACCTTTTTCCACTTGTGTACCCCTGTTAAACGCATTTCTATAAGTTGTACCCCTTGTTTTTAAAACAGCTGTTTTCAAATACTGACATTTTTGTTCAGTATTTGTAAAATAGTGGAAATGAGGTAATAAGTTAGGAAAGAAAAATTACTACACTAGAAGTACAAACCATAGATTTAATTTTACAATATTTGTAACTGTTAAATATTGATCATGATGATCAAGTATTTAACAAACTTTTAATTTATTAATAATAATATTTATTTGTGTTATCTGCAAAGTCTGTAATAATTGCTATGCAGATCACTAACCCATTGCAACATTATTAGTGAGATCATTGAGCTTGCTTTGATGCACTTGGTTTCTTGAAATCAGGCTCAAAAGATGCAGGATACAGTCTTAAATCTGGACTTGCATTAAGGTTGTTGCAGTACTTATTTTTATGAAGGTGGAAGAAGAAAAAGCTCTTTCCACTAGTTCAGTATTAGTAAATGGCAAGAGGTATTTAAATGCCTTCTCACTGAGCTATTCATACTCCTCACTGACATCTACCCAGAAGGTAATAAGATGCTTTCTTTCAAAATCAGAATTTGAAGAAGAATCAGTTGAAAGTTCGATTAACTGCTTTTTTTCATTTAGTAATAGTTTAGCTTCTTTGAAGAATTCTTCATTGAAGTGATCTGTAATCCAGTTGTTTTCTTTTCCATTGTGAGGAAAGTACTTATAAAAGGACACTTTAAGACCTTCCAAGTGACTTTACAACATTGTCTTTCATGTTTTGGGGTAGGTGCAAGTCATTCTCAGATAAGAAGTTGTGCAGACTTTCAAAAACTTCAGGCTGACCTCTTTCAATACACACTTTCCAAAGACCAGGTTTTTAATCATTAACTCAATGTTGTTGGTTACTCTGAATATAGTGACCGAGCTGTATGGAAGTCCCAAGCTGAGTTTGTTTATTTCTAGAAAACTACCTGGTAAATAATGCAAGACTTTGAAGCCAGTCATTGTTCCAAAACTTTGAAGCAAGAGGGAAACAATGATCTTCAGAAAAATGCCTGGGCTTCACGTTTAAGTTCAAACATCAATGTAAGTATTTTGCCATGAGACAGCCACCTCACCTCCATCTGAAAATGTAACGTGCTGTGACTGCTGTTCATTTCTTCACTCAACACTTTAAACAATCTGGAGTTTTGTGGTTGTGACTTAATAAAATTTACAACTTTTACAGCCTCATCAAGAACATCTTTCAGTTCACTAGGAAGAGGCTTGGATACAAGACTTTGTCTATGAGTGCAGCAGTGACTCCATGGTACATGGGGATTTACTTCTTCAGAGTAACTATATTCAGAGTAACCAACAACATTGAGTCAGCCATGTAGGCCTCTAAACCTGACGTAGGCTTGTCTCCATCAGTGCATACACCACAATTTGACCAACCAATGTACTTTTCAATGAAATAACCATTGATTGCATTAAAAGTATCTTCGCCAGTGGTACAATATGTCAATAAATAAAAAAAGCAACAGGTTTTCCTCAATTTCATTCCTACCAAGTATCTCACTACAATAAGCAAAATAGATAAATCAGCAACATCTACATTTTCATTGACCTGAATGAAAAAGAAATTACTTTTTCTAATTCTATCTACTACTAGAACTTGAACATCGTCAGACATTTCCTGAATTCAAGACATTGTATTATTTGAAAAAGAGATAGTATTGATTTTGTGGACATGTTCTTCCCCAAACATACAAAAGAACAGTATCCTTAAGACAAGGAAAAATGAAAACTTCAGCTACAGTGTGGTTTTTACCACATTTAGCCATGCGATAAGCAATATGGTATGAAACCTCAGCGGCATTCTCATTGTCTTTATTTCCTGACATCATGTATGAAGTAAGAGTTGGATGCTTCTCTAAGTGCCAAAAATAACATATTTCTTTGTTTTTATACATAAGGTTTTTAGTTTCTAAATGTTGTATTAGTAGAGAGGGTTTCATGCAACTGTTAGATAGTATTTCCCCACATGCAGCACACAGAGGCTTAGGACAGTCATCATCCTCTACAAATAAAAACACATATTTAATATACTTTTCAGAGGATTTCCTTTTCTTCTTTCCAGTATTTTTTTACTGTCTCCCAGTGTGGGTGTACTCATAGCTGTGGACAGTGTTGAGAAGTACTTGGCATCGGGTCATATCCACATCAAGTTTTGTTTTTTTTAACCATTCTTGTTTTCAATTACTGATCCATAACTGACATGCTTAAAATATTACTGACAATAATAACTTAAGCTATGTTAAACACTAAATAAAAAAATCTACTTGAAAAGAATGACGTTTAAAGACAATGCACTTACTTTCACTCAGTCAATAACGAAACTGATCAAACAGTCTGGCTACAGATGTATTTATATGTTTGGGGAATTTCTAGAAACATCACAAATGGGTGTTCGGAAATTGTGTAATGATTGGTAGAAGAGCGGTTTGGGGGAAGGGTTCATAGCCACGCCCTCATTAGCTAATCTAATTTGGAAGTGTCTCCATCAAGGGTGATTCAAACTTAACATTTATTGTTCCATAACTAACATTTTGCTCTTTTTTTTCTTACTTTACTTTTTTTTGGCCATGACTGATTATTTTTTGCGTAGCCCGGAATGGCCCAGCGTGTACCCTGGGGCTACGTGTACCACCGCTTGGAAGCTGATGACTTAAGTGTTAGATGCTTCTACCACTCAGGCTGCCTGATAATTGTACAAACTCAGTCTTCCTTCATCTCTGCTGTCGTGTGTGTTTTCCTTCTTCTGGCCTCAGTGCTTCCACATACCATTATATTTAATCATCTTGCAGTGTTTTCAGTTTACCGAGGGCTTCTTGTCTATGGATTGATAAATTCTGATAGCACCTCTATGAAGGACGTGTGTCTATCCAGTTTTGCAAAGGAAGAAACAGAGACACAGAAAAATGTGGTGATTTCTCTAAGGTAACACAGAAAGTAAACAAAAGAGAACTTAAACTGGTTCTTTCACTTCAAAAATCTAGTGCTGCCTCAAGCAATAAGAGTGTACGGCTATTTTTCTTTAGTGATTATGACAGTAATCTGAAGTGGCCAAGTTTCCTTTTCATTTTCCTCTCCTCTGATGTTAATTTTTGGAGACAAAACTGGGATTTGAATTTAGAATTCTCAAGCACTGAAAGGTGCTTTGCCCTATGGATTTGGATCAGATGTGCGAATAGCATGCAAAAAGGTTAATCTGTTTATCCAACTAGAACATTTTGCACTGCAGGAAAAAACTCAGGAGTTCCATTACTTGTTTCTCCAGATGTCCTCTGCTTTGAGCTGTTTTATTTGCATTTGGTATTTCAAAGCTCGTGATCGATTTACAATTATAATTACCCTCAAAATTTTACTTTAACTAGCATTTTGTGAGGGAAAATATCAATTTACATTATTCTACAGAGTTGGAAAATATCTAATGATTTATAAAACAAAAATGGGTTTCATCATGACAAGTGAGTACAAAATTGCTGTTGCTGTTCTGTGTTGTAATCATTTCCTAATACAAGATCCTGTTATTTTCATACATGTGTTTTACACTCACTGTGCTAGTGCATAATAAGATGATTCTAATCATTGAATTATACAGCTGCTCTGAGACAATGAAGAGCCCAAATGTGAAGAAGAAAATGAAACAGCTGATTATAAAATGTGGGCTGGATGTCTGTCTAAGCAACACTTATAACTAGATTAATAGCAAGCCCAATTCCCTTTGTTAGATGTTTCTTACTTTTCATATCTTTTTAAAAAAAAATGCAAAAATGCATTCTCTACACTATTGATAGGGCTCTTGTCAGTGACTCAGAAGAATTCTTAGGAATATCTCAGTTTCTTTCAATTCTAATATTAGGAAGTAAAAAGATTGTAAATTATACATTGATACATTGAATATATTGTTTTAAGGGTCAATAAATAACAATAAACATTTATCAAGCACTTACTTTATGTTAGGCACTTGCTAAGAACATGATATGCAAAATTTCTTTACAGCTCACTAGAATCTTTTGAGGGTATGCAATTCCACTCTTATGAACCCTTTGTCAAAATGAGAAAACTGAAGTTTAGAGTGTTTAAGCTGCCCAAGGGTTTACAGCCAGTAAGAGGTAAATATAGCATCGAATAATAAAGTAGATTTTTAAATAAAAAGGAAAACCAGGAAAGGGCAGAATGTACCAAAACCTGGTTCTGAATCTTATTATTAGTCTAATAAAAATAAAATAATGGATATGCAAATTATATAAGCTTAAACTCAGAAGGAACCATAGATTGAAAACTCCCTGAAAACAGACTAGGTCTAAGTCATTATTAAATCTCCTTGCATATAATAGCCCACAGAAAATAATTGAATTTTGTCCAATCTCAAAGCCTTCTATGGTTAGAGATTTTGCAATCCAATCTATTTTTGAGAAGTTCCAGGCATCAGAAAGTTATTTTTTTGTTAAGTAACAATCTTTCTTCTCTTAATTTTCTCCTGTTGAAATTGTCTGATCATGGAGCAAAAATAAATATAATAAACATCGATAAGGTAACAGTAATATTCAAAATGGATAATACGATTTATACTGAGCCAGTAATAGTTTAAACTCCTGACCTGGAATTATTTATCTCAGAGCAATTGTTCTCTTCTCTTACTTACTTTTGCGTCACCTGGGAAATGCTTAAAAGAGAGCAGTGCCCAGGTCCTTTCACAGATCACATGAATCTGAATATCTGGAGTTAGTCCAGACATCAGAATGTTTTAACAGCTCCCCAGATAATCCTAATGTGCAGTCAAAATTGAAAAGCACTGCTTTAGAGAAATGCTTACTAAATATAGAGGATTATTTCCAGGCAAGGAACAACCTAGCTACCCAGACAGATCAGTCCAGAATGGCATATTTATTTTAAATTCATCAAGAGTTAAGGTCCCAAATTTGATTCTAACACTGCATAGGAATTAACCAGGCCCTAGGAAATCAATAACATGTGACTCAAACATAAAATTGTTTAATAAAGAATATGGAATATTGAAATTTCGGGGACTTCCCATTGAACATATCCACTGTCTGAAAATCCCTTCCTCCTTTTTGATTACCTGGGCAGATTATATATATATATAAAATCATTGCTCTGGACCACTGAAATCTGAGCAGAAAGAATTGGGTGTTGGCATACTTGGCTTAAGGTGTACAGAATACTGATAAAATGTCCCAGCCTGAAAAACTAATAACATGCTTTTTTGTCCAAATTATGGTATCCTACAGATTCAGGATTGTACATTTGTCACTCTTTTAGAAATGTCCTCTGGATATTCTAAATTTATGATGCCAAATCTACTTCTTTGACTCCTGTGTTTCTATTATTTTATAAGGAAAAACTTTGCTTTTCTCTTTAGGTATAATACTTGATCTTACAGTTTTTAACATCAGCACTGTTTTATTTCTATTATATTTCCTTGACTGAATTGATCAAAAGTTCTAAGGCTATCATAGCCTATAGAATACTCATAAGTGTTCAGAAGATTGGAAGCTTGGAGGGACAGAACGTTAGAAGAGCATTTAGTTGTTAACTTACTTTTCTGCTGAAATGCTCATCAAGATTGATGTTCACTTGGGTGGGCACATCCAGAATTTGAAATTTTTGTCACATTATCTCTATTTACTGTTTTGTTATCTGGGTTTCTCTCATGTTATAGGTTTTCCTCAAATGTCTGATGATTCCTGACTGTCCATTCATAGTTAGGAATTAGTGGATTAAAAAGCTGGTTTGGAGCTCTTTGTGCAAGTGTGGACCTCACTTTAGGGTTATCGGGCAGAGTGAGAGGACAGAACATTGAACTGGACACAGTGTGCCAGGTTTCCATCGGTGCCCACTGCCACACACATCCTGAAAGTTTAGTCAGATTCATTAGAGGGCTGGGGTAGAGGTATAAATATCTGGAAGTCTATTTAAAAAAAATTTTTTTTTCAGTGTTCCAATTAAGAGCACATTTTGATGCTTTTCATCCGATGCCTCCAGGACGTCACCAGCCTGAGTCTCTCCATCCTGCCCCATCATTTACCACTCCTGCATCCAGCTTTGGCTTTCCCAAGAGCTGATGACAGACTCCTACCCTCTTCCTTTCATCACTGTGTATTTATTAGATGTTTGAAATTCCATTTTTATTTTAAAAATATTTTAAGGAGGAGAAGGAGACAAACACCTGTGACTAAAGTAAAACAGACATTCAGAAAAATGGTTGACTACGGGCTGCAGCAGAGATAAGTAGATGTAGATTATCTACCACTCTAGCTGCTCTAGCTGCATTCCATCCCTTTATCTTCTCAATGGAGCTCTTACTAATAGCAAGGGGGAAAAAAGATTGATGGTAATATAATATCAAATTCATGGACTCAGATACTTTGAGTGTTAGTGAGAAATTCTTTCTGATTCTCTTTACAATTGTTTCTGAACGACCACTCTCTTGTTAACACTGATTTAAAATAGTTTCAGTAAAAAATTCAGGAGCCGAAAAGACCTTTGCAAACTATAATTATGAAATTTATCTGGTAACATTTAATATTGGTAAGTATAAGATTGTACTTGAGTAAAGAACAATTGGCACATTAAGTATATATGTTGGAAGAGATATGATAGTAATCCACACAGAATTTACCTAGATTTAAGTTTCTAATTTACTATCTGTAAATTATTTTTGTATCCCCTCATAACACTCAGCATAAAGCTTATCCATTGTGAATACTCAATTTTCTTTATTTTTAATTATATTTTATTTTATTTTATTGTTAAATTTATTGGGGTGATATTGGTCAGCAAAAATTACATAGATTCCTGGTGTATAATTCTACAGTGCATCATCCATGTGTTGCATTGTGTGCTCACCACTCAGTCAGTTCTTCTTCCATCACCATGTATTTGATGCCCCCTGTCTCCTTTACCACCCCCATCGCCCCTTACCCTCAGGTGACCACTAAATTATGTGTCCATGAGTTTTTGTTTCTTTGTTATTTTCAGTTTTATATTCCACATGCAAATGAAGTCATACAGATCTTGATTTTTTTCTGACTTATTTCACTTAACATGATCATGTCAAGGTCCATCCGTATTATCATAAATCACCCAATTTCATGTTTTCTTATGACTGAGTTCATTGTGTATATGCACCACAGCTTCTTTACCCAGTCATCTACCAAAGGGCACCTTAGTTGTTTCCTTGACTTGGCCACCATGAATGGTGTTGCAATGAACGCTGAGGTGCATATACCTCTGTGGACTAAGGTTTTCAAATTTTTTAGGTAGATACCCAGAATAGGGGTTGCTGGCTCATATGGTAATTCTATTCCTAATTTTTTAAGGAACCTCCATATTGTCTTCCATAGCAGTTGTACTAATTTGCATTCCCCTCAGCAATGGAAGAGGTTTCCTTTTCCCCCATAGCCTCTCCAGCACTTGTTATTTCTTGTCTTTCTTGTTGACAGGTGTGAGTTAGTATCACATTGTGGTTCTGATTTGCATTTCTCTAATAGCTAGTGAAGTTGAGCATTTTTTCATATATCTATTGGTCATTTGTTTGTCTTCCTAGGAGAATTATTTGTTCAGGTCCTCTGCCCATTTTTTAATTGGATTGTCTGTTTTTTTGTTGTTCAGTTGTACGAGTTCTTCATATATTTTAAATATTAGCCCCTTATCAGAGGCATTGTTTGCAAATATTTTCTCCCATTTGGTTGGTTGCCTCTTTGCTTTGTTGATGATTTCTTTTGCTGTGCAGAAGCTTTTTAGTTTGATACAGTCCCATTTATTTATTTTTGCTTTTACTTCCCTCACCTTTGAAGTCAGGTTCATGAAGTGCTCCCTGATCCCAAGATCCATAAGTTTAGTACCAATGTTTTCTTCTATGCACTTTATTGTTTTGAGTTTTACATGGAGGTCTTTGATTTATTTTTAGTTAATTTTGGTATATAGTGACAGTTTATAGTTTAAATACTTTTGCATGTGGTTTTCTGATTTTCCCAGCACCACTTACTGAAGAGGGTTTCTTTTTCTTCGTTGCATATTTTTCACTCCTTTGTCAAAAATTTTCTGTCCATATTTTTAGGGTTTATTTCTGGGTTTTTAATTTTGTTTCATTAGTCTGTGTGTCTTTTTTCTATCAATACCAAGCTGATTATTGACACTTGGTAGTATAGATTAAAGCTGGGGAGCACAATGTCATCAGCCTTATTCTGTTTTCATAGAATTGTTTTGGTGATTCTAGGTCTTTTTTGGTTCCATATGAATCTGGTAATTTTTTATCTATTTCTTGAAAGAATGTCTGTGGGATTTTGAAAGAAATTGCATTAAATCTGTATATTGCTTTGGGTAATATGGCCATTTTAACTATGTTGATCTCCCAATGCATGAATATGGGATATATTTTCAGTTCTCTGTGTCTTCTTCAATTTCATTTTAATAATGTTTTATAGTTTTTCATGTATAAGTCCTTCAATTTCTTCATTAAGTTTATTCCTAGATATTTTGCTTTTTTTGTTGTGATCACAAAAGATATTGTTTTTGTCACTTGATATTCTGAAATTTCATTGTTTGTATATACAAACGCAATGGCTTTTTGAACATTTATTTTGTATCCTGCAATTTTACTGTAATTGTTTATTATTTCTAATACTTTTCTGGTGGAGTTCTTAGAGTTTTTTATATAAAGCATCATGTCATCTGCAAAAGATGACAGTTTACTTCTTCACTCCCAATTTGGATACCTTCTATTTCTTTCTCTTGCCTGATTGCTCTAGCTAGAACTTCCAGTACTATGTTGAAAAGCAGTGGTGACAGGGGACATCCCTGTCTTGTTCCCAATTTTAGAAGAAAAGATTTCAGTTTTTCTTTGTTTAGTATGCTATTCACTAAGTGTTTGTCATATATTACTTTTATTATGTTGAGGTCAGTGCTCAGTTTTCCATTGATAAACTGAGTTAGTTTCTGAGACCCTGGCAGCCCATTAACTTACAAAATATAGATCTGGAAGAAATTTATCACATCATCTAGTTTTTTCTCTATTCCAGGACATTTCCTTTGTCATATAGCATCATTGCTTAAAAAGATGATGTATATGAAATTTAATATGTACAGGTAATATGTTAGTGCTTCTCTTTTTGAAGAAAACACAACAAAAACTTTATTACATTTATTCTATCATTATATTGTGTTAGAGTCGGTGGCATTTAAGAATTGAGTAGATATATTCTTTACTAGTGCCTAATGTGCCATATTTGTTCTTTCTTCTCTACTTTTGTGGATGCTGTTTCTCTGCCTGGAATGCTCATTTCCTCTTTCTTTGTTCTTTGGTGAATACCTCACCCATTTTTTTCAAAGCCAGTGCAAAAGTTACCTCTTTGGTAAAGTCTCCCCAGGTTCTAGCAAGAACAACTGATGCACCTCTTCTATTTGTATCACCTTCTTCATCTTTATATACAACCTTCTCCAACCTCATTTATAACAAGCAAAATTCATTTGGAAAATAAATTGGTGTTCTCAAGGACACACATCAGAAGGGCCTCAGAGAGGAGATAAGTCTCATTTATGGCCCTTGTTAGCTCCATGTATCCAGTGGGATGGCCCAAATAGATTCTGGGTAATATATATTTTGGTTGGAATCCAAAGGTGTTTGAGAAGGAAGTCAGGGAGGAGAAGGATCAGGAGTTCATTGTAAGAAATACTTTGAGAAGACCTCTTTACCATGTAGTTGGTGTATTTGCAGAAGCTCAGCAGTGTGGTTTTCACTGTGATTTTGACCAGTATGCTGCTCTGTCCACAGCAGTTAATACATTAGTTATGTAGAAGCAGGTAGGACCTGATTCTTGAAGATCATTAGGTTGGAGTAGGACACACAGGACAGCTGCTGGAGCACCTTGCAACATGTATAGGTAACTGAGCCTACCCTTGGATTACAGGGAGGAAGGCAATATGCTGATTTCTCAGGAGAAATAATACTGTCTCTAGCATTCTCCATAAACCAGAGGAGAAAAGCAGTTCAGTGTTGCAGAGCCCTGATTTTTAACTGATGTTACTGCTATAATTCTTAGCTCTCTCCTCCTGGCACACACTTCTGCTGGGAATTTCTAAAGAGTAGAGCAAGAAGCATTGGGTTGTGGACAATATCACTATTATGGATGGAATTCTGTTGCCACAAAAAAATGTTGACATCCTAATTCCCAGCACCTGTGAATGCACTTTCTTTACAGATGATTACATTAAGATCAGGTTTTATAGTCGATCCTAATCCAATATACCTGTGTCCTTATTTTAAAAAATTGGGACATAGAGACAAATGCTCAGAGGGATGACAACTTGAAAACATAGTGAGGACACCACCTATAAACCAAAAAACAGTGAAGGCTACCAAAAGCTAGGAGAAAGGCATGCAACAGATTCTCCCACATAGACCTCAAAAGAAACCACCCTGCTGACACCTTCATTTTGGACTTTTAGCCTCAAGAACTGTGAGACAATATATTTCTTTGTTTTAGGCCCCCTCCAAACAGATGCCATGGCTGATGGTATCTCACCCTTCTCCAGTTTCCTGGGGAATTTTACTTTAAGTATTTCCTCTCTCTGCCCCAGTAAATGATGACAAGAATTTGACAAAAGATTCACCTTGTGTCCTGTTGCGGCCCGCACGACACAGGCAGTGGGTGAACAGGAAGGGTGGCACAAGGTGGTGAAACACAGCAGCCATAAATAAGTTTCAAGCAGAGACAAGAGGCTCCAGCCTCATGGACTGAAAGAGCCCTGAATCGGGTCACCGCGTAACTTTTATTGGTCAGCATACAAGGAAGTGAGACTGGTTATTCCATGGTCTGAGAGTAACGTTGCCTAGGGGACTGCCTTTTTTCCGAAAGTCCCCATTGTGTTTCAACATGCATTGTATTTCTATAGTAACACTTAGCCCCAAGGACTCAGTGTACCGAAACCACCCCAGGGGGTAGACTCAGTACCTAAATCATTCCTGTTGGCACATGACCAATACTGTTCTTTCAGGTCGCCATGGGAGCGTGGGACACAAGGCAGCCAAGGGATTGATGATTAACCTCAGAAAGGGTGAGGGGCTGTGCCTCACCTCTGTAGAGCCCAACCTCTCTCCTGTTAGCCCCTATGTGACTGTGCCTGTCTTAGGTGGTTCCTCCCTTGAGGAATCTTACCCATCATTGACTAACCAGCCATCCTTCAGGGCCATAGAGGGTGATGTGAGGTATTCTATGCCCCCGTGGCCTCCACGCTTAGCTCCTGCCTTAGGAAGTCATGGGGAATGCATGAGAAGGTTTGGCAGTTGTAAGGCAACAGTGTCCTATAAATGTCATAGATTTCTGACCTTCTATCTTTCCATCACACTTGCCTGCAATTTTGAGGTCTGATATCCCAAGCTTATGATCACGGCCTGGATTCAGTACACAAACATGTTTTATTTGCCTGCACAATGTTTTATTAAAATAAAAATAATAATTATTTACAGAGATATTAACATTGCAAGATTTAGCATCAAAATTTATATTTCTGCCACAGTAGGCCAGTATTCCCGTGCAGTAACATTAATCTGTTTTGAACATTTCAAATGAGAGGCAATCATTTTTGAAGGGGTATATATGAGGTCTGCCAGTTAAGTTCATGAACTTGGTGTGGAGAGCTTATGTTGGCATCCCTGTACAAACAACTCAACAAGGTTTCATAACCTTGGTATATCTGTGTCTCACAGCTGTGTTTGTGTCAATGTGTGGCGGCATCTAGCTGAGTGGCATTCATTATTGTTGTTTCATGTTTTTGTGTGCCATTGCGAGTATGTCAGAGCTTGAATTAGAGCAATGAACAAACATTAAATTTCTTGTTAAACTTGGCAAGAGGGGAGATAAAGCATCACTGATGAAACGAGGTCAGGGAGGCCAGTAATGAGCAGAACTGACAAAAACATTGCAAAAGTTCGTGGAATTGTGCATCGATATTGTCGCCTGACCATGAGAAGCATAGCAGACCAAGTAAACCTCGATAGAGAAATAGTTAGAAAAACCTTAACTGAAAATCTTGGCATGAGAAAGGTGTGTGCAAAAGTGGTCCCAAAGGAGCTCACTGATGAACAAAAGCAAAGGAGAGTTGAACTTCGCCAAGACCTTTTGGAGAGGCAAGACGATGTTTTGGGCCATGTTATCACTGGTGACGAAACAGGGTTGTACCAATATGATGCTGAAACAATGCATCAAAGTGCCCAATGAAGGTCAGCCAATTCTCCACAACCAAAAATGTTCTGTCAGTCCAAATCTAGAGTCAAAATGATGTTGCTAACCATTTTTGATATCAGAGGGATTGTTCATTCTGAATTTGTACCAACTGCCTCTGTAGACCTTATTATGAGAAATATTCATTTTCTTACTATTTTCTCTTGGGTGTATTGAATTTAGTTTGTCATTTTATAATGCCCCATGTTTTACTCTTAATAGTGCTATATCTATACATGTATATGCTGTGTAATGATTACGTATATGCCTCAACAGTATTATGTATACAGTGGTAATTAAACAAATATTCTCTTAAAATCTTTTTACCCACTATCTAAAAATCAGTCTTTTAATTACAATGAGGCCTATAAAGATAGACTAGATAGTAATGCCTTCACAGGGATGGGGGTGGATATAATCTACAGTGAAGAATTAAGATATTGAGTGATGCATGTAAGAGATTCAAGAATAAAGTAAAAAGTGTGAAGGCAAATGCAGGCAAAGCTAGGTAAGAGTTCAGATGAAAGAAAGAGTACTCCTGATTAGGACCATGAAGGGGCCCTCAGGGAAATTTTGTAGTGGTCAGTGACTTTTTAGCTGGGACTTGGAAAAAGTGTAGGATTTGGTCAAACATGATGAAGACTGAGTATTAGGGTGGGCAAGCATGGGGTAATTTGGAGAACTAACAAATAGTTTAGTTTGACTGAGCTGAGGGACGTTTTGAAGAATGAGCAGGGAAGGACATTTGGACCCACCTACTCACACATGAATGCGAGGCTTAAGTTTAGGCACTGGTCAATGTGAGTCTCTTAAAAGAACATACTTTTGGCCACGACTAAGAATCAGACAAGAAGGCTGTGCCTTCACCTCTGTTGCTTACAAAGAAAAGTGGTCTCTTATGTTTTCATCTTGTTAAATTTCACGGCGAACAATTTCTCTTTATTTTTTTTTTATCCCCTTATTGTAACAGTTTTCAGGGAAAGTGGTCCAACACCGTTCTGGGTAGGCAGTTCTAAAGAAGCAATCCAGCATTCTTTTTTGGGCTACAACTTCCCCTCCCCCAACTTTCTAACATGTTAGTATTCTTCACTTTCGCAGAAGTATTCTCAATGATTTATTAGCTGAGTTTCACATTGCTCATGGAGAGAGCCAATTTATCATTTTGAAACTTGAGCTCAATAACCTCTTTCACATTCTTTTCCTATCTCCCTTTCACCCTCGTTACTTTTTCTCCTCCTCTCTCCCTTGAAGCTCTCTCTGTTTCCTTTCCTCCTTCTTGCTTCCTTCCTCTTCCTTCTCTTTTATCTTCTACCTTCTCTTCTTCCTTCCTTCTTCCTTGCTTCCCTCTTACCTTAGTAAGATAATGTAGAGGTTAAGAACAATGACTTTGGAGTTCAATTGCCTGTGTTAGAATCCTACTGCTACTAATGACTGGTTATAGGAACTTTCTATTTAATTCCTTTGAGTCTCTGTTTTCTCATCTGCAAAATAAGATACTAGTAATGCTTACCTCATAGGGTTCTTGAGAGTATTCATGCATTAACACATGCAAAACACTGACAACACTGACTGACATATGTTAAATACTCAGTAAATATCAACTGTAACTGCTACTATTTTTATCCTCACTGAAGATGGGCTCTTTAAAAAATGAGAGAAATTAATTATATTGTCTCTTATTTAATTTTAGACTGAAGATATTTATTTTGATATTGAAAAATAATGTGATATTATGAAATACATGTAGAATTCACAACCTATATCTGTACAATGAAGACAATGAATTATTGAAGACTGATAACTGGATTAATTTTACAAATATAAACTTTACTCCACCTTTGGGAGAATGTAGTCATATTATAGATGGCTTCTATTCTGTTATTGAGACAGAGCAACTTGTCTGTGATACATGACATGTTTTACGTGTAAGGGATAAAGGAGTCTTGGGTTTCTTTTGGATTTTTTCAAGAGCTTTATGTTTTGACCATTTATTTATTTACTTTTTCTTTATTCTTTGCTGGGAACACCCAGACTGTCATACCTTGATATTTGAAAAGGTCAATATTTTTCCACACACTAGGAAGCATGTTCTACTTGAAATAAGTGGAATGATGCATGTCTAATCTTTTTTGTTAGGACAGTGATTTTTAACAAGAGAAAATAGCATGACTTAAGCCTATTTTGATAAATGTGAGTTCAACAGGTGTGGTAAGATCTCAATAAGTTTGACAAGGAAGAGTACAAATGTCACATTCTTGACACCATTTTGAAGATTAACTCCCAAAGTGCCTTTGTGTATTTGTACCCCTTGCTTCCAGAAACATTTATGTTCATCAGCATTTGTAATTGAATTATAATTCCTCAATTTTATTTTTCAAAAGAAGTGGTGGGACCAGAATGGAAATCGAGCCTGCCTTCTTGCCCTTCTTTTTGCTTCCCTACCTTCCTTCCTCCCTTCCCTTATTATTTTCCTTTTCTTTTTTCAAAGTCTTTAATATCATTCTCATTCTTTGAAACCATTAAATAATCATCACAGACATGTACACCCTCCTCTCACCATCAATTCATCAGATAAAAGCAAATTATGTATATGTGTATGTATGTGTGTGTGTGTGTGTGTGTGTGTGTGTGTATCCAACTATTAAATTGTCAATGCCTTTAGGCCAAAAACAAAACATTGTTCAAAATACCCAGAAGTCACAGTACATGACAGTGATCATGAGAAATTCCTTAGCCCGTCTGTGGCTTTGTTATTTGATTTGTACACTTCGATAATGATTTCTGTCTTCCCTGGCTACCTCACCAGGTTGTCATACCATAATAATAACAACAATATGTAACTTTATTCAGCTATAAAAGTTTTTAAAATATTCTTTTATACAGGTGATGAATATGAAAGCTCATTGAAATATAAAATGCAAAGCAAATGCAAGATATTATTTTAATTAACAATTTAAAAAAAAGTCATTTTACAGAAAGTCTGTGTGGTACTATTAAGCACTTAGTTTATTTGTCAAATTATGGATTTAGCCCATGAGCTGTGGCATGTTTAACAACATGAGCATGTGCGAACCAGGACCAGCATAGTGCATAAATGTAGTTCCAGAGGAGTTGGGAAAGCACCCCAAAATGGACTTACTTTTGCCATAGCTTGAAAAAGAAAATGATCATTTCCCTTGATTGGTTTTAAAAAGCTAGCAAATTGATAGTGGTATGAAAAAGGATCTAATCTTACACTAATATAATTTAGATAAAATATAAAAATTCTAATGTTAGAGCACATGTACGTGCTAATAAATTTTATTCAATTGGATACTTTGAAGAGTGTATAATGCCCATATTTTGGCAATATCCAAGTAGATTTAAGAATCATGAAAAGTATTATTGTTGAAAGTAACTTCAGAAGTCAGTTAATTTGATGGGGAAACTGAAACCTAGAAAAGCGAAATGATTTTGCTATGAGCACATGACTTTTAATGTCTGAGCCATACTCTTTCTGTATATTGTCCCTCATATTTTGCCTATAATAATTGAAATCTTCACTATATTGGGTCACTTGAGGACCAGTATCCATCCATCCATCCATCCATCCATCCATTCATCCATCAATCTGTCAAGAATTTATTAAACATTAATTTAAAACCCCATACATAGTAACACTATGTTGTTAAGTGATGTAATAACAAGAGTAAATTGATTAAGTTGATATTCCCAAGGAGCTTCTAAGATGGGAGAATCTAAGAGACGTGGAGGGTGGAGGGAGAGAAAGAGAGAGAGAGAACGAGAATGATCGAATGTGAATATGTCTGCAATTGAAATACAATGTAAAAAATGTGGCAATATCAGGGGCATACACTAACAAAAAATGAAAAGGAGTCAATTACTAAGTCAGAGAAGTATTCTGAGAAGAGATATTTGAGTTGGGTCATGAGAAAGGTCAGTTCTTCACCTAGCAAAATGTTGGTGATTCATCAAATATGTAATTGAATAATAAAGACTTAATCACTTCTCATATGTCTCTGTTGTTACTAATATCAAATACAACTAAATTGTTTCAGTGGTAGAAACTTTACCTATCATTTGTTTTATGGACCTTTTCTTTTAAACTTTAACTTTCTTGGCCCATAGAAACATTTCTTTATCCCAAACCTACCTTTGTAAGATAACAATTTTGATATTTTAAAACTTATAAATGTCTTATAAAAGCTTTAAAAAATGCTGTAAAGTAATCATTTATTTTCAAACAAGAACAACAAAAATAAGAAACTGTCCTTACAGCTACTTCTTATTGAAGATTTCCATTTAATAAATATGGGGGAGAAAATGAGAGAATCAGAAAATCACCATTAGAATATAACAGTAATATAGCAGGCAAGATCTAGCAATGAATGCTGAAACTGTTGAGTTTGAGAAAGAACAGGTCTTTTTATAGTTTCAAAGTATTTAACCCAAATTACTTATGAATTACAAAGGCAAAAATAGTCATTTTATAGTGGAGAAACCTGGCAGATGTAACTTCACCGAATGATTGAGTTTGATATCAGTGCTGAAAAATGAATCAAAATCATGTACCCTCCTCATAGGATACACTTAAAGAGTGCATCTTTTATAAGGGTTATTCTCAAAATAACTGACATGTACTCTTCAAAGATTTCAAGATCGTGAAAAACAAAGGGAAAGGAACTGTCACAGGTTGGAGATGAATAAAGAAATTTTAAGAGTAAATGTAACATGAGATACTGGATTAAATCATGGAATAGAAGCCAGGACATTAGTAGGAAAACTGGTAAAAATAAGAATAAAGACTGCAGTTTAATAAATTGCATTATATTATGTTAATTTCTTAGTTTTGACAATTGTATTATTATTATACAAAGCATTAACTTTAGGGAAACTGAGTGAAGGGTAAAGGGTACACAGCAACTCTCTACTATTTTTGCAACTTTTCTGTAAGTTTAAAATTATTTCAATATGATAATTCTCTTTATACATTAGGAGTACTTCCCCGTGATTTGTGGTTTGAAGACAGGGTCTCATGTTCAAAGTTAATCCAAATCATTTCATTAAAAATTTTTTTTAAAACAAAGAGAAAAAAATGGATGTATTTCTATAACATTTTTATCCTACAGTTTAAAACATAGAAGTTAAATAAAGTATAGCACTTAATTAAAGACATAATTACTCATACCGACATAATAATATTGAGCCTGAGAAATGTCAGAATTCATATTAACTTGTCTAGTACCTCATCTATGTTTTGATCTTTATGCCAGAAGTAGCATATAATACAAAAGAAGAAAGCATGTGACTTCTCAAGCATATGTAGAAGGTTGATTCTGAGATGTAAAAAAGTAAAGGGCTGTAAGGTCCCACTTTAGCAAAGAAAACAGAATTTGTTTCCTTATAGAAAACGTTGTTTTTCCCCAGATGTTACTGGCTTGAGACTGCCCAACAATTAACAGTATTGAGGAGTTCCCTGGTGGTGTAGTGGCTTAAGGCTTCAGCGGTGGCGCTGTCAGCACTGCTGCCTGGGTTCGATTCCCAGTCAGGGAGCTACCCACATACCAAAAAGCAAAACAAACAAACAAACAAACAAAAAAGTAAAATTATAAACAGTATTGACTGTCTTATTATGAAGCTTTCTAATAACTAATATTTTTATTACTAGACTTATGCCTTTCTTAGCTATTTTTTTATTATTAGTCATCTGATAGTTTTCATTCAGGGATTTACTAAGCTATTCCAGTGTAAGAGTTCTTAAGTGACTCTATTTCAGGATTTAGAATGCTAGATGTCTATACTTCTAAGTCATATAAAGGTTTATTTGATTGAGCTAAGTGGGTTTTATTGCACATGATTTCTAATAATATCATTTGAAAATTCCATTAGTTGAAAGTAGGTAGGTTCTGGGCCTAATTTCTAAATTTTCTTTGCTTAAAATTCTGTGCAATGTGAAGGTGAAAAGGTTTGTTTCCAAGGAAACAAATGCACTCAAAATTCATCACATAAAATGTTTTCTGCAAGAATATTCTATAACCAGTCTCCAGGGAGATTCTGTGTCATAAGCTAGCTCTCACCAGAGATTTTTCCAAAGGAATGCTTTATTTTATTTTTGTTCCCTCAAAAATTGTCCTGTATTGGTACAATTGTGATTGTATTGGATTTCAAAAAAATTAACAACATTGCCATTGTCATCACTTTATGAGTCATAAAATGCACAATTCCGGGGAACTGCAATTTTCCTTTGACCATTAGGTTAGGTTTCTGTCACAGTCTAAATAGCCTGTATTCAGGATGTTCACTTAAGAGAAGCCAGTCTTTTCTGAGGAAGATACTTGTCACCCCAAAGGCTGAAAAAGAATTTGACTATTTATAGGTATTTATTTGAAGTTGGAAGTGACTGCTTTATCTTAAGAAATTTGAAAAGCATATAAATAGCCTAGCTTTACATACTGTAGTGGTTGGCTAACAAAAAAGAAAGCTGTGAGAAATAGATTCAGCTCGCAAAGGTCCAAAGCTTTTTTCTGCTGCATCTCTCTTATTAGTTGGTTTTACCCACCTGGGCGCTTGCATTTAGAGACCCTGTTATTTGTTTTGTGGCCTGGACCTGGTATATAACAAGTGGTACAAAAATGGTTGATAATGGAATGAAAGGATTAACTAATTATACAGCAAGAAGACAAATTTTGGAAGTAGAAAACAAAATTACTATGGTATTATAGCGGGTGGAGATGGCATAATAAGTCAAAATTAGAAGCCATAGTTCTATCCCTTAGAAATTCTGTAACTCAGCAAATCACTTAAATCTCACTATAAGTGGGGAAAGAAGTATTGATCTCACATGGTTGTTAATTATCATATATAAAAATGTATTTATTGGAGGAATTTCTTTGAAATATGGGAACTATTCCATAAAGAGGAGTGTGAATTCTTACTTTGTAAAAGCAATAACCACCTAACTTCCTCTTGATTCAGGAGATATATGACATTTGCCTTGTTTTTATTGAAACCTGATGTATGGGCCAGCTAATATGAAATACTTAGAAAAATATTACCTTGCTTGGCTAGCCCTAGAGCCTAAAAATATATATATATAAATTCTTTTTTTTTTTAGTTTTGTGAAAGATTAGACTCCAGACAGCCCCACTCTAATACTACAAATCCCCCAAATTCTGTCTTCGAAGATCTAACATGTAACTAACTCAACCCAGTTAGTCTGACCCTTTACATGACTTAGAAGTGTAGCTGATTAATCAAAGCTAATGGGAAAATGGCTCATTTTGTGAAATGGAGACAGACTTCTCATGGTATTCTCAGCAGAACTTCTCTAAATGTTTAGTCTGTAGTGTCACTTTGTGAAAGAGAAACACACATGACAGTTGCACATAGGAAATAGCAAATACTGACAACAAGATGTGGCATCAGTAATCACTTAAGCATTTTTCTTTCATTCATTCATGTGGCAAAATTTTATTGAGTACGTCTAAGTGCCAGGGACTAGGCTAGATGCTTTCAACACACGTGATTATTTGACACCACATGAAATTTGGCGAAGAAATATGATCAACCTCATCATGTAGGGGATGCTGAGACGAACCACTCAGACCCCACTGAAGGACAGAGCCACTTACTCCCACAGAGGCTCCCAGGCATTGGCAATTGAAAGCTCTGCCTGATCCCCATCAGGAATTGCTCTCAACCAAAGACAGCCACCTTGGCCGGGGTCACAGTCCCTTCTGGGAGCAGCCTGCATCTCATGACTGATTGATGTGGATTATAAAGGCTCAACACCTAGTCTCAGTCAAGGACATCACTGACGGGACATCCAGCTCCAGAGCATTGGTAGATTTGGCTGAGGCCTCCGTTGCAGTGGCATCACAGCTCACCTCCTCTGCCCCATCCTGTCTCCTTCACCCCCATAGGTGTGAAGTTCCTAGAAGCACTGGCCAACGGGCCTTCTAACCACAACCCGTAAACATTCAGGGTCTGCTTCCTGCAGATCCATTTTACAAATGAGGAATTGGAGACCAGGGGAATTATTTTTTTCTTATTTCACCCAAGCCTCCACAGCTAATATGTAGTCAGGATGCCCTCTCCAAATGTCATGTTGTTAAAACCCAGCAATTAGAAATAGGATTCAAGGTTGGAAATAAACCCCTGCCAGGTCAGTTTAATTTTTCAGTCCCGTGCTGGCAGTCTGACACTCTCCGAATTGGTCAAAAGCATTGTGCACAGCTAATTCTAAAGACAAGTTAGACACGTCTAAATGTCACAATCAGTAGGCAGGCAGGAGCTGGTGAACACGTGAGACTTGGCATAAGTATTGCCAACTGGAAGCAGACATTTGCACCATTTGTTTTACTGGGACCTTGTTAATAAGTCAATTCTACTTAGCAGATACTTACTTAACCTTATTATTTTCAATATGTAACAAAAAATTGAATGATCAAAATAAGGAACTACAAACAACATAAAATATTTATGGGAAATCATGTTTTTAAATTGACACCTGTTAATAACATAGAAAATAGATTTTGAATTTGGAATAACTGTGAATCTGAAAGAAAATTAACACTCATATTTAAAAATATTTATATGAGGCTTATGAAAATGGCAAAATCAGACTTTATGCCAATATTAACCCTCAATACTTTTGTAAATGCCAAATATATATGAATAACAAGTGAAAGGCTGATGATTTAACATTTTGAATATTTCTATTAATAGCAAACTAATTCAGTACACAGATGTTTATTGAGCATCTACTGTATATCAGACACTGTGTTTAGCAATGGGATAGAACAATGAATGAGAAATGTGGTCCTTCTCACATTATCTGACCTTATACCAGGGGTATGCAGACAGCAAATTAATAAGTATGTAAACAATGCCCTCTGTGAGCTGACATATGAATGGTGAGGTGTCAGCCACTTCGGGACCTGTGAGAAGAACCTTCAAGAAAAAGGCCAATGCAGAGCTCTATAAAAGAACAAAGGGAACTTTGAAAAACAGAAAGGCAGGATGGCTGGAGCAGAGCCAGCGATGGGGAGAGTATCAGTGATGCTCTGGAGTTAGCCAAAGGTCAGATCATTTGGGGGCCATGAAAAAGAATTTGGGGTTTTGGTCTAGGTATGATGAAGTTCTTTGGTGTGCCTAAGCAGCGGAGTGACATGATCTTATTTGTACTTTTATGAGATCGTTCTGACTGGAGTGGCCTTGAAAGATGTGGGAATAATCGATAGCCACTGGTGCCTTAGTGTCGTGTTAAAGAGGACGTAGTGAGGGAGCAGTGCAGCAGAGTGAGGAGATCAGAGGGAACTCAGCTCAAATCCCAGTGCTGTTTCTTTCTAACTGGAAGTTATCCTCTGAATCCCAGTTTCCCTACTTATAATTAGGAATAATGAGACTTAGTTTGCTGACTGCTTTTAGCATTAGATGACTCATGTGCAGTGGCTGACACAGGCTAGATGCTCCACGTTTTGTGATAGAGACAAATGTGGAGTATGGGACTGAATGAATAGTGATGTCAACATGCTGGATTTTCTCTGATCTTACTTTGGATTGGTGCTAGAAAGGCCTAGAAATAAACTCTGACCTTTCTTAAGAAAAAAAGAACTGTTTTCTTGGCCTTCTAGCTTCAAAGGGAGTTAAAAGTAAAGGGCTGCTGAGGCTATAAGATTGGAATGCTTCTTTCTTATTTCTCCCTCTATTTTTCTCTTTGCCTTGAAATCCTATACCTCAGACAGACTGTTTTTGTTGTTTCCAGATCACACAAGACAACCTTAGATAACAGCTCAGGCTGACACACATTTAGACAGTGTGTGCACTTACATTTAAATGCTCTTCTTTGCTTTAGCAATGATTCAAAAACACGACACTGGAGAAGGCCAAGGTCAATTTGTTTAACAGGTTTTTGAGGACTAGGGAGATTCAAATACAGCTCCAATGTAGCAGTGGCACATCCTGTAAAATATTATGTTTGGAAAATCTATTCCTCTGAGGTGGCAACTGGATGCAAGAGTTGGTACAACTAGGGTGACTTGCTTAGAGGGCATGCATCAAAGGCAAGGTGTCCCAGAAATCTCGTCTGATATGTAGCTTTGTGATTTTGTTTAAAGTAAGAGCATGGAGGAGCAAGTGGAGACCTGATGATAAGGACTTAGATACAGAAGTGGGGTGCTTGCCTCTGCTCTCCTGCAGTGCTATTCGCATTACCCACAAACATGTAAGGCCCAGAGGATCCAGTCAACCTCCCATACTATAGAGGCAGCATTGGATATCACTATCAAGTATCTGAAGAGATCCCTCTGTTTATTATTATTATTGTTGTTGTTATTGTTATTGCTTTATTTATGAATGTCAACTTACAAACTTGGAAATACAGTAAGTATTACTGCCTTTACTTTCACTAACACATTTTAATGTCTTTCTCTCAATCCTATTCTCCTTACCTGGCAAAAAACTTAAGCTCAGGTCTGCCTGGGGTTCTCATTCTCAAGGGAAAGCCACAACTCTTGGGTCTTACTGCCAAGTATGACCATAGGGCAACCTTGCCCTTGGTCCTTGGGCCTACAGGCTGACTTGACCATGAAAAAAAGCTTGCTGTTCCTACCTTCATAGCTTATTTAGGTCTGGCAGCCTTCTTTTGTTTCCTTGCTGTGTTTGGGGCCCAGGACTCTGAAGGAAGGCTTCATCTGACCCTATCTGCCTAGAAGCCCCAACAGCTATCCTCTCCTGGGGCCTTGCCACCTTTCTGATGATACTACTGGGTAGCAGAGCCTAGGAAACTCAC
Organism: Lyroderma lyra; assembly: GCA_004026885.1. Classification (NCBI taxonomy): domain Eukaryota; kingdom Metazoa; phylum Chordata; class Mammalia; order Chiroptera; family Megadermatidae; genus Lyroderma; species Lyroderma lyra. The sequence continues at coordinate 96,049 of PVJL010000285.1, forward strand.
CAAGGGGGAGGGCAGTGAGGATAGTTGGTAGCTAGAGTTGAGCCAACCCTCTATGTTCCCATTACTTCTGTCCTAAAATCTTCCTGCCATTCTCCATTCCTCCCTTGGGGCAATGAGCTCAGAGTCTACCTCCTACATCAATGATAAATAAACAGACAGGGAAAAGGCAGGGAGAGAAAAGTGTAGGTTGCTATCTCAAATACCATGAAGGCAAAAACTAGAAAACAAGAAAGACACCTAAGCCTGCCATTAAAGAGTGGAAATCTTTTCTAAGATGAGATAAAGACACAGATGAATATGTTGAAATCAAAGAACAGTTTTCTCATCATGCCAGGGCCATGCTGGCTTCCTAGGGAAAATATACTCTGATTCATCGTCCTGAGGAACAGTTGTGTCTTAGGCAGACAGCTACAGAGCTGGCACTGTGGAACTGCTTTGGATAAACCACTGCAATTACGTGGTAGTTTAAAAACTTCTCTATTTAATAATCTGATGTGCTAAGATAGAAGTGGCACATAAAATGACATAGTTCTCAAAGGTACCATGGACCTTTCCCTCTTCTCTCCACTCTCAAGCATCTCTGTCCCATTCTTTTATTTTTACTGTAGTTTGATTCTTCTTTTTTGGTGTTTAAGAGCTAGAGGAAACTCCTGTTAAACACATTATCAGACACCTCATGCCATTTTTCACTTATGTGAGGTTCAGCATTCGAAAGGTACCAGTGTGGTTGAATGGGCTGAGCATGGAGCTTGGACCTAAGAGACATAGATCGATGTCCCTTGATAATCTTAATTCACTTCGTGGCTTTAGAAGCTTGCTTATGCTATCTAAGGCTCAGTTACCCTATTTGTAAAGTAGAAATAAAAATATCTACTTCATAACTTTGTTCTGAGGGTCAAATGTGATAATAGAATGAAAGAAGGTTTCTAGAATTCTTTTATAAAATTCTTCCTTCTTTCCAAAAATGTTTGTTATGTGTTTGCCATGTGCCAAACACTTTGCTTTGGAACTATATTGATAAATAAGATATAATCACTTCTTCCAGCAATATAATCTAGTGAAGGAGACAGATAAATAAACAGAAAAGTATCTGTAGAGACAGATCTATGCCATATCATGCATAAGAAAAGTAACTACATCATCTGCATATAGGACAGTAGTGCTAGAATTGACTTCCTGGAGCTGTTGGCACCCAAATTGAGTCTTACAGGATTAATAGGGTTTGGTGGTATGAGGATAGGTGTGAAAGACATTCTGAAGTATCAATAATGGAATGTTCAAAGATAGTGAAGCAGCAACATCCAGGTGTTGGTGTGCATTGGTGGATGGACAGAATTCAGACATATCCATATAGCTAGGCCATATCTGAAGCCACATGTAACTAAAATGAAAATGGAGAGGTAGTGAAAGGCCCAATTACTCTCATAAAGGGATCAGACTCAATCTTTGGGTGGTGAGAAATCATTGAAGAATTTTCTGTTATCAAAAGTTTATTTTAAATAGATAGCCACAATGAAGGGTTTCATTGTGTCAGCATGAGATTTGAAATAGGAAGCCCACACAGAGAGAGTTAATGCAGTAGTTCGGGGGAATAGTGATGAAGACCTAGATTTGCACAATAACATTAAGAATAAAGTGTAAAGAATAAAACAGTGCTTAGTGGTTGATTTAGCTATATGGGAATCAAAGATGGTTGATACCAATGATTGAGAAAAAATATAGAAATAGAAACAAATTCAGGTGAGGGTGAGTTTAGTTTAGAAGCTGTATAATTCTTGGCATGCAGATGAAGATGTGTGGTTGTATATTAGGGTGATGAACATGAAGGTTAGAAAATAAACTGGACTAGTAACATAATTATTATTCTAACTAATAACACAACTTGAAACACTGTGATCATAGAGCCCTTTTGGTTATTTGTGTTTTCCAAATAGTCTCATTTTCATATTTTAAATATTTGACATCTTGCAGTAGTTGAAATTTCAGGTTGGCATTTTAAGTTAAATCTTCTGCCCTCCCACAGTTGGGCATGCAGCTGTCAGGAAGAAAGGGAAAAGTCAGGGTCAGGAAAGGTCTGTCTTGACTGGTACCAATGTAACCTGGTCAGGCTGCTTTGTTTGTTCCAGATGTTTCAAGGTGGTTCTTTCTCTTATGGGCACTTTCTTGAGCTCATTGAAGAATTATGTACTAAGCTATGCTTACTGTAGCTCTCTCCATGTCAACTACATGTCTCTTTTGGTTGATTATTTAGGACACTTCTCCATCCTCAACTCTGTGGTTCCACTTGTGAAGACACATTAATACCTTTATCTAAGATATGCTTTCCACTTTAAGTCCTGGTAATGAGGGACTAGTTGAAATCTGTTGTCTCAAGCCTTAACCAAAACCAAGGTAGAATGAACACCATTTTTAGATTCTGTTTCAGAGATGTGTGAATCATTTGATTAAAAGTTGCAATTGAAATAATGAACCCTCCCCCACTTCATCACCACTACCATCAGCAGCAAGAATGCTCACAAGGAAGATAAGTGGAAAAGGGACAGATTGCTAGGGGAAACCATCATTCAGAAAGTGAGCAGAGGCAGAGAACAGAGACTGAAACAATGGTCAGCAAAGGAGAAGGAGAACTGGGAGAGTAAGGAATCACAGAAATTACAGAGTAGGGAGTAGCAAGAAGGAAGGCATAATCAACATATCAGATGCTGTGAAGAGATGTAATTAGACAAGGACCAGCATAAGAAAATATTAGATTTAGCAATTAGAAGATCCATCGTTACCTCAGCAAGCAAATCCAGTTAAAGGAGGGGAAATGATGAAGACTTTTGAGAAGTCTGAATAAAAGAGGAGATACTAGAAGTTCAAAGGGATGCAGCATCAAGATAGAGATTTTAGCATGAGAGAAACTTAAGCATGTCCACAGGCTTAGAGCAAGCTGGCATGAGTGAGGAATGATTTGAAGATGCAGCAAAGAGAGGATAACTGAAGGCAGATGTTTAGCTGATTATTTCTCATGTGTGCATTTTCATGACCTCATGGAGTATAGAGGGGGGAAAGATTAAGAGCATAACTAAGAGGTTAGGGCTGGTTAGGAGGAGGCATATCTCGTCCTTTGGAAAAAGAAGGGAGTTACATAAACATGCATTTGGGTGTGTTTATTCATGGGGGCAGAAATTTGAAGATCACATCCGATGGCTTTGGTTTCCTCACTGAAGTAGATGGGAAGGCTCTTCTGCTGAATGTAATGAATCAGGATCTGAGTCACTTCTAATCTGCTCATTTAGAAATTAGAAAGACTGAGTTGAGTGGAGTGGTGTTATTATGCTTAACAGTAATGTGGAAACAGTAATTCAGAGTGCTTCAATAACCTGCCTGAGGTCGCCCGTCCCGCTGATGTCAGAGTCTAGTCTGCATCAGGAGCCTAGAGATGGTTAGTCTATGGGCACTTGAGAATCTTAAGAGGTTTTTATGTTTCATCTTCACCAGTCAATAAAATAACAAGGGGTAAAAATAGGACATTTTAAAAATAGCCCTAAATTTGCATATCTGTCATCACACTTTCTTTTTCCTTTTCATATCTAAACTTTAACAATTATTTGCTGAGTATCTCATATTTTCTAGTCACTGTGATAAGGCTATGCTGAGAAACCAAATATGTAGCTAATATTTAGTGAGCACTTACATGTTCCAGAAACTATTCTAAGCACTTTATACATATAAATTAATACAATCCTCACAACAACCCAATGCAAGTGGAGAACTCATATTATCTTTATATTACACATAGGAAAACCAAAGTCCAATGAGGTCAAGGAACTGACACAGGGTCAACACCGATATTAAATGACAAAGCCAAGTTAGCCTAGCTCCAGAACCCACAGTTTTACCCTTTATAATATACACAGTTCTTGCTCTTAAGGAGCTTATTTATCTTCTTTTGGGAAAGCAAAAGGAAAATGGAGTTGCTTAACAAAACAGCAATCAATAGCAGGATGATGTAATAATACAAGGAGAGTAATAATACAGGGCATGATGAATTGCAAAATGTGTAATCCAGGCAACTAGAGATCTAAGGAAGGAGAGTTCAGTATGGACTTGATTGTCTGACAGGTAGAATTAGAATGGTTTGATTCAGAAATCTGAGCCATGAGACTAGATAGAGCTTGAAAGTAAGCAGCAGCTGTCTGAGTTGCCATCAAAATTAGATCCATACTACACTTTCATGAACAAAGCAAGCTAGGTTTTAGAGATAGCAGAAGATTCACATTCATCCATTCATGCATCCATCCATCCAACAAATATTTGTTGAGCTTTTGCTCAATGATATGTTCCATGGTGGAGCTGTCAGGATTCCTGGGTCAGAAACCACACTTAATTCAGCTGTATATCTCCAACAAATTTGACACACATTTTACTAATACTTGGAACTAACAAGTGTATGTTGAGTTTAATTGATCAAAGAGGAATACTCAGTCCAAGTAGACCTGTCATTTATGTGTATTTGTATAAACCCTAAAACTCTGATGTTAAACTCAAATCAAAAGGCCAAATTCCCTCTCTCAGGTGAATTCTGCCTTGGAAACTTTACTGCCAACAAGCCCAAGTTAGAATCTTCCCAGCCCATTGCGATAAGTTATAATAACCCCAAAACTGTAAAACCGTAGGTGGGCGAGAGCCTTGATGATTTTTCCTTCTGAGAATCTCCTTGACCACCATTAAAAATGTATTGACTTTCTCTCTCATTTATCCCACATAGCAAAGGTTTACTGGCAGGGACAGCTTATTCTGGGACCCAAAAGATGTGGGTACAACCTCTGTATTAGTTTCCTATTGCTGACATATCACCACAAATTAACCAGCTTATAAGAACACCAATTTAATGATGTTCTCAGAGTTCTGTTTTGACTACAGCATGACTCAGCTTGGTCCGGTGCTTAGAGTTCAACAAGCTAAAGTCAATGTGTCAGCATGGCAGCCTTCCTTTCTGGAGATTCTGGGAATGGAACTGCTTCCAAGTTCAGACAGATTCTTGGCAGAATTCAGCTCCTAGTGTCTGAGGGATTGTGATCCTTGCTTTTTGTTGTTTGTGGTTTTTTTGTTTGTTTGTTTTTTGCTGAAAGCCAGCTGGGAGTTCCTCGCAGCTTCTTAAGGCTGCCCAAATTCCTTATCACATTGTCCCCTCCACCCTCAAACCAACAAAGACTCATCCTTTTTCACACTTTGTATCTGCCTTACTTTCCCTCTTCCCAATTGCTCTTCTGCCTTCAATAGAACAATATTCTCTACTTTAAAGGTCTCGTGTGATTAGATAGGGCCCACCAGGATAGGGCCCACCAAGATCATCTTTCCACCTTAAGCTCTGTAACCATACTTATATCTACAAAGTCCCTCTTGCCATTTAATGTAACATATCTATAGATTCTGGAAAATTAGGATGTGGACATCTTTGGAGGTCCTTCTGCCTTCTAGACCCTTCCTCCTGAGACAATGGGGTGTTACTCACAGTAGTCACTGATGTGATTCTTTCTGTAAGTACACATATCTGCTCCATAACCTGATAACTAGCTCTAGTTAGAGAAGAAGTTAACCCTATTGGAAAAAATAATTCTCATCAGGCATCTCAATATACATATACTGGTGATAGGACCATTCTCAACCTATATAAGGTGCTCAATAAATGGTAGTTGCTGTGATAGTAAAATGACACCCTTGATCCTACAACATTTGACATAAGATGTCACGCTACTGACTGAAACAGATTCAAAGCAAATAAAACGTAGCCTCTCCTTAGGAAGAATGACAAGTATACACATAAATGTATGGAATGTAGAGAGTGGTAAGTGCCTTGAAAAGAGGTACTTCTTTTTCCTCAGGATGGCTGCAAATGATGCTCAGTTTAAACTGTACTCACCCAGGTAAAAATGACATGAGGGGTGGAGAGCTGTTTGTTAACATGCAGTTTGCTCCAGCTGGCACTCCCCACGATACAGTGCCCGTCTTGCAAACCCAGCCACCTGCAATATCCTCAGAGAAGGCCAGGAACTGGAAAAAGGTCAGTGAAGTCTCTCAGCTTTAAAAATAGTGCATCAGGAAACAAAGGACTTGATGCAACTTTTACAACTACAAATTAAATGCAAAGAATGACACATTATTCCACAAGCAGCATAAAATATAATTTAAATGTCAAAAGAGCTGAAGGTTCTTTAATCGTGTAAGACAAAATGCAAAATTTGTTAAACGTTTCAATTTGTACTATACAAAAAGACATGAAAAGTAAAAATGGCCTTGTTTTATCATGCAAAAATATGGAAACCAGTCATGTTTTTGTACTGTTCATAGGAATCCTTATGTTTATTTTGCCCAGCTTTAAAAATAATCATCTTTTAAAAGTTCTCATGACTTTCGAGGACTATGGACATATTTGAGTGTAAGAGGGTACTATTTAACTCATGACAGTGTTTAAATGTGCTATGTGTGCCTATTAAAGTTGCAGTTAAGTCTCCCATATGAAGGTATGTTTTCTTTGGAAGGAGTAGGCAGATTGCAGACTGCTCTTGCTCTGCTAGGAATGTGATTTCACATACACTTTGCTCTCTCGAAAATTAGCTTTGTGGCAGTTGGTTTCCCTACTTATGCCACCCACTTACATTTTAGATTTGTTTTGAAGCTTGTGAGATATATTTAAAAAACATTTTATTAACGTTTTAGGTCTCTGTCTGATACAGTAGTTTCACATATGCTGTGCATCGGCAGATATAGAATTTTATTAGTTTTTGATTATCCAGATATCAATCTTTGATAGTTTTTGATACCAATCTTTAACTAGTCAGTGGTAGTGAAAGCTAAATATATATATATATAATATATATGAGTACATATGTATGTATGCAGATAAATATGCATTTATATGTGTGTGAGTGTGTATAAGCTATATTTTAGGAATTTTACTCTTCATTCTTTTATTAAACATTTTTTGATTCCTACTGTGTCCACTGCAATGACAAGAACACTGAGAATATTAAGGTTATTAGGACACAGGACCCTGGTCTCAAGAGCTCTTGTAGTTCTATTGGAGAGAAATCTGCAACAGTATATTGTGTTAAATATTGTCCTAGCAGCCAGCACTGCTCATAGAGAGCTTTGGAAAGATGTAGGAGAGAAACTTACTCTAAACCAGTACAGAAGGAATTAGGCAAGGATTTCTGGAGATGACTATTTTAGTAAACAAGTCTTTAGAAGTAATTTGTTTATCCAGGTTTCTGGTGTTTTTCAGTATCTTTTCATCGTGGATGAAGTCCCCACTTTAGTGGAGGATGGGAAGTAAGGGAAAAAAGAATGAGTTAAAACAAAAAAGAAGAGAGGAGCCATTCCAGAATGCTTCTATCATTTGCATGGGGATAGTACAGGTGATTGTTTTCCTGCTCTGAGCCTGGGGAGCAGAGAGTGAGCATCATCTCCCTGCCTCTGGGAGAAGTCACAGCAGGACATATAATCCTCTCTGGGCCTACGAGAGGCAGGGCTTGAAGAATATTTTAGAAGAGTTGCCTTTAGGACAGCATTTCTCCTGCCAATCTAGGGTGGTATTCATGGACTTCCTTGGACTTGCCTTCCAAGTCGGTTGTTGCTCAAACTAGGAAAGCAACACAAGGTATTATGCACCTGAGGAATCACGAAAACAGCGGGATGGTAGAACAATTTTAGTGTAACCTCTAGAAAGTCAGTAAATGGTAGTACTAAAAGATTTGAAGTCACTTCTGCCAGTTTATATGTGGTTTCCCTGGACTTTTTCCAAAATTAGAAAAGCTGCAATACTTTGCCAAGAATTCAGTATGCAAGTAGTTTCTAATAAAGAAAACCTTAGGAGGAAGCTAAACTTTGGTTGCAGTATGCCAAAACACTGAGTGTGTGTGTGTGTGTGTGTGTGTGTGTGTGTGAGAGAGAGAGAGAGAGAGAGAGACAGGAAACAACATTAGAAAGCATACATTAGAGTTCATTTACAAGAATATCTGCTTTAAAAGTACCTCTACTATTAGGAGGAAAGGGTTTCTGAACTAGTTTTATTGAGTATGGAAAAATCCACCAATGAATAAGAAATATAGTTAAGTTACTGTTAATTATATATATAGCATTTGTATTGTAGGCCAAGTTTTATATTCTATTTGAAATGCAAGAGTCATATTCTGATTTAATGATATAACATCTGTGTTTCATTCTTTTGTTTACATCTGTCTACATCTGGTAATTTCTATATACAAGAATATAGTCTTCAGAGTGGAGCCAGGTAGAAAGAAAGAATATTTGAGGGTTGCCATCAACACTCACATTGGCCACCAAGAAAGATCTCTAAAGAAAACTCTCTTCCCATAATCAGGGAATCAGTGGGTAAGATGGAGGATAAGCTTAGGCAGAGAAAGAAGTTCATTTCACATACTTTGCCTCTATGTCATAACAGCCATTTATAAAAGACTGTAGATGCAGTGTGAGAACCTCAATACAGAAGCCAGATAGTGGTTAAAATAAGAAACACAGAAAACCATATCACATTAGTACAGAAGGTATCAATTGAGGAGCTTTCTCTTTTGTCAGACATTGAGCTGTAATAAAAGATGAGACATACCCCTTCTCTTCAAGAGTTTGCCTTCTAATGAAAGAAATAGGTCCATCCACAACTTACTATATCCTAATACAGCCCAAGCCATTTGTACACTATAATGTTGATTAATTTTTATCAGGAGAAATAGGGAAGCTTTGTTGAATAGATAACATTTAAATGGAACCTTAACCAATACAGAGGATATCAACAGGCAGAAAAGGGAAAAGTGGGAATAGTAAGTCAAGATCAAGCTTTAGCTCTGAAGTCCAGGGTGACAATCTGAGCATGATGAAAGCCTCAAGAAGTGAATAGGAAGATGAGACCAACAGGACTGGTAAACTGGAGCAGGCAATGCAGTGAGAAGACCCTTCACCCTGTGCTAGCCAGGGTGCTTCTCGGCTGGGTGGTGGTGTCCTACTTGGATCCATCCTTTTCTTTCCTTTTATGAACAGGGCCCTAATTCTAATCTGGGGGACAATGTGCCTGCATAAAATCACTCACTTTCTCAGAATTCTCTTATAGCCAGGAATAACTGTGTAACTTAGTTTGGGCCATTGGGATATAAGCTGAAGTTGCTCAGAGGGTATTCTGGAAGGCTCTTTAGAAGAGCATAGTTGCAGCTGACATCTGTCTTTTTCATAAGAACCTGTGCCCTTCTTTGTATACAACTCTCAAAGATGGGCCACCGTATTGTACCTAGTAGGGCAAAAGTCTTGCACAGAGATTTCTAGAATAGGAAGAAACCTGGTTCTCAAGCAATAACTCCAGATTGCCTACTCCAGAGTGCTTGTTATGAGAGAAAAATAAACTTATTTGTTTAAACAACTGTAGTCAGGTTTCTACTAATACAGCTAAATTCAATCCTGATAGACATAATGGCCTGTGGGGAAAAGTAAAAATAGTTATCGAAAAAAGCAAGAATGTATTGTGACTGGAAGTTAAAAGCCCTAAGAATTGTAAGGGCAGAGAAAAGGAAACTTTTATTGATCTTCCTAAATCAGTACTTGGCAAAAGGTTCCAGTTCTTTCACTTTTTTCCTGTTGAAGCATAGTGTATTCTTAGAACACCCATACGTTCATCAATCAAATAAATATTTATGATGCACCTCTATGTGTCAGGCATTGCGTTGGGTTCTAAAGAAGGTAAGAATGTCAAAATTAATCGTAAATAGTCAGGTTCAAAAATGTGATTTTAAATAATTTCTAAAATTCTAATAGAATAAATTATTCTCTTTCAGTTGTACCAACAATTTAGGGTGCAAATTGGCTACTAAGACATTAGTATCAATGCCTTAAGAAAAGGGACCATGATGCTTTATCCTTAGTGCTCTCGAATTAAAGGGACAGAAAATTGGTACCTTTCTAAAGGAAAATGAATTAAGTAGCAGAAGACAGAACATATAAATATCCCCAGTGGACAGTTAAATGGCTGCTCTGCTTTGATAGACTTCCAGAGGCTCTCATCTCCACTTTTCAAAACCACTATCCCCCATCAAACATCTAACTCCATAAGGTAGTAGAATGGACTGGTATGGAAGATACAACTTCTTTATGCTCTGATAATGCTCTGATGGCCACAAGAAGCATTCTACAAACTTGACTGCTAGCTCCTAACAAAAAATTTAATTTGAACATCAATGCATTTCTTTCCAGACATTCAGCAAATGTTATTGATCACCTACCATGTACCAGACACTGTGTTAGGTGATAAGAAAACAAAATAGAGTGGCATACTGCTTGCCCTCAAGCTCTTGTGAGTTTATACATGCAAAGGACTGAGACAGGTAGCAGTCTCCAGGGCAGACATCTAAAAAGAACTGTGGAAGGTGTATGGATGGTTAATTAGTTGAAAGCCAAATAGCTTTGATGGCATCCAAATTCAAGAGAATCTTGTAGATAATATAAATCAAGGCCTGGTAGTATTTCTCTGCTCTGATATTTGGACCTTACTACAAATAGGGGAATAAGAGCACTCGTGTGTATAACCAGGCCCTGAGGTGCTGTTAGTCCTTATGTACTGCAGAAGTCAAAACTTGGGCCTTTTGTGGGAAGATCATCTCATCATTCATCTTTATATGAGATCTTGAGTCTTAAGAACCTTTGGAAGTCATTTTCTACCCTTTTATTTAAATAATAATCCTATGGTCTTTAGCTGATGGTAAGTGATTTCTACAAAAGCTTTCATGCCTTATTATGGCTTTCCCTTTCAGAAATGTGGGATAAGACAAAATGAAGAAAGTGCCTTTCCGGCGTTTCATTGTACTTTGCTTCCTACAGTGGATTCTTGTGCTTTTCTGGACAGATGCTGAACATTGTTGTTCTCCCAATTATTTCCTCAGAGTGGCATAGTATCAGTTGTTTGACACTGAGTCATGATCCCTGCTATTATTAACATTGTTTTGTGTGTTCTAAAATTTTTATGATTGTTGTATGACCACTTTATTTGTTTGTTTCATTTCACAAAACTCAGCAATAATAGAAGAAATTTTGATGGATCCACCAGTCTACACCCCCATTTCTGGAAGTAACTTCTAACACCGGTTGTTAGATATGCTTATTGTCTTTCTTTTTTATTCACAGCATAATAGTAATACCATATTAAAACCCTCATCATGAACAAGACTTAGGAGAAGGCCATAATCTTGGCAGCATGATCGTAATGGGCTTAGTTTTCTTTTTCCCGAGATAAACAGCTAAACAGAGTTACCACTGTGCATAGCTCCCAGAGGCACTGTTAAAATCAAAGTCTATGTGAATGACATTGTATGATAAACATACCATATAGTCAAACTTCACAGCTCAAGCTAAGATACTTGAAATATACCCACCTCAGCATCATACACATTGAAAATCTGCTTGTTCTCCCTAAAAACTCAGGTTATCTATTAAAATCTCATTTACATTTGCTTCTATTCTAACATACCTCGTCTGTCTGGGAGAAAAAAAACCCTGCCATTGTCAACATAACGAGAATGGTTACATGGCTAGATACTTTACAGACAATGCTCATATGTCTAAGCTAGAAATCATGTTTTAAATTGCTTACCAAAGAGGAAAATTAATGCTCCATAAAAACTCACCATGTTTAAAAGCCTGTACTTTCTTGTACCCATTACATTAAAAATGGTGTGTAAATATAAAGGTCTACTTCTCTGGTGTTGCTATGTAAAATTTCAGGGCCTAAAAATTTAATTTGTTTTGATTTGTGAGTCCGTGCTCCCCAGCATTTGTGCATGGCTACATTAATGAACTAGCCATCAGCCTTGAAATAGGTGGACAGTTTGTGAAGCCCAAGTGAGACAATTAGTGTGAGAAGTAATGATTTATGTGGAAGGAAACAAAAATTTCATCTATATTTGATCAATGGATTGTACTTCAGAAAGTGCTCTCATGCTAGACTGCAGACCTTCTTCAAGTCAAAGACCATCTTTAATTCTTCATGTTCATTATTGTAGTTCAAAGTGGATCCTCAATAAATATTTATTAATCAATATTTATTATATTTGGCCCCGCTCACAGCCCCATAATTTTGCAAATACTGCCATTTTGCAGAGGATGAAACTTAAGTTGAGTGTTAGCTTGCTCAAGAAAACATTGTTAGCTCATAGCAGAACTAGGAGAGGGAACTTGAACTGATGCCTACTGGCACATCAACAGTGCACTGTCCATGACACAAGGTACCTTCCACATGCCCATATTCATATTTCCCTCTCAATAATCACAATTTCAAAGAAGAGGGAAACAGTTCACATATATTGCATTGCCTTGTCTGGTTCAAATGCTTGGTTCAGAGTAAAAGCTATTATCTAAATCCAGTAAATCTTCCTGTCATCTTGGATTTAGTCAGATTTCAAGATGGAATGAGTAAATTATAGATGGCAGTAATAGAGTGCTTCCAGGGGGGCATTTCTTACGTACTTTATTCTGCTTCTGAGATTTCCATGTGGAAATATTTTAAATCACTCAGGAAGAGAAACTGGAATGAGAAAGCCTGACTTGTAGTAGGAGTTCTGTCCTGACAAGTGTCTAATGATTTAATGTTACTCTATCATTTGAAGTTTTTAATTATTTACACTGTACCAACATAACACCACCAAGTCTTACAGAAAGACAATAAAAATGAGGATAAACCTGTTTTCTCTTCTTTCTGGGATGGGTACCTTATTTGTATCATTAAAAGAATACATTCATACAAACATAAGAATTGGCATCAGCTTCCACATGGAATTTCTATGATCTGCTTCCTTGTGTCTAAATCCTATCTATTCTTCAGTGATGCAGTGATACTGAAATGTCCTTCTTCCCTGAAGCTTTCTATGGCAATTCTAAGAGGTCCCATATCCAACTTCCTATAGCTCAACCTGTTTGTTGTTTGTTTTTAACATCTTTATTGACAAATAATTCACATACCATAAATGCATTTGTATAAAATGTACACTTCAATCATTTGAAAATATTTGTAGAAATATGCAAGTTTAAAATACTTTCATCACCTTAAAAATAAACCTTGTATTAATATTTCTTCTCCCCTAGAATTCACCCTCCAATCCCACCTTCTTCAGCCCTCAGCAACCACTAATTCACTCTCTGCCTCTATGGACTTGCTTATTTTGGACATTTCATATAAATGAAATTATACAAGATATGGTCATTTGTGACTGGCATCTTTCACTTAGCATAATGTTTTCTAAATCATTTATGTTGTAGCGTGTATTGGCACTTCACTCTTTATTATTGAATAATATATCATTGCATGGGTATTGTATTTACCCATTCATCAGTTGATGAACATTTGTGTTGCTTATACATTTTGGCAATCATGAATAATGCTGATATGAACATTCCTATATACAAGGTTTTGTATATAACTAGGAGAATTCCTAGGTCATATGATATTACCAAACTTTTTCAAAATGACTTCACCGTTTTATAGTACCACCAAAAATGAATATGGTTTCCATATCTCTTCATCTTCACCAACACCTGTAATTTTCTGTCATTACTATTTTAGCCATCCTAGAGGATGTACATAGTATCTAATTGTGGTTTGATGTGCATCTGTCTTAAATAATGATGAGTATCTTTTCATGTGCTTAATAGCCATTTGTATAATTTTTTAAAAACATCTCTTTGAATGGATTGTTCTGTAATTAATTGATTTCTTTATATATCCTGGACCCAAATATATATCCAGTTATCAGTTATATGATTTTCAAATATTTTCTCCTTCTATGGTTTGTCTTTTAACTTTCCTGATGTTATCACTTGTAGCACATTAATTTTGAGGTAGTCAAGTTTCTATTGTTTTCTTTTATCACTTATGCTTTAGGTATAATTTCTAAGAAACCACCACCTAATCCAAGGTCCTAAAGAATTACTCCTGTGCATTCTTCCACAGATTTAAAGTTTTGACTTTTATATTCAGGTCTATGATACATTTTGAATTAACTGTTGAACATGGTGTAAGGTAGGAGTCCATCTTCATCCTTTTCAGGTAGATATCCAGTTTTCTCAGCACCCTTTGTTTATAAGACTTGTCTTCCCCCCATTAAACTGTCTTAGTTCCTTGTAGAAAATCAATTGATCACAGATGTATGAATTTGGTTTTGGAGTGTGAATTCTATTCCATTGATCTACCAGGTCTGACAATTAAGTTCACGAACTTGCCACTACGTGCTTACATTAGCTGCACTGTACAAACAACTCAGTAAGGCTTCATAGCCTTGATGTGCATGTTGACATGTGGCAGTGTCTTGCTGAGTGCCGTTTATTATTGTTCTGTGTTTTTGTGTGCCATCATAAGAATGTCAGAGCTTGAATTAGAGCAACTGAACAAACATTAAATTTCTTGTTGAACTTGGCAAGAAGTGGAAGTGAAATTAGGGACATGTTAGTCCAACTTTATGGGGATAATGCCATAAAGAAAATGGCAGTGTACAAATAGATTAAATGTTTTTCTGAGGGAGAGAAAGTGTCACTTAAGAGAGGTCAGGGCAGCCAGTAATGAGCAGAACTAACAAAAATATTGCAAAATGTCATGGAATTTTGCATCAAAATCATCAGCTTACAGTGAGAAGCATTGCAGACTAAGTAAACATTGATAGAGAAACAAGAAAATCTTAACTAAAATATCTTGGCATAAGAAATTTGTGTGTAAAAAAAATGGTCCTAAAAGAGTTCACTGATGAACAAAAGCAAAGGGTTGAAGTTTACTGAGACCTTTTGAAGAGGCAATACAATGTTTTGTTATCACTTGTGATGAAATGTGGGTGTACCAATACAACCCTGAAACGAGGTGTCAAAGTGCACAATGGAAGTCAGCTAATTCTCCACAACCAAAAATGTTCTGTCAGTCCAAATCAAGAGTCAAAAAGATGTTGCTAACCTTTTTTGATATCAGAGGGATTGTTCATTATGAATTTGTACCAACTGGAGAAACAGTCAACCAAGTTAACTATCTGGAAGTGCTGAAAAGGCTGTGTGAAAAAGTTAGACGTGAACAACCTGAACTTCTCACCAACAACTCATGGCTCTTTTATCATGACAATTCACCAGCTCCCACGGCACTGTCTGTGAGGGAGATTTTAGCCAGTAAACAAATAACTGTGTTGGAACACCCTGCCTATTCACCTGATCTTGCTCCCAATGACATTTTTTTTTTACCTGAAGATGAAAGTAATATTGAAAGGAAGACATTTTGATGACATTCAGGACTTCAAGGGCAATATAATGACAGCTTTGATGGCCATTCCAGAAAAAGAGTTTCAAAATTGCCTTGAAAGCTAGACTAGGCACTGTCAGTACATAGCTTCCCAAAGGGAGTACTTCAAAGATGACTGTAGTGATATTCAACAACGAGATATGTAGTACTTTTTCTAGGATGATTTCACAAACTTACTTGTCAGACCTCACATATGTCTCTCCTCATACTAGTACCACAATGTCTTGATTACAATTCAAAATCAAGTAGTGTGAAGCCTCCAACTTTGTTGTTCTTTTCTAAGGTTATTTTTTGTTTTGTTTTTTTGTTTTTTTGGTATGTAGATTCCCTTGTATTCCTATATGAATTTTAGTATCAGCTTTTATTATTATTTTTTTATTTTAAAGCCAATGAGATTTTTATAAGAATTTAGGAATTACATTGAAGCTGTTGACCACTTTAGGGAGTGTTTTCATGTTAACAATATTAAGTCTTTCAATCAATAAAATTGGGATATTTCTCTGTTTAATTTCTTTACTTTTTCAACAATGCTTTATAGTTTTTAGTGTCCTATGCTTCCTTGTTGTCTTCATATGTTCTGGCTGCTATAACAAAATACTGCCACCATAAGAAACAGAAATTTATTGCTCACAGTTCTGGAGGCTCAAAAGTTCAACATTACAGTGCCTGCACAGTTGCCTTCTAGTAAAGACCTATTTCCTGGTTCATAGCATGTACCTTCTGACTGTGTCCTCACATAGTGAAAGAGGTGAGAGGTCTCTCTGGAGCCTCTTTCTTAAAGAAACTAATTCCATTTATGACTGCTCCACTCTCATGGTTTAAGCACCTCCCAAAGTGTTTACCTACTAATACTATCACCTTTGGGGGGGTTAGAGTTTCAAAATAAGAATTTTGGCAGTACACAAATATTTACACCATAGCACTTGGTCAAATTTATTCCTAAATATTCTATTCTTTTTGATAAAATTGTTTTCTTAATTTCATTTTAGGTTTTTTATTACTAATACATAGAAGTACAATTAATTTTTGTATATTAATCTTATATCTTGCAACCTTGCTGAACTCATTTATTAGCTCTAATAGTTTTCTAGTGGATTCCTTAAGATTTTTTATTTACAAGATCATCATCAAATAGAAATTGTTCTACTTCGTTTCTTCCAATCATGGTGACTTTTATTTACATTTCTTGCTTAATTGTATTGCTTAGAACCTCTAGTACAATGTTTAGCAGAAGTGATAAGAGCAGATGTCCTTGTCTTGTTCCTGATTTTAGGGAGAAAATATTGAGTCTTTCATTGTTAAATATAATGGTAGATGTGAGTTTTTCATAGATTGAGACGATTTTTTTAAATTTCTTTTTTGTTAAGTGTTGGTATTATGAAAGGGTGTTGGAATTTGTTATATGCTTCTACTGTGTCTATTGAGATGATCGGGTGGGTTTTAGCCTTTGTTTTATGAATATTATTTATTATGTTAATTTATTTTTGTATGTTAAATCAACCTTGGATTCCTGAGTTAAATTCTACTTCATCATAGTATCTAATGCTTTTTATATGTTGCCAGATTCAGTTTGCTGGTATTTTGTTTGAGGTTTTGCATTTATATTTGTAAAGGATATTGGCCTATATTATTTTCTTGTGATGCCACTGTATGCTTTTGGAATCAGGGTAATACCAGCTTCATAGAATGAGTTGGAAATTATTTCCTCTTCTTTAATTTTTTTTTAAATGTTTTGGAAGTTTTGATAAATATGTGTGTTAATCTTTTAAATATTTGGTAGAATTTACCAGTGAAGTCATTAAGTCCTGGACTTTGCATTGTCAGGTGTTTTGTGGGTCAAGGAATTTACAGAAGAGAGAACAATGAGATGTAATGGAATTAGGTTTTAAAAAGAGTTAGAAAGCCAAGGAGCTGGAGCTGAAGTGACTCCCCATGGCCTACATGTTAAAATTTAATCTCTTTAGTTCATTCATGACTCTTCTTAAGGTAGAATTTGCTTAATCTCTCCAGCTTCAATTCATCTATTGTAACTACTCCTGTCATACTGTAAGCATCATTTATGCTCAACTTATGATAATAATAGTCGTTCTGTTCCAAGCACTATGTTAAATCTATTATACCATCTCAATTAACCATTATACAGTATTTTGCTGTGTATAATGTGCACCCATGTTTTTGGCCCAAACTAACAGAAAAAAATCTTTCATTTTAATATTTTAAATCAAATTTTTATTTGTTTATGTTTAGGTACTTGGTTTTGTATTATAAAGGAATTTTAGCATTTTTTAAAGCATGACTCCTATGTGGAATATAAAACTGAAAGCAACAAAGAAAAAAAACTCATGCACACAGTAAATAGTTTAGTCTTTACCTGAGGGTAAGGGTGAGAGGGTGGGGGAGGAGGGAGAGGGAGTTAAATATATGGTGATGGAAGGAAAATTGACTTTGAGACGTGAACACATAATGCAACACATATATGGTGCATTGTAGAATTGTACACTTGGAACCAATGTAATTTTTACTAACCAATGTCACCCCAATAAATTTAACAATACAAAACCCAATTATTATATTCCAAGGTATTATTTTGCACACAAATATGATTACTGATTTCTAGAGCTACACTTTTAACTCATAAGCATAAATAAAATAATTAAAAACATTTATAGTATTACCCATGTATAATGTGTGTCCGTATTTTTCCCTCACAAATTTGGGCAAAAAAGTGCACATTATACATGGCAAAATACATTATTCATTGCCCCAGAAATAAAGCCCCTCTCACTTCATGACTTTGTTCATGAAGCTACCATCCTCAGAATGAACTATACCCTTATTCATTCCTGCTCCCTTCCTGCATCAGTCTTGTGGTTCATGGTTTATGATTCAACTCAAATGTCACCTTCACAATGAATACTTTTTAAGGTTTCTAAATAAAATATCAGTGAAGAATATCTAACAAATCTGGGTGCTTTCATTAATCTGTTTCTCTCTTATATTATAAATCTTTTGATGGCAAGAATTATGTTTGATTCATTTCTTTATCCCAAATATGGCTGTCACATAGTAGACATTAAATCAATATTTGTTGAATTAATAGGTAACCCCAGATATCCAGACTAAGTTTTTCCTCAACATTTGTGATAGCTGAGATGTTAATTATGCTTCTCACATCACCCGGTGTGGCTCCAATAAATGCTCATTAAAGTTAATTCAGTTGAATGACAAATTAATATTATGTATCAGTAGCACATTTTGAACCCTTCAGATAATAGGCACCATAAAAGCCTCAAAGTAGCTGTAAAAAAATAGATATGATAAAAATAAATTTGGATGACATCTCTTTTTGAAAATACAAAAATAATTCTGTTGTGTTATGAAACATAATGACACTTGAAGATTTCTGGTATAACCTAGCTGTGTTTGTGGATTCCGGTGATCATAATAACTGCACTGCTTGATATTAGGAGAAGGGAAATCTATTTGAGAAGCTTTACAATGACACATATTGTTTTCTATATCTGGAAGCAACTCCCACTGCTGTTTACTTAAATGATTTAGAACATGGGAAACTCAGTACCACGGTAAGGTTCCCAAGGGAGGAAACATCTAGTATTTTTTTATATACTCCCTCTGTCACAAGACAAAGGTGAATGGGCAAATGGCAGCATTGACCGTAACAGCAATACACCACCACCCCCCAAGCCAGATCTGTGCTTTGTAATATTGACATTCGAGATCCATATCAGTCAGTGTTCTCCAGAGAAACAGAACCAATAGAAGCTATAGATTCTATTTTTATATATTGATATATGTTGATATATAAAATTGATACATAAAATATATATCAATATATAAGTCAATTTTTATATATTGATATATTGACATATATAAAATTGATATGTTAATATATATCAATATATTAATATTGATATATAGTAACATATATCTATATATACTATTGATATATAGTAACATATATCAATATAAATTAATCTTTCTTAGGTAGACATGATAGAGATAGAGATGATGGAGATTATCGATAGAGATACAAATAATAACAGGATTGTGGGGGCTAGCAAGTCTGCAGTCTGCAAGACAGGCCTGCAGTCTGGAAACTTAGGTTTCAGTTGATGCTGTAGTCTTGAGTCTGAAATCACAGGCCAGAAACTCGGGCAGGTGTTAATGCTGCAGACTTGAAGAAGAATTTCATCTTCTCTGGGAACACAATTTTTACTCTTAAAGTCTTCAACTGCTTGGATGAGGCCTATCTGCATTATTGAGAGTAATCTCCTTTACTTAATGTCAGTTGAATGTAGACTTTAATCACATTTATGGAACTTCTTTCTGGGATCACATAGATTAGTGTTTAATTAAATAATTAAGTAGCGTAGCGTAGCCAAGTTGATGCATAGAACTATCACAAGGTCCTTTGCTACATAGCACCAGTCATTTCCTCCCACTTTGCATCCTTCCATACCTTGTCATTCCCCTCATCAGACCGCCAGTCATGCTCTGAAGAAGCCCTGCCCTTGCCTGCCCTTTGCTGGTCCCTCCCTCCCTGCTCTAGAATCTCTCTCGTTCTCTATCCCAGCTGCCAAATTCCTCCTTAGACCCCATGATAATGCCATTTGCCTTCCCAAATCTTGGCTGCTTTTCTGTTTAGATATCATCCCTCCCTTTCTGGAACCCCCAGCAGATGTCCTGGCAGCACAGTCACCTTGCTCTGCTTTGCATTAGTCTAAAATGTATTCATGGCAACATTCCCCCCTTCCCTGTGGCCTGAGGAAATCAAGAACCTCCTGTTTTTAGTTCTGTTTTTAATTTCTCTCTTCCCCGGAGGTATAGAGCTTTCATTCCTGTGCCAATCGTTATACTTACTCTGTGCCAGGTCCTGTGCTCACTGCCGAGGAAAATAAAGATCAATTAGACGAGTTGCCAGCACTCTGAGAGTTCACAGTCTAGTGGGAAAGGCAAATTAGTAAACTGTAGGTGTCCATAAGTGTTGGTGAATTGAATTAATTTCTGCTATAAAAATGCAGTAACTTTCCCCACAGCATCTCCTTCTCTTAATACTTTTACATTATAGACATTAGCCAGCCTGCTCTGAGCTATCGTGGGCTGGAAAGCTCTGTCCTCATAAAACCTGTGAAGGAGCAGTGTGTCTGATGTGATTGAGGGCCATCAAAGCCATCAACTGATCCAAATGCATCTCTGTTGCTAAGATTCAGTAATGCCCGAATTGCCACCATTGGTAATCCATTCATTTGGATTCAAAATTATCCTATTTCCAAATGTATGTGGGAGGAATGACCGACCCTGCTGATAATCTCTTTTCATGTCTTTCTGTTTCTTCTGTACCATTTCTCTCCCTCCTCTAAAACTTAGCTAAATTGCCCTTTCCGGAAAACTTCCACGCAGAGGAGTTAGGGGTTGCTCCTCTGGCTCCCCATAGCACCCTGTGGCTGTTACAACATAACATTTTCATCTTCTGTTGTTTACCTGTTTATTAGTTGCCTGACTTCCCCACTAGATTGAACTCTTAAGGGGAAAAATGTGCTTTTAATTTCTGTAACCCCCACCTCAGCCATAGTACCAAACACATGGTAGAATGCTATGTAAGGGTTCCTGGAGTGACCAGGTGGTTCTTTGATAGAATGAGCCCTGAGCACACCTAGGGGACAAGCTTGATGAAAGGGAACTGAAGGGTAGAGAGAGGAGAGGTAGAAGAATAGGGGCCTTAGGAAAACTACTTTTGTGCGTGCGGCCATGCTTGGTCCTGCTGTTTGCCCTTGTCCACTTTTGGGTTTCATTCATGGATAAAACACTTTGTGAATGAAACATGTTCTTTCCTTTTGTTCTGCAATACACAATCTGGAGCATTGTCAGCCAGCAGGAGTTCTCCTGGAAGCATTTATTGCGTGTAAAGGTGGTGATACATGCTTCATTTTACAAAAGCAAAAATATTTTTTAAATATCTTTTATTTCTGCTTGAACTGAGAGTACAAACCTCTTCTTATGTCTGTCTCTCCGATCCAACACTCTTTACCTTTGCTCAAAGAATAAGCTTGTAAAGACAGCCAACAAAGTGATTTTTTCCAACTCTCTTGTGACTACAGGGAATACAGACCTACCCAGGTTTTCTCAAGTAATAGGGCTGCATCTGAATGAAGCTTAAATCAGCACGGGAAACCAAGATACCCTCAGAATCCACTAATACCTGTTTTCTTTCTCCTTCACTGAACTAACTCTCTCTCTCTCTCTCTCTCCCTCTCTCCCCCCCCCCCCCGTGTCTCCTCTCCCTGCAGAGTTGCTCCATTTTTCCTCTTGCCCCTCCTACTCTATATGTCTCTTCTCTCTTTTCATGTCTTCTGTTTACCTATAAATTCCTGCTCCCTCACAGCCTTATCATGACTGCTCCAGACACCCATTAGCTCATGACTATTTTGCTTCAAAAATATATGCCTATAAATAGATACCCTCTTGTTCATATTATACTAAACTTATTTTTTCTACAAATGCATTTTTAAATTAATTTTTAGCAGGACTGATTCCCAGACAGGTTAATTTTCCCTACATAACCTACATAAGAGTTGATTATATACTATAGTTACCTGTCTGTCAGTTACTATCTCTGTGGTATTTATTATATAGTTATGTTATTATGTATTTTTATTTATACATTTATATTATAATACATATGTAATGTAGTTATTACCACTAGGGCAGAGTTTATGTCTTCATTGGCAGTATCCCAGAACCTAACATAATTCCTGGCATTTGTAGGTAGTTATTAATAAAACATTGAATAAATGGCTAACTGATGCTCTTGATACCCTTACTTCTTACCTTCTTCTAATCCACCTTCAAACAAGTAATCTTTTCAAAACAAATATTCAATTGTGATATTTTGCCCTTAAAATCATTAATGATGTTTACCATCCAAATTAGTATGAGGATACTTATTGCCTACATCTCCAGGTTTATTTCCTGCCCCTGCCCAATTTCTTGTACTTTATGCTTCTATAAAGCCAATGTCATTTATAAAATGATAATATTTTATACTACTCCATGTCCTTGCCTTTGCACATGGCAGAGTCGGTAGAAAATGCAAAGTATAGTATGGAGTGAAGAAGAATTTAAGAGACAAGTTAATAAGGTTTAATGTCTAAGTAATATTAATGTAATGAATGTGTAAATCTCACAAAACCTACTATTGCCCTCTACATGGTAATCACTCACTATGTTCTTGTAAAAATGAATTAAACAGTGGCATTTGTGTGTTTATCTGGCCTCAGATCCAGTAGGACTGAGTGAAAGGAATCTAAAAGGGTGAGTTCATTGGTACATGAACAATTTCATCCTTTTTCAAACTCAATAGCTATTATTGTGGCTAACAAAGCAACTGTTATGAATTGAACACAAACAAGAAATGGTCAGGAAAGTGTTTATGATGTCACCATAAATATTTAGAAAAGGGACATGATGCAATGTTTTGTGAGGTGTGGGTAACCAAAGGTTAGACTGTGAATGTTCATTTAGATGAAATTATTAAACGCCTGTAACTAGTGTAGTGTTTTCTAATTTAAAAAGCACACTCACATTCATTGTCCTACTTAAACTTCAATGTTTCAATCTCATTGAACCATTATCTTCACTGTGCAAGCATTCTATAACATCTCCATCCTTAAAATTTCCTCTCTAGACCTCATATTCCCCACCAGAAACAAGCCCTCTGTGTCTTCTCCAATATAGCAAAGCCTAAGAGCTGTCTGTATTCACTGTCTCTACTTCCTCATCTGACATTCTTTCCTCAGAGCTGGTTTTTATCCTGACAATGCCACTAAAATTGCTTTTATCAAGGTAATTAGGAACTTTCGTCTTGTCCATTCACTTCCTCCTCCTTGAAACAGTCTTCTTCCCTTGGCTTCAGACACCATATATTCTACTGGTTTTCTAACCACCTCATGCCTCTTCTCCAACCTTCTAAGTGGCCCACTGCTCAGTTCTTGTCTCTCATCTTGTCTTTGTCTATACTCATTACCTAGGTGTTCTCAATCAGGTCTCATTTTTCACTATTATCTGCAAACTGAAGATACCCACACTTACATCTTTAACCCAATTCTCTTTCTAAGCTCCCAACTTGTGTATTCAAAATTCTCCTTAATTTTCTCGAGGTAGGCATCTCAAGCTTACATTCCTAAAGGAAAACTCTGGAAAACCTTTCTCTAATGTCAGTATTTTCCTTCTCTGGAAGTGGTGCAAAATTCATTGAGATGCCCTAGCCAAAAACCTACATGTCATGCTTAATGCCTCTCTTCCTTTTGGCCTGGCAGGTCACCCATCAATGAGTCCCATTGACTCTAGCTCCCAAATGTACCTGGAATTCAACTGCTTATTAATGCCTCTACTTCTGCCAACCTAGGCAAAGTCACCATTTGTCACCAGCCCAGACTTTTAGAATACCTTTCCAAACAGGTTCTCTGCTTCCTTTCCTTCCCCTTTTGCAGTCATTTCTCTACTGAACAGTCAAACTAGTCCTTTTAAGTGTAAAATTATCTACTGGAATTCTTTCCTCAATCTAATTAAACATGATCTAGCTCTTGCCTTTCTGTCCAAGTTTATTTCTACCTCAGGGTATTTGTGTGTACTGGTCCTATCTAGAATATTCTTCTACCACATTTTTACCCATGATTCACTCCCTCAATTCCTTCTGCTTCTACTTGAAGGTGATTGCTCCCCTACCTTCCTATATGTTTTTGTCCTCTAACTCACTTTATTTTTCATTTATATGTCAGTCATTTACCTGTCAATATATTATATATTTGCTTAATTATTTATTTTTGTCACTAGAATATAAGTCCAAGATTGCATTTAATTGCAAGTGCCCACCAAGATTTGTTGACTGAGATAATGAGACTTAAATATAAATCTTTTGACTAGAAGTTGAATACTCTTTATATGATCCCCAGGTAAAAAGTGGTTATCTTTCCATATTTTTTTATATTTTCAGAATATGCTATGGAAACAGTTTGAGGACCTTTATTTCAATTTTTCTATGTAAATGAAGATGCATTATATTGAAACAATTATGGAATTGCAGTTTGGATTGATAAGGTGTGGACTTATGATAAAGACATCAGTGGCATCCCACCAGTTCAGAGAGTCATCTCACATTAATGCACTGTGTAGATTTAGGCACAGTGCTACGAGTGGCAGGGAGAACCATCCTAAAAAATAGGAATTCACAGATTTTTAAATGTTGATACAGTGAAACTAAAAGAGCAGAAGAGAAAACACAAGTTTATTAAAGCCTGTTCAGACAATCTCCATGTAAAATGTCATGGATAATAGAATTTTGGACACAAGCTAAAATAATCTTAAGGGTCCCAAGTCCTGATCTTCTGGGGTAGTATCCTTTTTTACCCCTGTAGAGATGACTTTCATTTTCCTTGTCTTTATTGCCCACAAATTCAGTGTTCCCTACACTTAACCTGGAAGATGTTTAAAATTAGTTCAAAAAGATTTATAGTAAGATCAGGCAGCAACCATTTTTGTATACCTACTATGTACCAAGCATCTTAAGTCTGTTATATTATATGATTTTTACATTCCTGAATAGGCATTTATAATGGACATTTATAGTTTTGTCTAACCAGAATAGCTTCTTTTTCTTCTAGGAAATGCCAGAAACTGGGTGTTTTATACAAACATCGCATACAGCTCCCAACCTGCTGAATAGAGATGTTATCATGTGAGCAAAGATAAGCCAATTAGAGTCCTCATACATGATTTTTATAGTTAGTGCTAAAGAGAAAAAATTGTTCCTCCCCCTGGTCACAGGCTGTAAATCGTGACCCATGACAATGTCCCACTACCATTCCACTATAGGTGCTTGACTACGAGAATTTACTTGACACACAAAGAATGGAGACATGTCAGAGACAGAGAAACCCAAAGGTGTTTGAATCATTCTATTCGGTCTCTACTAGTTTCATTTTTCAGTGGCTTCATTGTATAAACTAATAGCTGCCATTTTTTCTTTACTTATGTCCTTTTTAATTTTATTAATATATTTGGAAGTTATAATGGGAGGAACCCTAAATAGTGCAGTACTTCTCCATTTTATAGATGCAAACACCAAAGTATAGAGAAATTCAGTTACTTGTTACTTGTTAAATAAATAAATGAGATTTGAAGTCAGGTCTGTGGGCTTGAATGCCCACTGCTCCCTGCCCTGTGACCACACCATATTGTCAATTCTTTCCACTCCTCTACAGGAGTTAGAACTCAGCAGTTTAACATGTGATACAACCTGCTTATGTTTTTGTCGTTGTTACTGTTCTTTTTTTAATGGAAACAAGCATCTAATGTAGTTATAGAAAAAAAAAAAATCTAGCTATCCGTGTTCCCCCATATAAGTCTCTGGTTACATTTCTTTATTTGTAAAATAACTAAGTTGAATTCAATGACCTTTCAGGTCTTGTTTGTTTGTTTTTTTCATGGAAAGTTCTCTAAAGTAAAATTGATTCTTAATTGCTCTGAAGATCTAATTATACTGACTGTGCCTCTAACATTTATTTAAATACAAAAACAAAATCATTAAGAGTAGGTGCTTCTATCAAACTTCATGGTCAGAGCCAAGTTGACTTCCAGCCCTCCAGCAATAACTCTAGAGTGGTACTGTCAGAACATCAACATGTTATTATTCCCAGATCAGAGTCCTATCCTAAAGGACATGTGAGCATTGTCAGGAAGGAATTTAAAAATAACAGTAACAACCAATCTTCTGAAAGATGAAAAAGCAGTTCTTTTTTTTTCCTTAAAAATTATAGTATACACTCCCAAATCTTGGAAACATTATTTTGGAATCGTAGCTCTAAGTACCTGTCTTTGGCATTCAAATTGGGTGTTCAACAACTCCTACAGAACATCTGGAGCTCTATAGATGACTATATTGGGAGGTAAAATCAGTACAATGAAGCTCATTTCAGCAGCAACATGCACAAACAGGCACAGGCATGGAGACTTGAACAAAAACACACACACACATACACACAGTGGCCTTTGTTTCCTTTGGAATGTATTCTTAGACTGGGTGTGGGGAAATTGTCCCCAGTGGAAGTCTTTTGATAATCTCCCAAGTGTAAAGCATCAAGATAATCTTACTCTGAATGCATTTCTGGTTTAACAATTCTTTGAGTAAGAGAATCAATTTATCTTTTTAGAATCACTTTTCCAATGAAGCTCCAATTATTTTTAAATTCCTATTTATATGGTATTTTATTGTTTACCAGGTGTTTTCATGCAAGTTACCTATATATCTATTCTATAAAGTTAATCATAGTATTATTTATATTTTATCTATTTGTCTTTCGTCATCACAGGAGCTCTATTATTGTTTGCTTTTGAAGATGTAGATACTGAGGCTTGTTGGTATAAATGACTTATCCCAGGATACACAGCTTATAAGTGGTGGAACTGATTTTTTATTCAGGCTTCAGATAGTGCAAATAGCAAGGGCTTTATAGCCAAACATATCTGGGATGGAATTCCAAGTTCGTCTACTGGTTTTGTGACCTTGAGCAGGTGACTTAATCTCCTAGGTCTTTGATTTTATTGTCTTTAAAATGAAGTTCATAATATCACAATTATAAGCTTCTTTGGAGTATTAAATGAAAAGCCGTATAAAGCCCTTGACACTTATCCCTGCCAATTTGAGTACTTATCAGTGCCAAGTAGGTATTCATCAAATGGCTATGGTTTTAAGCCAAGAACTTCTGAGTGCTGCAAAAAACAAAGTGCTCTATTCAGTGTTGATATGTGAGGTCTTTGGAAGTTCCAGACTTTTATAGCATGAAGTAGTCAGTGCTGAGGGTGACTTGGGGGCTCCAAGGATTTTCTGCCTCCTTGTTTTAACCCTAATTGAAAACTACTGCTCAGGACAAGCTGTGCTTTTACAGGTCTCTCTGGCAGTAAAGTTCATGGATTTGCATGCTTTGCTTTCTCCCACTCTAGTGGCATGTTAGATTCCACACACACATGGAGCACTCTGTGGCTTCCAGGCCAGGGAAAGAGGCTATTCCAGCTGCTAAACTTTGTTAGAACACACTCACATCTCAGGTAAACCAGCTGGTTTCTGTCTGTTCCATGGCTACAGATTTTAGCTTGCTGCCCGGTCTGTACTGGTTTCTGGTCACAGTGCATGGATGAGTTGCTGCTGGGCCTTAGATAAACTGAGGAGTGAGTTTAGGATTATCAATCATTCGGATAATGGATAGATGAGTTACCTGTTGTGTTTTTGTCTATAAGAAACTGAAGACCCAATTCAACGTGACCCGAAGTGGTCACGCATAGGTTACCGAACTTTTCTTCATTTTTATTTTCAGTATTAGAAATTGAGATAACATAGGGTTGTCATAAGGATCAAATAATAATAACTTCAAAGTGCTTACTTAATCCAATATTTGACATATAGTAAATGTTCAATGAATGTAAACTATTTTTGTTGTCATTGTTATTTTTCTTATTTCCAAAATACAATTTCCCATCTACATAACCACCATGAAAACGCTTAGTCAAACCCAGTTTTATTCATAAACATTTTCTGAGAAACTGGTTTTGTGCTAGAAGAATACTACCTTAAACTACCAAACAACTGTACTCGAATTCCTTTGCTCTCTCTCACTAGCTGTTGGATCGGGCAACTTTTAATTCTTCCTGAGACTCATTTGCAAAATGGGATTAACAGTACCTGTCTCAAACGGTGTTGTGAGTGGTAGATAAGATTGCATGGGTGGCAGTACCTGGCATAGTACCTGATACACTGATGTTTGTTGAGACTGAATCTGAACCTCAGTTTCCTTATCTGTAAAATGAAGATAAAGATACTTTCCCAAGAAGCTTGTGATTAAATGCAAAAATAAATGTATTTATTAGTATTATAGCATTATTAATCTCATTATTATTTTTAGTAATAATACTACTGTTATTACCAATATAATAATTATTGCTTATTACTATTACTAATCATTCTTACTGCTCTTGTTATTATTTTTAGTAATAATACTACTGTTATTACCAATATAATAATTATTGCTTATTACTATTACTAATCATTCTTACTGCTCTTGTTATTTCTAAGTTAAATAGTATAGATTCTGATTTTTTTCATGTCAAAGAAATACATACTCATAGGAGATGGCTTGGAAATAATTTTTCAAATTCTTCAGTCCGTAAGATTTTGTTCAGAGACACATTTATTATAAGATACTTTAACCAGTTAGGTCACAATTTCAGCATGTAAAATTGTTCCTGAGCGAAATAATTATTTAGATGTCATTTAAAACTAGTGAAGTTAAAAATTAGTGACATAAAGCATGTTGCCCTGTTTAAGTACTTACAGGCTGTTTAGCTGCCCATTTCACTTCCGGGTTTCAGAACCAGCCTGTGGAAGATCTCGGCTGGCACTGACGTGTGACTTATCACTAAATGAAACAGTCTGTGCAAATGCAGTTGTTTTGGTGGCGTTCACGTTGTTAGCTGTTGACGGACAGCTTAGGGGTCTTTGTGCTCTCAGATAACATTTATTCCTGTTGCTTTTCCTCCTCATGAGCTTTAAGCACAAATCTTGAAATGTGTTTGTCTATAAGTGTGCAAATCTCTGCGATCATTTTCCTTCCAATTATTTTCTGATGTGTCCCAGCCCTCTCAACTGGAAGCCAGGATCCAGTCTATCAGCAAGACGTGCTTTAATAGAAAACCAAAAGTGAGCCATTTTGCAGACATAACCCTACAGTGATGTATATCACATGTATGCCCTTTTTTCCCATGCTGAGGAATTTCTGCTACCAGTAGCTCAGCTCTGATTAAAAACCAATAATATCAGTTATAGTCAATAGAGCTACTGTGCATGAACCATAGTCAGATGACAGGTCTGAGCCCTGACTCTGAAATCTTCCAGATGAGTGACCTTGAGCAAGCTGTTATCTCTCAGACTTAGTTTCTTTAACTTACATTTGAACCCCTGCACTACCACTCTACTTTGTTAACTGTATTCTGGGGCTTCATTATGATAAAAAATATTTATGCTTCTAAGGACACCATTAAAAAGTGGAAAAGCTGGGAGTTCCCTGGTGGTGTAGTGGCTAGGTTTTGGCGCTCTCAACACTGTGGCCTGGATTCGATTCCCAGCCAGGGAACTACCCCCCACCCCACCCCCCAAAAAAAGTGAAAAGGAGTGCAATATCTGATTTACAAATATTTTCTCCCCAAATGCAATCAACATAATCAAAATGTGATATATTCACAAAATGGAATATTTTTTCAGCAATGGAAAATAGTGAAGTACTGGTACATGCTATAACATGAATAAATCTTAAAAGTTTTTATGTTACATGAAATAAACCACATATTACAAGATTCTATTCATACAAATTTTCAGAATAGGTAAATCAATAGAAACAGAAAGTAGGTTAGTGGTTGCTGGGGGGCTTAGTGGAGGGGTTAATGGAGATGGGGTTTCTTTTGGGGGTGATAAAAATGTGCTAAAATTGGATAATGGTGATTATTGTACAACTGTGACATACTAGTAACTACTGAATTGGACATTTTATAAAGTTGAAATTTATGGCATATGAATTATATCTCAATAAAACATTTTATAAAGAAATTTTTTTTGATAATCCTATGGAATTGAAAAATGATATAAGGTGCTTTTTTTGTTTTCTGTTTCCAAGCCTAAAAGCATAGTCTCCTGTTGTGGTCATGGTGGTAAATTAGCCACGTGTCATCTTTAAAATTCCCCTTATCAAGTCTTCCCAGATAGCCTTTGCTAATTTTATATTTCCTTCATAATCTAAAAACAATCCTGCATTAGCATTTTCAAAAGTCATCATGCCGCCTGATTGGATTAAATAAACCACATCCACCAATGCCTCTCTCTTCTCTCTTTAGTCCTTCTCAACAATTTATTGCTCTCTAAACCACCAGAAAAAATAGGAGAGTAACCTTGAACATTCACCCCTACTCAGAATACTATTTCAATAAAAATGACTTCTATTTAATTATGAACTAGGCCAACTATCTTCTTTTCTTGTTAGCTGTAAGCTTGTGGACTGGTACTCATTTTTATTAATTTATTCATTAATTTTTTAATAAATATTTATCAAGCACCTACTTTGTGCTAGGCAATAAAGTAGGCAGTAACAATACAACAGTAGAAAGAAATACAGAAATCTTGTTTCTCTTGGTGTCACATGCTAGTCACGCAGTGGTTCTCAACCTTCCTGATGCCGTGACCCTATAATACAGCTCCTCATGGTGTGGTGACCCCCATAAAATTATTTTTGTGGCTACTTCATAACTGTAATGTTGCTACTGTTATGAATCGTCATGTAAATATCTGATATGTGTTTTCCGATGGTCTTAGGTGACCCCTGTGAAAGGGTCGTTCAACCCCCAAAGGGGTTGCGACCCACAGGTTGAGAACCGCTATGTTAGTGGGAAGAGACAGACAGTACATACAATGAAGAAAGTATATGCA
Organism: Lyroderma lyra; assembly: GCA_004026885.1. Taxonomy (NCBI): domain Eukaryota; kingdom Metazoa; phylum Chordata; class Mammalia; order Chiroptera; family Megadermatidae; genus Lyroderma; species Lyroderma lyra. The sequence goes on from PVJL010000285.1 coordinate 126,903, forward strand.
TTGTTAGAAAGTGATAAATGCTGTGCACCAAAACAATAAAGCAAGATAAAAAAAGAATGCAGAGGTAAGCGTGGCAAGAGTAGGCTTCAATAACATGATGCCATTTGAACAATGATTTAAGAAAGCGTGGGAGGATATCTACTGAAAAATTCCTGAGACAGAAGTATGCTTGGTGTGGGCCCAATGCAGCCCAAATAGGGTAAGGAAGGGGGAGTTTAATGAGCAGTGTTATTAGGGAGCTAATGGGGATTATATCTAGGGTCTTGTAGGCCAATGTAAGGGCTTTGGCTTTCACTTTAAATGACATGGGGACCAACTAGAAGGTGTTCAGCTGATGAATAACGTGACCTGAGTTAGATATTTAAAGAATTAATCTGCTATTTTGGAAATAGACTATAGTGGGACAAGGACATAAAAGGAAGACCAGTTAGAAAATTGGTTTTCATGTCTAAGTTTTGACTGTATACCTCTATTTTTTATACCTGTTGTTGCTATTGCATAAAACTGTCCTAAAGTCAATTTCTCTGAGATGTTGTGACATTTGGGAAGTTGCAAAGTAGAAGTGAATCTGAAATAAAGGAACTAGATATCCCTTCTTGGAGCACAGATCCAATTATACTACAGAATTGTTATGATCTAGAAGGATGATGAATTAGACCAAGTCCCACAATAAGATACAAAGGGGAAGCCATTCAGACATGTCTTCTCATTTGATTGTAGGCCAGTGTTTATCAGTGTGAGCCATAATAATGATCATATTCTATCCAGAGATCCAGAATGCTGAGACCTTTGTCCTCTCTGCTGAATGTCCTTGGGGTATAATTTGTCACTCTGGGAGATGCCGTTAGTTCTTTAGGGATCTGAGAATCTTTGAACCTGCTACTGCCGTGCTGTGTTGATGATGATCCCAGTGGCCTTCAAGGGCTATTGTATTTGCTTAAAGGCCAGTCTTCCTGAGCCAGAGGTGGAAGTTTAAATACCCACCAGCATGCTTAGAGCAGTCAGGGGTGTTGGTCCCAAACCTGGACAAAGTTGAATTTGTTATGCCAGTCACACTGTTATTTCTTTGTATAACATAGACATTTTCTTTACTCTGTAATCTCCTGTGATGAAAAGGACTTATAATCTCTCCAGGGTTTTCTCCTTTGTTGTGGTATAACATATGTCATTCAGGAAATCTGACCCCATGTGTTAGGTGTTCTTTCATCGCTCTCTGAATGGGCTAAACAATACAGAACGAGTCAGACAGGAGATTTGATAGCTCAAAACACAACGCTAAAGGTAAAAGGAGAGAGAAATTCATGTGACTAATCTGATCACTCCTTTGGTTAAATGAAGAAACATGCTGACATATCACCAGGCGTGGAGGAGAAAATGCAAAATGTGAGAGAAAACAGAAGATACTGTTTAAAGGGAGATTTTTTCAACAGTTTTGCAAACGCAAATGCTTTCTTTTTTTTTTTTTTTGAGATAAATTAGAAGAAATGCTACACACACCGTGGGAACTTACCATTCAGATCTGACTGCAATTCGATTTTCTCATTTGATATCTAAAGGAAACTCTTGGTAATGTTCCAGTTGAATGCTTATATATTGAATGGTAAATCATTTGTATTTGTATCAAAAATGATATCTACTCTGCAATGGGAAGTGGCATGCCATCGGAAAGCAAAATAAAAGGACAAAGAGCTAAGCAATAACTATGTGGCGATAAGAACACAGGGAAATTAATGAAAATGAACTGAGTCCCTGAGTGGTGAGATATTGATAGAGCACCAGCTCTGCAGGATGTTGCATGTTAGTGATTCGCCTCCTCCCCGGCGACATTCGTGGATCTGGTAGGTGTTGGTAACGCTTCGAACAACAAACTTTATCTGAAGGTTAGGAATAGAGCTGAGACATGGTTTCAGATTTTAAAACCCTGACTAACAAAAAATTAAAAATAAACAGACTGGGGAAAATAGAATGCTTTGTAAAATTCTATGATTTTTAGGAAAACTACTTTGAGTACATTTATATATTAGAAGCTCTTTATATAGCTTTTTCTTAAAGTTCTAGGCATAGATAGTGAATTAAGTGGAGGTTATTTGCTAGAATGAATTATCTGTTTCCTCAGGCCAGGGTAAAATTTGTGAATGATTTTTTTTTCTTCCTGAATTTTAAAATAAGACTATTTTTCAAAAGCTTTCCTCTATTATACTCTTACAAAAAGAAATATAGGTAATGAGCCATTACTACAAAGTACAAAGATTTTTTAACCATTCAAATATATAGTTATATGTGGCTATTAATGGTTGAGTATTTTAAAAATCTTGTTTCTTAGACCATTGGGAGAGATGTAAAATACTCTGTATTGTTTAAACATTTCTATTTTCAATGAATTGTATCGTCATTTTGAGAATGAAGACAGAAAGAAACATAGAATTGTGGGTAGGTAGGAGATAATGGGTCTTGCAAATTACAACCGAGCAATGATTTGTGTGATTTTTTCCACTAATTTACTCTTGTGTCATCTCATAGTCCCATGTTTACATATACATCAAAATAGAGGAAAATTTTAAGCATAGTCATTACTTGTTTAGAAATTATTTGACTTTTTAACTACTCTGAATACCAAGACTTCTTGAAGGCAGAAATTATGGTGGACGTAGTTACTAATATTTTGCACAGTATCTAGCACAGGCAACAGGAAGTTCGTGCAATGAATATTTTTGGTGGTGTTGATGAGTAAATCAGAAAAGCAAAGCACTCTTAATTTTAAGCATAATTAGTTCTCATAAATAAGATGAAAATTTTTCCTGATCACATTTTTTTAAAGTCAAATGAAAATGTAGAGGACATGAAAAGAAAAGGAACTTAGAAGTTTTCTCTTCCTATCAAAAATGGAATTCAAAAGACAATTGGGGAAGAGAAGTCATATTAGGTGGTGAACTTATTATACAACAAGCTGACAAAGCACTGTAGAATTGTATGCCTGAAACCTATGTAATCCTTGCTAACAGATGTCTCCCCAATAAGTCTAACAATAAAAATGAATTTAAAAAAATGACAATTGGGTAAAACAAACAAACAAAAACAAGCCAAAAAAAATCCTTTTACCCCATTTTAATATAACTTCAATTGAGGCAGTCATGAACTTTAAGCAGTGGGACAATAGTGGTCTGTAAAGAAATGAAAAGCAGGTGTTTTCTTAAAACTAGAAAACATTTGGTTAGAGAGTTAAGTGGGTTTCTCGATAGTGTCAGAGTTCTGAGATACAACTGATGTCATTGTGAATTTCTAAAAAAGAAGATATATTTAAAATGGAAAAATACTGGGGTGAAATACCTATTACTATCTTAATGGACCTATGGAAAAACAGTTTGGGAAATGTGATTTTGTTTCAGTGAAACAAACACTGCCCAGAGAACTAGACTGATACAGATGAAAATCCTAGCTTCATTGTTTACCTAGCTTCATTGGGCAGGTCTGAGCACTAATACTTTTGTTTGTAAATGAAGTTATAATGCTTCCCTTGAAATGTTGTGAAAATTAACTGATGCATGAATCATCTAACATTGTTACTGGCACATATGAAGCACTCAATGGATACTAAGTTCATATTAAGAATGAAATATGAAAAATAATATAGGGGTTATGTGTTTGATTGTGATATTTAAGTGAGATATAGAAGTACTTAGCACAGTACCTGGTCCAAAGAATTAACAAATATTTGCCTCTTTACTGCTTGTCTCATCACCATCATATTTTTACAAATGGGTTAGCATTTTGTTGAAAATCTAGATTTTTTAGTAATGATATGCTGTTCAAATCAACTTTTTAAAAATTTCACTTATCCATTAAAATGGCTGACTCATTCACCTTTTCAACATACGTGTATTGCGCACTTACTGTAGCCTAGGCACTGCGCTAGGCTTCTAGGATCCAAAGTTCTGCAACCATTAGCTAGAGTAAATCTACAAACCAACCAACCATTAAAAATCGATGAGTTAAAACAATAACAGGTGTGTGCACAGCCTGCTTTGGCCATACCCATGTCAAATTGGGGCACAAAAGAGGTGACTCATAACTAGAATTCTGATGGATAAATAGGCCATAACTAGACATAGAATCGTAAGAAAGACCTTCCAGGCATAACCAAGCTTAGCATGACTCTTAAGGGGGTGGGGAGGACGATTGCCTTTGCAAATCATGAGGAGGGAAGTGATTGCCTGGGACAAAGCTCAAAAGGCAGACAGGGCTACATAAGCCCTTATAATATGTCATTTCAACTTTACAAGGACAGGCAATTAATTTTGTGAACTCAGCCTAGAGAAAGTGCTGCATACCTCATTACTGAGTATCACCATGGTCACCTTCATAGTACTCCCCTTGGGAAGCTATTCACCGATGCCAGCGCCTAGCCCACCTTTCAAAGCAATTTTAGAACTCTTTTTATGGAATGGCCATCAGAACCGTTGTCATCCCCAAAATCTGACAGTTAAATTCACGAACTTGCCACCGTGCACTTATGTTGGTAGCACGGTACAAACAACTTGACAAGGTGTCATAACCTTTGTAGCTCTGATGGCCATTCCAGAAATGATGTTCTAAAATTGCTCAGAAGAGTGGACTGGGTGTTGGCATCAGTGCATAGCTTCCCAAGGGGAGTACTTTGTAGGTGACCATAGTGATATTCAGCAATGAGGTGTGTAGCACTTTTTCAAGGATAAATTCATGAAATTAATTGTCTGACCTCAGATCCTGACAGCTATAATGGTCTTACATCAGAAAAGGATGCAGCAACTGTGTGGGGCCAGCCTGGAGGCAGAGACTGGTTAGGGTGTTTCCTATGGAAACAGGGGGCTTCCATAAAAGTAGAATTGTATTCTATTTTTTGAATGAAAATATTCAGACAAGTAATACTGAACCCACAAGAGTCTATTTGTATTTATCACAATTGTTGAGGTGACTCATTAGCTGTCAACTCTTAGATGATAAATTGCAATGATCAATATAGAACATCACAACTGGACTGTTGAATTGTAAGTCGTGAAGTGTTTTCAAGGTTCAACAACTAAAGGCTGGGAAATGTATTCTTCAAAACTCTCTACCTGGTAAAGATTTATCTGTTTTTGTATAACTTTTTAAGAGTTAAGTATAAATTTATATTTTTTTTCCAGTTGAACTCATTTGACTTATGTATTTTTTGTTACGTTGCCTGTATTTTTTTCTACTGAACTCCAGTTAATGGTGGGTTCAGGTGAGAAAATAACATTGAGCTTTACATTTTTAATTACACCCACATCAATTAATTCTATAAACAATCACTTAAATGCAGTAGGGGAACTGAACTTCAAAGAAACCCTAAGGTAAATCCTTTAGCAATAAGAATTATTTTTATAAAAAAGTTACTTACCAATGTATTTGTTATATATATATATATATATATATATGTGTGTGTGTGTGTGTGTGTGTGTATATATATATATATATATATATATATATATATATATATATGAATCATAATCCCCAGAGAAGGGCATACCTACATTCAGTGCATTTAGTAGGCATTGGTTTAATCTAAAACTGTGTTGGCTGCCATGGCAATCATAGTAGAAACTCAAGTATAGGTTTATAAATGTTTTCAGAAATCAGTAAATACTTTTTCATTCTTTAAAATAATAGAGAGACAAGCTATAGAGCCTGACGGTGTATTTGTCACAACTAATCACTGCACAGAAGCAGACTGTGCAAGAGCTAATTATTAACAATCATTAAGTTACAATACTATGTGTAGTTTCGTTGTGAAGGATGCTCATCTCCTTTTTTTTTTTTTAACTCAAAGAAGGCTCTTTGCTTTAATTGCCCAAGCCAGCATAAGAAAAAATGTGCCTGAGATCAGGTCTCTATGATGAAGATAACAACCAATGAAATTTGAATATTCACAAAAATTCAAATGCATTATCTTGAGAGTTGCTGATTGGTACAGACAGCAGAAACACTCATTTCAATCCACAACTAACTTATTTAGCTGGAATATAAACATCTAAGACTTTCAGTCATATATTCATTTTTTTTTCTGTGCTGTGGACATTATCCTTCTCTTGAAACTTCAGCCATAGCACAAGCAGTATGAGCAAATGCCTGTGAGCCTACTTTGATGAGAAACATTGTGTATAATATTTGAAGAATTACACTATTTCTTCCTTCCTATGCTATTTAAAGGAACTGCATATAGCCTGCTCAAGCAGAGCACATACCACTAAGGCTGGATAATCTGTCAATCATCACAGTATTTGCTGTGCTCAGCCTGAAGCTTCGTGTCAGGGGGTGCAAAAGAAGTGTGACTGCACTTGCTTCAAATTTGGGAGAGAGAAATAAACTTTTCTATGAAATTATTTTCTTGAAAAGTCATGCAAAAGGTTTTCATTTGGTAGGTTGGTTTTTCTGTAGATAAAAGACCAAGAAGGAACACATATTCATATTCAATATTAAGAGCTATGCAGTCCTTAGTATTATAAACTGGTTAAAGGCAGAAGGCTCAGGCTCTTATCAACTCAGTAGAAGACCTAAAATTACCCTGACAGTTGATTGCAGGAAGGGATGTTAGCTTCTTCCCAAAATCTTCCTCTGTCAGAAAGGCAATTTCCTCTCTCATTGCATAGTTGAATCAACAAAGGCAAGGTTCTTGAAGCTGAAGACAGACTGAAGGAAAATTCCAAGGTGGAAGGTTACCAGTAAAGAAGCAGAGAGTTAATCTGATAGAGAACATCTTGAGAGGGCCTCACCTGCAAAACCACAGATTTAATACTGCAGTGGGGTTGTAGGCAATGTCTAAAAGCTGCAGGGACTCCCACTCTTAGAATATGCCCTGCCGTAAATCACAGCTCCCCAAAGTAAACTCTGTTGTGCCAGTCGGAGTAAGTGAGGAAGTCTGATGGCTAACACTTGCCTCTTAGTATCACAGTAGTTTAATTTCCTTGTGATAATTAAAGGTAGAAGAAAATAAACAACAATACTCTTCAATTTATCCAAATGATCATAGCACTGGTGAAATTTAGCATTTTAAAAGATGAGTAATAAAATTAGTATTTCTATGAAGACTATTTGTGTGAACTAATTAAAAGTTAGCTTTCGAATTACCGTATCTGCTGAATCAGTTTTTAGTTATACAGTAGTATTGTATTTCACATAAAATTGTTCTATATCAAGCAAAAATCTTCCTTAAATTTATGTGTAATTTAAACTTTGGTGTGAATGTTATGCCAGGAAACATTCTAATCATAGCTAACCTCAAAATTAATCTTTCCTTTTTTATGATAGACTAAAACTGCATTCATTCTTTAACTGAATATTCATTGAGAGTGCCACTCTAATATCCTCTGTACTTGGTGGCCCTGGCGATACCATGATTACTGAGAATTTGTCCTTGCTAGGTTCCTACCTCGGAAGAGCTTATTCTTCAATGGGAGAGGGAGACACATGTCAATTAGAAGACCATCTGAGAAATCCATTAAAGAACTATGCAAAAAGCTCCATAATGCCCCAAGAAAAGCTAGCACAGGCATCACAGAGGAAGTGTTATTTGATTTTGGTCTTTCAGGATGATAGAGGAGGCTTTCCGAATAAAGAGCAAAGGAAATGGTAAAAAGATAGAACTAGACATGACTGGTCCAGGGAAAGATAAAATCTATACAATGGCATATATGAATTGTTTGTTTTCTGTTGCACTCCTTCCCAAATCCCCCTACCCCAATCTGAAATTTGAACTCCATAATGGCAGGGAATTTTGTCTGTGTGATTAATAGATAAATCCTAAATGCCTAGAACAGTATCTAGCACATATTAAGTACTCAATAAATTCTTATTAAAAGAATGCATGAACGTATGTGTGTGTATTTGAGTTGTAATTGTGTGACTTAAGACTTAGGCATCTCCACAAGTTCAAGTGATTTGGGGGAGATGGCATGGGACAAGACTTGGTCTTTGATCATCTTTTATCCTTCAGAATACTTGGCAGAAAGAGGATATTATGTTAAAACTAAGAGTTACTCACTCTGTAGCCCTTATTGTGATAGCAGCAAAGTTTCAAAGCCCTGAAAGATTTTTTTGTTTGTTTTCTGTCACTGATAAGCTGCAGGCATAAAGAAGTTAAGTTTAGACTTATGTCCATAGCACATTGGAGCCAGATAATAAAAATATTACAACTCTAACATTTTAGGAAACCCCATTCAAGAATATTTAGTGTAAGCTTTGGTGTTGGTTCAAGTAAGCGGCAGGAATGCCCTGTGGCCTTTGTTTAAGGTGAGATGCCATGATGGCTCAGTAAACAAAGCTTTGGAAGAGTCATCACAGTGCTTTTATTTATTGTTATTATTTATAAAGTTCATAAATATTTTATTTAGTGAATATATTTAAATTCTTCTGTGACCTTTAGAAACAGAAAAATAATATTTATTTTCTACTTTACTTGGAACTATTTATCTTGACTAAAAAGGTTTTGATTGCTTATAAAACTAATATAGGCATAGTGTGTGCTGACACTGATATAAATAAGGGAAAGACTATTAAGAGCCTGATAATTAAATTTTTATAATGAAGCATATATGTTTGATACCTGCTCTTATATCAGTCATCAGTCAGAATAAATCAACCTTCATTTTTCACTGCTTTGAATAAGTCAAACTCAATCATTTGTTGGTATTTGCCTACCTTACAAAGGAAACTCACCCAACATATTTTTTTGTGACTATCAAAACACCATCAAATTGTTGAATGGCGAGTTCCAGACTCTCTAGGTACCTATACATGCTTAGAAAACAGTGACTCCTTTCTACTGTATCTGGCAATGGATATGACGGTGAGACTGTGCACAGATCAATGGAACACAGAATACAAAGGGTGGAAGGTAAGGGCTACACATAGAAACAGAAGTTACACAGAGAAGAACATCCAATATTATGGTATGGAGAGTATGATCTACCCATTGACAAAAAGAGACCTCCATCATAGGCTGCTCACACATTAAAAATGTATTAGAAGGAAAGAAATGTATGCCATAGTAAACGTTTAATAAATATAAGCTAACCTATTTGCTCACCAATGAATTTGCAATATCTGGAATGATGCAGTCATCAATCAATGAATTCATAAGTTATCAAGGATGCTCAATTATTTGTACAAGAGTAGTTATTAAAACTGGCATCACTACAATTTCTGATTGAAGTGGTAGGCTATATACACCTTAGAAGCACTAGGAACACGCAGAATGTGTTGGTTTTAAATATGTCTATCTGAACCCAATTCTAGAATTTCTAATATCCTTTCTCATGGCTCCAGAATTCCATGCCTGTTTTCTTAATCAAAAGAAGGTCTGGAGGGGAAGGAAATGGGGCCATGCTGTCCAAGCAGCCCTCAAAAGATCCATCCCTGATTCACAGAAAGCATTCTAAAATCTCCTTGGTAAGGTAGATGAACTGAATTCATAGATACTAAGGTTTATGGAATCATTTAGTATTTTTCAAGAACAGCATGCCATTTTGTGCCTAGGGGAAGTAGAAGTGAACAACATACAGTCATTACTCTTCAGGAGTTCACACTCAAGTAAAGAGGAAGCAGACATGTGCCTGAATGCACTGTACTGCAATCTGGTACGTGTCTGTCAATAAAAGCATGTGTTAATAAGAATTACAAGGTAGAGATGGAGGTAAAGGGCAGAAAGTGTGAAAGAGCACAGCTAGTTGGGGGAACCTGAGTGACACTAGTGGGTATTAAAGGTCACATCGAGAAGATGACATAGAAAATAACGTTAGTTTAAAGCCACCTATCATATAGGAATTGGTTGTGACATGTTAAGAATACAGAGTTTTTCCATAGAAGCTTCAAGAAGTCATGCAGGTTTTTTAAGCAGGAAGCAGCATGGCCCAGATTTATCATTTAAAAGGATGATCATGTAGGTAAAGCTCAAATCAAGGAAACTGGTTAGGAGGCTGTTGCCATAATTCAGGAAAGAGATGATAATGGCATAAACTAGGTCATCTATTGCAAGATAAAGAGGAAACTAACTCCAGAAGTGTAAAGAAAACAATGTTCTGGGCTAGGTAACCACTTAGACAGTTACTCACTTGTCTTTGACACTGGCAGGATTTGGCAGGCCACTGGCTGACAATACCGATTTCCCACAGCTGTGAAAGGGCCCTACTTTGCTTTTATTGGTATTAGTAGTGGTGCTTAGATGTGAGATGTAAGAATCATTTTCAAGTTGCTCGCTTGGTTTACTCTGTGGACTTTATGTTATGTACGTGTGTGTGTGTGTGTGTGTGTGTGCGCGCGCATGCGCGTGTGTGTGTGTGTGCGTGTGCGTGTGCGTGTGTGTGTGCGTGTGTGTGTTCCTCTTGCCTAGCATAATACTTGGCACTGAAGTACAATGATATACATTTTTAAACAAGTTCTAAAAAGAATAGCTATCCCATTTAGAGTACCTACAAGGTGTTTATTCATGTGTCATTGCATTTCATTATCATCGTGCAAATTGAGTCATTCAAGGACATCTACCAAGAGATGGATACAAACCCTCCTCCACCAAGCCTCAGTGCACATATCATTACCACTATGATGAATGAAAGGAATGGATAAAGGAAAGATGAATCTAGTGGTGGGAGAAACTTTAGGGCTGGATCAGTTAAGAAGCTCAGCCTTGTAAATAATGTGTAATATCTTTGGTCTCTTTAGCTATGACTTCCGGTCTATTTTGCAGCTAAATGAATGGAAGAGGGTGGGGAAAAAAGAAGCTTATTATTTAAATCTAGATAATAAAGGGCACTTTCAATGCTCTGCCTTGGGTAAACATAATTGATTGGCAAGACATTTGTTATTCTAACTAACCTAAACTTCTAGTGCTGACATCTAAACATATGTTCTCTTGTTTATTCCTCATTGAAAAAATTAAGTTTCCTGCATGATGGCCTTTTCTATTTTTGGAGTCTGTTATTAAGTTAGACATATATACATCATCTATGGTATTACCTGCTGTGATAACATTGAGGGAACCTTACAATGATGTTTCCTGGACAATGGACAATCGCTGAAAAGTATTGGTTTCTATATCTCTTGTTCTTGGTCAGTTTGACATTCTAGATTGAATGGCTTTGCATCCTATTCATTCTGGCCACATAACTTTGAGACTGACATTGAGGTTTCTCCCTTATTTTGTTCCCAGTTTTCTCTCTAGTCCATTTTACATTTATTTTATCACTAGTATGGTTTGCCAATGGACACTGCAGAAAGCAAGGACAGGCAAGAGAGCAGTCAGTTCTATGTTCATTCTGGTGAGGATGTTTTCTGCCTAGCTCTTCCACACAGCTTTGAAAGCAAAAATCCACTGTAAGGAGGTTTATTAGTTAGATTTGCTGTGATTAGCCTTGAGTATCCATACTAATTTAAAGTTGCTTTGAAAGAGAAAGAGAGACAAATGAGACCTTTACTTTAAAGCCATATTAATCATATTGTATTTTTTCAGATTTCAATATGCTATTGTACACTCAAGCAAGTAAGACTGTTCCTGAGAAGAAACGCTTGAAAAGGCAGTAAATAGTATGTTGTACTTAACAAACAAAAAAAGCAGTTGGCTCTGCTTTCCTTTTTTTAGTGTCATTTTGATTGTTTTTGAAAGAAATGTTAATTCACAGAGCACAACTTTCCTTCCTATCCATAGTAATAGGGTTTTGTTTTGTTTTGGTTTGGTTTGGTTTTTTGGCTGTTTTCTAAATGGCAGTAAAGCTTTGCTATGTATTTTTCCTGGACATTTGGACATACCTTGGAAATCGTTTAAAGTTTAACATTTGGCTTTTATTAATATTTTCAAAAGAGGTAGTAATTTGATTGTTTTGAATTTTTATACAAAATATATGTAGAGAGTGATCTTTAATAATTCTATCACTGAATATTAAAAAGAATACCTCCTATACTTAAAGGAAATATTTTAGTAAGCATTCTTTTGTTTAATTTAGTTTTAATTGTATTATTAATTGTCATGAACAAGATATTCCTAGGGAAAATGCTGAACAGATCATCTAATTGCAGCTTTTACTGCTTTGGATGATAAAGTGCCTTTGATTTGGTGCCGAGCCAGGAAGGCTTGATTGATAATATCTGTCTCAGATGTCACCCTGGGAGAAAAGAATAAAACCTCAGTAGACTTGGTGCATTGCAGCTGTCTCCGCTGCTCCAATTTCTCTGCCCCATTGACGTCATTGGGAGGTTTCAAACCAGTCCAGAGTGTCTAGTAAACCTGCACATAAATGAAATGAAGAAACAGAAAAACACTGATTCAAAACCCAGCCCTCACTCCAAAGAGGTAGCTGTTATATTTGCTCAGATAAAGGGCAGATGATTTTTTCTTCCCTGTACTTAAAAAAGAAATTATTAAAATGTCCTCAGTGATCCAGAAATGTGGGAAAGCCTCTGACAAAGAATGTGAATTGCGTAAACACTTCTAAAATCAGATTATAGCTCAATGAGCCACATTGGTCTAGGGTTCTCAGATATCATAACCTGCATCCAGCTTGTTGATAAGATCAGGAATATCTGAAGCAGAAAGTGGCATGGGAAACAGCTTTCTCAGGGCAAGGCTACTCTCACCACCCCGGCTAGCTCCCAGCACCATTTTCTCCTCTTTCCTCTTCATACTCAGTCTTTCGTGTGAATTCTAATGAGGGGTGTTCATAGACAATGGTGTGAGCATACAGTTACAGTATGTTTCAAGGAAGATGACAAGCTCTCATAGTTGTATTTTTAAAATGAATTTAGCAAAGAGAAAATGCAGAGGAGGAAAAAACAAACAGCTTTAGCAATATGTTGGGGTGTTTTTTTTCTTAAAAGCTGCTTTGTCAGTTCATTTAAATAGGGTAAGCTCTAAATCTCAAAATAATTTATCATGGGGAATCTTTTCTAAATGTTGTCACATAACAATTTAGTGACTTGGCTGAGCATTAGTGTGAAAAGATGTCCAAATGCTTATTTCTTTGTCTGCTAGGCAATGAGACTTCTGGCGGGCGGAATGCTTTCCTTTTCCTTTCTTTTTTTTCATATTCCTTCCTCATTCTTCATTAGGTATGGCCAGAAAGATGTCACAATTACCAATTAGCCTTCATTTTTTATTCCTTAACAAAGTCCATGGCATACAATTAGAAAATAACTGAATCTTTATAACACTTGAAAATACCAAGGCTGGGAGTTCCCTGGTGTTGTAGTGGCTTAAGGCTTCAGCGCTGTCAACACTGCGGCCTGGGTTCAATTCCCAGTCAGGGAACTACCCACATATCAAAAAAAAAAAAAAAAAGAAAGAAAAAGAAAAAAAAAGAAAATACCAAAGCTGCCAAAAATATGTATGCACGTTTTAAGAGATGTTAACTGAGTATTACTGTTCAAAGTTAAATTGAACTAGAGTAGCAATATGTAGTATGATGTCCAATCAAAAGATGCTACTAATCAAATGAATTCTAGTGTCACCATGTGACAGGCAGGACAGTCAAAGAAAATGACAGGGGCACGGTTGTCATTGAAGGAGCACAAGACCATTCGGAAGTGGTGTTTGAAACTCAAGAATGTTGTTCAAGTTTCCCCCACATTCTCCTGACTTAACACCCCTTGACTTCTACCTGTGGAAGACTGTAAATGATGTGGCATACCGTAGAAATTTATTCCTGGGGGTACTTCAGGAATAAATTGAAATGGCACGTGCAGTGATACTAGTGAACACTTCAGTTGGCATTGGTCAAGCAGTAGTTTGCCATAATCAGAAGTGTCTGGACAATGATGGTAACCACTTTGAGCATCTCTTGCAGAAGTCAAACATGACTTGTATTCACCTCTTGTTATTAGTATATATTATTAACAATTTTAATACAGTTTTTTCTTTTCTTAAAATGTGTATACATTTTTTGGCACCCTCTGTATACAAAACACTATCACTTCTATTTTCCTATTAAAGTCTGACAGACAACCCTATGAGGTACATAATATAATTATCTTTATTTTATAGATGAGGAGACTAAGCGTCAGGCAGTTAAAAGGAAAAATAGTCTTTTTTGTTGGCATCATGATGAGTGCAGTTGACTCTCCCTCACCATGTCGTTTCATAAGATTTTCAGGATCAAGAGGTTCCTGGCCAAGAAACAAAAACCCCTCTGGATTCAGATGAAAACTGGTAATAAAGTCAGGTACAACTCCAAGAGGAGCCCTCGAAGAACCAAGTTGGGTCTATATGGAATCTCACATGAGATGGCACACATAGGAGGTGTGAGATATATATATATATACTGCTGCTACCAAATTCCATCCAATGGAAAGTCAGGAATCTTCCATACAGGAAGCAGGATGATAAACCTTAGTAACAGTGTGTGACACATTTTAACTTGTTTGGCGCAGTGAGTTGGTTGTGAGCTACAGCTGAGAGAAGATGTGCTTTAAAGTGTGCTGTAAATCGTGGATCACAAACAACGCATTAACATAAATTTCTGTCAAATAAAAACATTACGGTGTGTTCTCATCCACCTTATTCAAACTGGATCTGGCACCATGTGACTTCTGGCTCTTCACCAAAATCAAATTGACCATAAAAGGTCAATATTTGAAATCAATTCAGGATATCGAGGCAGCCACAACATTGCTACTAGACACTTACAAAAGAGGACTTCCAGAATGGCTTCAGAAAATGCAAGAATGATGGGAAGGTGTGTTCAAAGTGAGGGGGAGTATTTTGAGGGGGGATTAATGGCAATGTGTCTTTTACTATAATAGTTTTTTTTGTTTAAACATTCACCATAATTTTTTTTTTATTATACCTCATATTTATGCTGTATCTCGGTTACTTGGATCTTACCCTAGCACTGAAAAGATCATTACCATCTGGACATTTGGGTGTGTATTATTGGGAAATTATGGGGAAAATGAGTTTACTCTTGATATGTTTCTGCATCAGTAGGTTGGTTCAGTAATAAATATGTGAGACCTTCTTAAGAAAAGGGGAAAAAACAAAATTTTGCCTAAGGTACTCATAAAAGGCAGAGCTCAGATTCAAACCCAAATTTTTGGAACTCTACATCTGTCCTCTGTTTTCTTCACCATATGTTCCAGGAAGTAGGTAGTTTTCAATCTTATGACCCTCCTTTTGGAACTACTTCAACTTAACATATATGTATTGACCATTTACTACATGTGGTAGATGCTTTAGGGTAAAAGTGAAGGAAGAGATAGTCTCTGGCCTTAGGAAGCTTAAAATACTGATACAAGATATAGATCCACATATAACTGGATGACGAGGTAGAATAAGATGGAACCATAAGACTAAATGATGGCATTTGGTCAGCGCATCTTCACTCAAGCAGCATTTTACATAAAGGTGTTACTAGTAGTATTGTAGGGGTGGCCACTGGGGGCCAAGGGACCTGCATGAACAGAAATCAGACAGGCAGGATGTTTTGAGGGGTGACAGGAATGATACAAAGGATCTTATTTTGAAAATGAAGGCTGAGATCTAGAAAAAGTTTGGTTAGAGCAACACATTAGTGGCAAACTTTAAATGCCAGGGTGAGGAGTCTATAATAATGAGACATATAAACAAACGCTTTAATCTATGGAGTAAAACCATTAAACCTGTGGTTTGGTAGAATCGGTTAAGCAGTCACGTGTAAGGTAGATGAGAGAAAAGACAATCTCACTTTTGATGCCGATTACCAATTTCCACAGAAATCTAAAGGGGGAGGTTAAAGAAGTAGTATGTATAATTCAGGGCTCTGGGAATTCATTTATTCATTTAAAAGTGTTTATTGAGCACCTACTGTCCACAAGCACTATTCTGCGTACAAGAATATGATAATCACAGACTGATAAACTCCCTGACTTCATAGATCTTTCATTCTATAAAGTAGGAAATGGAAATGAGGCAACAAATTCACCAAGTGCTACAGGGCTAGAACTGACAGCACTTAGTAACAGGCGGTTTCTGAATGGAAGAAGAGTCAGTGCTGACTTGGAGAATGCTCTGTTTGCAAGAACATACCTCATAGCCTGTTAGCTAAAAGTAAACTTACTCTACAAAGTTAGCCTTCTTCATACACTGTAATAACACTTCATATAGGTACTATTATAGCTCAGATATGATGGAGTAGGGAAACATGTTTGGCAAAGCATCAAATGCTACATAAATATTACCATGATTAGTTATAAATTGTTTATTTTCTTGTGTCTCTTTATTCTAACAAAATACAAATATTTCAGAGAGTTTAATCTGGTAAATTGCTTTACTTATCAATTTTAAAATAGAGTCAAAATAGGTTTCTATTCATTATGCATTTTCAAAGAATCTCAGGGGTTTATTTCAAAGGAATGTTGCTTGGAACTTACCTTATAACTATTTTATCTTGCTGCTGTGGTTTCTGTTTATGTACTAATGCAATACACATAATGAAAAAATGTTATTACGTATTGTGCAGGGATGTTTAGGATGCTAACACCTCAGAGAGAAAGGATTCAATTCTGCCTTGTGTATAAAACTACATTTTGTGAGCTATGTCATCTTAAGCATTAAATAGTTAACACATCAAATTATCTTCTCTGAGGTTATTTGTAGGAGTGATTTATTACATAGAATATTACATAGAAAGTAAGTATTTTGCTCCATGTATTCACAAGTCTCATAACTTGTATTTAGTGTTGATGTGTGTGTTATATTATAAGTAAGTTTTTTTTATCATGTATAGTTAAAAATTAGCAGACATAATTAGATTATCATCCAGTCACTAGAAATCCAGAGGATATTGGTAATGACTCCCTTTATGTGTCTGCCTTTTGTCAAGTTGGAATGAGAATACAAATGAGAGCTGAAGTGGAGATTTGAGAACATTACCTGGATAATTATCTTTGAGGAGTTGTATTAGTAAAAATAGGATGATAATAAAATGACCTTACATTGATAATTACCCTCCAACAAATCGCAGGTTTACTGAAAAGGGCTAATTTGGCAAATTGTTGCTGATGTGCTACGTGTGTGTACCAGGGATAATGCCTAACGTGGGCCTATCTATCTATCTATCTATCTGTCTACCTACCTATCTATCTATCTATCTCTATCTCTATCTCTTTCTCTCTCCCCCTTTGATGATGCTTTTATTTTCTGATCATTTCTGCCCAACTAAATAAAGATGAGACAGATAAACGACTAATTTGATCAGTGACCTCTTTTTGTCTACAAAATTTCAGTTTTTAAAAAAATTGTTTAATGATCAGAATGTGCATCATCTTGTTACTTATTATTTAGACTCAACTGAAGTGATTGAATTTCCTGACGAACCTTTCCAAATTTTTCTTACCACCTTTCCCCATTCTCCTTCATCCTTTCACCATATATTGTCTGTCCTTAATGTTCTCTTTGCCTTGTCATATTGTATTTATTATGTTTTTTTTTTCAACTCTAAACTATGAAACCCCTGAAAAGCATGGCTATTTCCTCCATTTTTATATCCACAACACTTAATAGAGCCTTTGACACATATTATGTCTTCAGGAAATACAGAAAATATTGGTTAAACCTTCTTTTAAACCTGGAGACATGGATTTCGTGGCTTTGGGGGTAAAGTTGTATTTTCCCAATAAAGAGCTCTTTTATCCTTTGTGCCTAATAGAAAGGCTGTTTCTCTCATCATGCCTTAGGGTAACTTACTGAGTGTTGAAGCAGATGATGATGATGATGATAGTAGTAGCACCTAAAGTTTAATGAGCATTTAGTGTTTGCCAGGCCTGTGCTAAGCATTTCATATATAGTAATAGCTTAGTCAATCTAGGTAAATTATTACTATTGTCATTTTGCAGATGGGGAAATAAATAGGTTAAGTTACTTGCTGAAAGTCACCTCAATGATAACTGTTGATAAATCAAGATTAACAGATTTTTCTGCATCTAATGCTTAGTTTTTAGAGTTATGGGGAATTGACAAGTTAGCATCTAAAAAAAAAACACTAACAAAGATGTGGATTTGATTTGTGCACAGTGCTGGGATGTGGTAGTCACATGTCTGTCAGTGTGGGAAGATACATGATTTCATTATCACAGCGTGGAGAAAAGAGTCAGATTTCCACAAGAAAGGAATTTCAGGTTGTTAGTCTAGTCTTTTAGCATCTGAATATTTTTTTTTTTTTTGCTTTTTTTTTTGGTATGTGGGCAGCTCCCTGACTGGGAATCGAACCCAGGCCGCAGCACTGACAGCGCCAGCGCCGAAGCCTTAAGCCACTACACCATCAGGGAACTCCCAGCATCTGAATATTTTGAAACATCATTTTTTTTAAAACTCACCTTTGGTTTGGTTCTTTGAATATGAAAAATATGCTTTAGGAAACAGTCACTGTATAAGGGAGCAAAAGACTTGAATTCTAATCTCACCTCTATGTTTTACTGAGCTATGTGATCCATGTAATTCCTTGAACTTCCCGAGCCTATTTCTTGGTTGTCAAATAAGTGAACAGAATGGAGTGATATCTTAGATGCACTCTGTCCCATACTTTCCCAATCTTCTTTTGTGTTTGATTTGCTTCTGTGCAATCTCTGAAGTTTAATATCAACTTAATGTGATGAGAGAAAGCTTGTGGAGCTACTGTGGGTGGATAATATCATCTCAGAACCTTATGAGAATCTGCACTGGGTTCTCCATAGTTTGGGATCAAAAGGAAACTTAAAGAGTGAGGAGCACAACAGTTTTTGAAATACTTACAATTCCCTACACTTGGCCTTTTAACCTTTAGAAACATTGATCAAAGCACCTTTAAATTGATTCTGGCTGACCTTTGGAGGATAACCATGAGTTGAGACTATTATCTATAGGGAATAATTACATGGAATGAATAGCAAAGTGAAAAAGAGGTTTTAGGTGCTTTGAACTTCAGCTTTCACCATAAAAGCGTGCTTTTAATGGCTGAAGACAGCACAGTGATGAGTCCGTGAGCTGAAAGGGAACTTAAAAGGCCATTAGTCCACCTTTCTGCCTGGGGCCACGTCACATTTGAACTGTAAAAAAAAATAGAAATCATTTTTTTAAGAGAGATTCCACAACTTCCCCTGGTATCTTATTTCAGTAACTGACAATCTCACCTGTCAGCAAATCATTTTTCACAGCTAACCAAAGCCCTAGGGCTGCAGTTTGAATTCATTTTCTTTTATCCATAGAGGTAAAACACAGTTGGTATGTTAACTTCTCATGTACATGAAGATTGTTATCAAGATGTTCTTCAGCTCTCATCCTAAAGTCAAATTCCTTAAACTTTTCTTCATAATTTCTTTTTGTGTAACCCTTTAATCACCAATTCCTTTTGCACATATGAACTCTCCCGAGGTCTTCCTCTTCTCGGTGTGAGAACTCGAATAATATACAATAGCATATTTTGCTATTATACCTTGTGAATCACTTAATTGAATGTCATACCTGAAAGTGATAACTTGGACTCTATTTGTTTTTAAGCAAAGAAATGATGAAAACCTTTCCGTTTAACATTAGAAATGCATAATATAGCATTATATTAACAGCTAGAGAGTTTACAAGGATACACATTGTCGTGAAAATCCCAAGTTTTATAAACTAAAAACCAACAAATTAAGAAAGTTTATTTTTAAAAAAACATATGGCCACTTTTCTTTACATTTCTTCTACTCCCATGCAAAACAGAAGTTTAATGTAATAAGACAAGAATAAGTTTTGGTATCAAATAACTCCAGTTTCAGTTCTGGATGTAGCTGGACCAGTGGACAAGTATATTCTCATTTTTGAGCTTTACTTACTTGCTATGTTGCATAAGATGATAATTAAAATGGTAAATTTCTTGAAGACAAGGGCCATTTATATTTATTTTTGTATCTCCAGGGCCTAGCTCAATTTATAGCAGAGGTTAATACTACTTTAATGTTGAAATTTTACTGAAAGGTTGCTTGTGAGAAATAAGTCAGCTTATCAAAGGAGGACCCCCAGAATATCAGAATTACCTTCTGAAAGGCAGACCCCTTGTAGTACAGGCTTCCCCAGCTAGGTGAGTGTTTTAGAAACCCATCGGCATCAGCATACTAGCTGGCATTGTGACAGGCTGCGTTTGGCTTCAGTGAATTTGTTTTGGAGACTCTTTCAATGTGTTTGCCCATTTCCTGATGGGTGATTTACATGAACTATGTGTAGCATGACAACGTACCTGCCCACACTGAGATGTTTGGCAGTTTTTGACAAAAACAGCATGAACCCTATGCCCCACTTCCCTATTCACCTGCTCTTGCACCAAGCAACTTTTATTTTGTTTTCCCGGATGGAAAAAGTCCTCAAGGAAAATATTCTTTCTATGTGGAAGAGGTGAAACAAAAAACAACAGAAATACTAAAAGACATCAAAATCGATGAGTTCAAAAACTGTTGTGAACAGTGGAAAAAGTATCTCAATAGGTGTATTGCATCAAACAGAGTATTTTGAAGATGGTTGAAGTTTAAACATGTAAGAATAAATACACAATTTTGTATAAATAACTCATTTTGGGGGGTCCCCCTTCTATATATGAAATTATTTGGTCAACTATCAAATTCTATATAACTGTGAGTCATCACTATTCATTTTTAAAGAGTCATTATTAGTAGTAAATTATAAAAAATTAAACCATACTTTGATTTGCACTCATCTTTCTAGGAACATTTTTGTTAGCCATTTTTGGGGTATCTTGTAAAAGATTGTCTCAAGAGGAGCTTCCTAAAAATGAGTAATCAATGGTACAAAACTTACTACATGGAATTCAATGCTTAGTTTCTTCTGATGAGCAATCTGAGACTGACAAATGAACTCAAATGTGCCTAAGGTGACCTCCCAGAGCCAATCATATGTCACCCCAGTACCAGGAAAGTGGAGCTTCTCTGAAAAATTTATGTTTTTCCAGGGCTTCTGTGACCCTGGTACATTTCCCTTTGTGGGAGAGAAAATCAGTGATATCTTTGACTGACAAAAGCACCCAAAGGTTTAAGTAACATTGCTTTATTTATTAACAACATGACTAAAAGGCATCTTTTAAGTGCTTGACCTTCTTCCACGGGGAAATATTGCAAAAGGCCAGAGGAGTAATAAAGGGACAACCTTTATGGCAGGGTCTTAAAAAGGAGTGTTTGTAAATAATGGTTTATCTTTCTAAAAAGCACCCTTCCCTGTTTTTGTTCTTGATTTACAAATATTTGACTCAGAATGGATGAGTTTAGAATCAAAGTGGTTTAGATTGAGATCTTAGCTGCCATACAAATATATCAATGCTTGGAAAAATTACTCAGCCTCTCTAACCTCCGTTTTCTTCTGTAAAATGGGAACTACGTACCTAATTCTTAAGACTTCTGGCACTATTTATTGGGTTCTTGGTAACTTCATTACCTCCCCCACCTTCCGTTTCTCCCGTGCCTATCTTTTTAATAAGAATTGGCTAGTTCATATGATTTAGAAAACTAGTGTGTTCAATGGACTTGAGAGACCTCCGTAAGAAATAGCTGAAACTGATAGATAAAACATTTTATTAAATTTCTTTCCAAGAGTGATACTATTTGATAATGACACAAAACTATAAAGCTCTCAGAATGTCCTTCTTTTTGAGAAACTAAATTTCTCCAAAGTTTCTCTCTCTCTCTCTCTCTGTCTCTCTCTCTCTCTCTCACACACACACACACACACACACACACACACACACACACTTAAAAGTGAAAGTTGGTTACAGCCTGCCAAGGTCAAATAGCATGGGAAAGAATTCTGGACTTCTGGACTAGGAATCAGGAAGCCTGGATTTGGCGCCAGCTCTGCCCCAAATTAGATGACCTTGGATAAGTCACTTTTCTTTTCTTCATCTTTGAAATAAAAGAATTATATCCAAGGCCTTTCTGTATCAACAGTCTGTAGGACTGAGATTCAGACCTTATTACTCTCTGAAAGAGGTAACTGCCTGGAGCGCTGAAGGTCCCATCTGCTTTTGCCGTGAAATCTTCAGAGATGGAGGACATCTGCCGAGTCATACGGCCCGTAGGCCAGCACGCCTCTGTAAGGAAAGTATCTGTCTCCCTTGTGTGAACACAAGAAGATTCTGGAGGCACTTTGCTCCTCTCACATTTTTGTTTTTAGATAAAGATCATACTGTCTTGATTTGTTTCTCACTAAATAGAAAAGTAGAAAGAACAACAACAAATAACAGCAAGAAGGAGTTGTTCAGGATAAAGGAAAAGATAAAAAGGGAGAAAAACTCTATAGAAATCTGAAACCATGCAAATAATTTACTCTGCTAAGTCAAATTTCAGAGATTGAAGTCTGGATCAGTTTGTGTTGCTGAGTCTCTGTTGAATTTACCAAAGAGATATTTCTGTCTTCATAATTTAATTTTTATGGAGCTGCAAAGATATAGATATTTGTGACTCACGTATGGTCTAAATTAGACCTCTTGATTTGCAATGGAAAATATATTTGAAAAGGTTGTATTTTTATTTTTTTCTCTATGTTTTTCGCACTTAAGAAGGTACAACGTTTAATTGTATGCTTGGCATAGAGCCATTTTCTTGGCCAAAACAAGTAATAAATCAACTCCTTTCACCCAACCAAAAAAGTCAAAATAACTTTTAAATGGTACTATCTCCTAGCTAGCAGCAGTCTTTCCTGCTGTCACAGAGAGTGAAAAAAAAAATCAGCCCAGAGACACACATTGTAATTATTGCTTTTTAAAGTGGAATATTCAGGAAGGGTATTTTTCACAGTCAAAACTGAATTGAAATACTCTGCAGATAAACCACTTAAAACTGTACTGAATAACTAGCCACCTTTGCTCTTCTCCTATGTGCTGATGAGAGACAATAGAGAACCCAAAGGGGATTGATTTCTTCAAAATATCCTGTCTGGGACTTGGACTCCATATTTTGTATAAATTCATTTTTTTCCCTCAAAAAAAATAAACTAATTTCACTCTTAAAAGTAAGACACACAAGGAATATATCAGCAAAATTTAGAATCCCTAAAAATTGAGAAAGCGTTTACAATGCACAAGCATTTAATTGGAGAAAGAAAAGAAAGGCCTTAGAGCTGTATATTTCTGCCCAAAATTTACTGCTGTTTCACTGAATAGAAAGGAACGGGTTTCTGTTGAGTTGGCAAGTTGGTGTGCTTGAATGGAATAAAGAGAGAGAGCCAAGGAAATCACACTGCTTTTAGGATTTTCTTTGCAAAGAGCTTTCAGGGACCAAGTCCATGACTGCTACAAGTCAGTACTCAGTTGCAAGAAGAATGTGAATGAGGATCAAGTAGGCTGCGGCTTTGTATTAATGCACAATTAATGTCACTAATGTTCATTTGAATCTAGAGACTTAGGAACAAACCAACTGGCTAATCTGCACTGAGCCCCAGGTCCCTTTTCTAGTAAGTCCTGGTCATAGAGGTCATTTATTAAACCTGAAATAAAAATCCACACGTCTGAGTGATTGCAAAGTACCTAGTGTTGGAGTTCTACACCTTAACTTTATATCCGCTCATCATGCCCACAGCTCTTTTTAAAACATATGTTTTTTTTCTGGTTATAAAAGACAAAAATGCCAACCATGGAAAATTTATAAAAATGAAAATCTTTTTAAATCCCTTTAGATTTGGTAAAGCACTCAGAAGCCATAGTCAAGCCAAGAGGGGAGGTATTGAAGGAATTGTGAGGTATCTTAGGGGCACTGCTATAGAAATGTGGGTGTTTCTAATGCTTCAAAGACCGTTTGGACTTACAGCGGCCTTCCTCAGTTCCTCCCTGCACTTCCACTATGTTTTTAACAGTCTTTTGGTAAGCCAGTCTTTCCGGCCTCCCAGCTTGCATAGCTTATTTGTGACCCAGGCTGAGATGCAAAAGTATGATGACAACATTGTTGCTTCCACTGCTCCCACATGGACTGGGGATGGGGGCTTGAGGTGGGGGCAGACTTACTCAAAAAAAAGGTACTGAGCAAACATTCCGATCAATCATTCCTCTACCCAGAGATAATTACTGATAATATTTTTATGTATTTTCTCCTGGTTTTTCCTATAAGTTTATATATTCTTTTAATGTTGTTAAGATCCTCCTGTTTATTAGACTTTTCATCTTGCTTATTTCAAATATTACTATATCCTCAGCACTCACTCATAGCTTATTTTTATATTTTTACCAGTAATAAGTACAAAATAACAACCACAATAGGTAGCATGTATCAAGTGTTATATTATTCTTAAGATCTTTACAGAATCTTATTCAGTTTTACAGTGGAATAGTAGCTATTAATCTCCTTACGATTTGCTACCAGTTATAACATGCTTTCCTCCATTTGATCATCACAACTGCTGTGAAACATGGTATTATTACTTTTCCTAATTCAATATGAAAAAGAAAACAGAAAAGTCACGTGATTAGTAAACGGTCTTTTCCAACCAGACTTCAAACCCTACTCCTTTTGGTCCATGCCCTGTTGCCTTCTGGCATTTTGTTGTGCATTCCGGCCGACTGACTCTGCTCTGGTGTGTCTTCAAGGCAGTCACTTACACGACAACACCTGTCCTCCTGCCGGGGCCCTCCAGACGCAGTGATTGCAGGGACACAGTGGGCAGGTGAGGAAGAGAGCTGAGGCAATCGTCCAGGAATGAAGAGTTTATAAAATCTCCCAAGACCCTGGTGGGGGTGGCGGTGGAAGTAGTTTGACATTCAAATGGTCAGACACATCCCACTTTTCCCTCAGAACCTCTGCTGCTCTTCACCATGGCCTGCACGGCCAGTCACCGCCATGCCTGAGTGTTTTCTCCTTCCAATCCAGTTTCCTGCAGGGAAACGTATCAGATGTGTCTACCCTACAGTGTAAAATCTAATGGTGGGGGTAGGTTCAGTGATCTCCCAGAGGGCTCGTGTTTCAGGGTCCCTGAATGTGTAATAATGGGACACTGTCTGTCCTGGTGCATCGACAGAACCTCTAGTGGAGACGCAGCCCAGGTCCACACCCCAGCTTCTCATGGCAAATACAGCAGAATAACCAAAGAATAGGGGTGTTCTGGTAACCCTGAAAAGAAAGGTCAAAGAAGTAGCAAGAAGTAGAAGACTTGGGCGTTCTAGGTGTACCAAGCATTCTATAATAATTTGGGGTTAATAAGAAACAATGCAGTGAGATGTGGATCACTTAGTAAATGACCTTCAGTAATTTTGGCAGCAGGTGGCTTGCTAGGAATCTGTCACACCTGAAGAGACTGGTAAGTGACAGAGCTGGAATCTGACCCAGGTAGTCCAAGGGCAGCTAGAGTCTACACAGGTAACTGATGCCCATAGGGCAGAAGTATGGAACTCATGAAATCACATGTGGAATTTCAGAGACTGCGTGGTCCTCCAGCTCAGGGCCTGGTTTCATTTGCCTTTGAATTCCTAGCTTGTGAGTTTGGATCACGTAAGTTGAATAGGAAGTGGGTTATAGGGTAAACACCAGCAAGATTCTGCATTGCAGCATGGCTTAAGGTGGACTGATTGCTTCGCTTCTTACTTCTCGTGCCCTTTAGTGCTTTCATCTTTGTCTTTGTCAGGTCAAACATCTGAGGCAGAGCCCACTTTTTGGTGAAGGATTCCCAAGGCTTGTACTGAAAGGAAATTCTACATCAGTGGTATCCAAACTCTTGGCTTCCTTGGGCCACATTGGAAGAAGAATAATTGTCTTGGGCCTCACATAAAATACACTAACATTATCGGTACCTGATGAGCTAAAAAAAAGGTCACCAAAAAAAATCTCATAATGTTTTAAGAATTTGTGTTGGGCTGCATTCAAAGCCATCCTGGGCTACAGGTTGGACATGCATGTTCTACTTTTTTTTTTCTCCAGCCACACACTTTGCTGGAAATAGTAATGGAACTGAGTAAATATACACAACTTATTAGGCAAAAATTTAGATTCTCAATGCACATTGAGAACACTGGAGGGTTAAAAGAGTAAGTTTTCTGTTTTTACTTTTAGAATAACTTGTTTATGGTCAAGTTGTTTCTTTATCTGTTAAATTTTCAGTCTTTGAGTGCCATCATTTTTGTTAATAACATGCAGATTTATAATGAGGTTGTTATAACATTTGTTGATTAAAACATAGTAGCGGGATTTGAGCAAATGAAATGTTTCTTAATATAATTTGTGGTGTTAGTCTCAAGAATTTAGAAACTAAACCTCAATTATTTACACAGAAGACATTTTGCTATCATAAATATTTATGAAACCACAGGTCACTGAAGATATAAATTAATTTCCCACTATTTAAGACCAACAATTTAAGGCAAACAAAAATATTTCAAAATAGAAATTTCTTACATTTTTAGTAATATTAATAGCTTAATCGCATTGCTGTTCTTATTATTGGCAAAACTCTCAGAAACTGAATCCGGTTTGGAGGTTTCTAAAATGTTTAAATTATGTTAAGTATAGTCTGCTTAATTTCTTATATGATACACAAAGGGAGGAAAAAAACGAAACCTGGGCTAGGATGCGATCCCAGTTGTAATGGTGAGTCATTGCCTTTAGCAGTTGTAATGATAGAAAAATCTATTTATTCCCTTTCTCTAAGCCTCGCATAATGAAGCCATGCAGAAATTACATAATTATTCCTCCTGGATGGATTTTCTTATTGGTTTGTAATTACAAAATGCTCTTTGAGTACTTTTGCATCCTGAAATTAAGTCTTCAGAATTGCATAAAGAACCACAAGGTTTTGTCTCAACTTGTTTATTCCCTTTATATTTGATTTTGCCAATTAATAGTGTAGCATCCTAGATGCAAAAATGTCACTTCTTCTTCTTTTCCATGGCTCCATTACTTAAACTAATTTTTAATAAATCCTAAGGGAAACTTATTTTTATAATCACATGGTATATTTTTCCAGCAATTATAACTGCTTCTTATATAAATTAAATAGCTTATGTTGTTAATGTTCCATTTTCTCTAGGTGTACCCCCTTCAATATCTCCTGTTACTTTTGGCCATTGGTCATAAATGGTTGCTAATCATTTCCATAATTTTCTCTGAAAGGAGCCTTGAGGACAAGCACAGGTTGGCTTATATAAGCTATTACTGATGCTGGTTGCTTTTACTCCCCTCCTCAACTATTAAGTATGTACTATAAGATAGGCAACTGGGGATAGAAAGATGGATGAATCCTGAAAGAATTTATGGTCTAGGTAACACCTACTTCCAGCAAGCTGTTCTAGCCAGCACCTACCCATTCCAGAGAGAGAGGGCATATGCAGGTTATTTATAAGTGCTTAACTGCTTGAAGATTCTTCTGGGATGATTTCCTCAGATAATGGTCAAGAGAAGCTCTGATAATCTTCTTCAGAAGATTCTCATTTCTTCATAGTTGTAAGTATGGGAAGTCTAAAATATACTAACATAATAAGCTTATTGTTATAACCAGAGCCATACCATAAAAATTATTAATTTCCTATAGTATACATTCTTGCTCCTCCAAGTCATTAAGATATTACAAAGCAGGACTGTGTATTCTCATTTAATTCTCATAGCAGCCCTTTGAGGTACTTTATATCCTCCCATTTATAGATGAAAATCTGAAGCTTAGAGAAGAAACTTGAATACCCAAAGTCCTTAACGAGTAAATGACCAACAGAGCAGAACTGTCTTGACTCCAAAGAAAATGCTCCAACCCTGTACAGTTTCAAACTCTTTCATCAGAATTATGTCATACTCAGTAGCACATGCCAGATATGAAACCTTAGTCTTACGCCAGACCACATCATGGGCTTTAGACCTTTTTCATATGTGTTATGCAGATAGTGGCAATATAGTCTAATGATGATTCCTTTTACCAAAGCAATCTACGTGAAAAGAGTTGCTAATGTCTGCTTTGCTCAAAAGAGTTGCTAATGTCTGCTAAGCTTGTATGTAGAGTTACTCCAGGCACCATGAATCTCATTCAGTTGTATATTGAAACTATTATTTCTCGAATTTCTACTACATGATAGGTAGTTTCATGTGATCTCCTTTAATCCTCACAATAAAATAAATGAGAATATCAATTTTCTAAAATCTGTAGTAATTCATTCAAGGTTACATAGCTACTACATAAATAGAGTGTCTGGAATTCAGACTCAGCTGTTGGATTCCAAGGTCTATACCAAACTACCCTGATAGTTAAGTCAGAGCTTATGTTGCCCTATTTTGTATCTAGTCAGCATGTAATTTTTAAAGAGATGTTTATTAAAATATAGCTAAAATACAGTATTATATTACTGTCAAATATATACCATAGTTATTTAACATCTATATACCTAAAGAAGTAATCACCATGATAAGTCCAGCTACCATCTGACACTGTACCACACTATCACAATATTATTGGCTGTATTCCCTATGCTGTACATCACATCCCCATGCCTTATCTGTTTTAAACCTGGAAATTTGAGCATATAATGTTTTAAATCAACTTTGTTTAGCTTTGGTTTACAGACAATGAAATGTACACTTTTAAGTATGATGAATTTGATGGTATTTGAAAATTTTATATACACTTGTAACTAACACCATCAAGTTATGCAATATTTTCATCACCTAGTAAATGTACTCTTTTGTTATCTCCCCAACCTCCCTTGCCTCAGGCTACCATTGATGTGGTTGCTCACAGTATAGATTAATTTTGCTCATCTGGAACTTCATATAAAAAGAATTGTGTAGTATAAACTCTTTCATGTCTGAACAATGTTTTGTGAGATTCACACGTATGATTGCCTATAGCAGTAGTTTGTTCTTTTTTTTATATTACTGAATAGTATTCTATTTTATTGTTATACTCTGTTTTTGTTTCCACTTGCCTGCTGCTGGATATATGGTTGTTTCTAGTTGGGGGCCACTATGAATCATGCTGTTATGAGTATTTACTTTTTAGTTTTATTGGATTGAGGCATCATTATGCCAAAACATTTGTTGAACTCTGAATTTATCTTGAGGAATTCTCTAATTGTTCTTCATACAAGCCCTATCTTGTGGGACATAACATGGATTTCAGCCAATTTCTGTAACACATGTTTAGTGTAAGCTTTTTTCTTTTGAATATTACATCAACTCCCATGTATATTGTAATATGTCCTTCTGGTTGATTACATTGTTTTTAGGGTCAGTGATCTTTTCACTTCCATGCCAGTAGTAGTCATCACTGCATTTATCAATCAGGCTTTATAGTTTCAAGCATCTAACGACAATTCCAGCTCCCTTAAAAAGTAGATGAATTTATAGAAAGTACATAGGGTAGTTCATGCAATCACCAGGGACCTACAGAACAAAGATAGGCTAACAGGTAGGACCCAGGAAAGCTAAGCAACTGCCAAGACCACAGCCAAGGTGTCATCACAAAACTAGTCTATCAATGACACTTGACTCTCCATTTCTTCTCCTGATGTAAAACCATTATTTCATTTCTCCTTTGCCTTCAGAAGGTTGCTCCTAGGAAACTTCCAATGAGATCACTGATACGCATGGGGGAAGAGGAGCAGAATGGCAGGCTAGGTACCCAGGTGTGGGCCACAGGTCCCTGCCTTCTAATTGAGTCATCAAGACTTGCTTGAGCACTTCCTCCTGATGGCAAAGCACAGCAAGGCAAGGCCTGCCTGAGGTTAAGCCTAGGAAGATCAAATATACCATTCACAATAACAGCCTGGGCCACATGGTCAACCCGAATCCCACGTGGTATGAACATGATGTTCATGATTTATGGATTTAGTGTCCACTAAGACTCAGACACTAACCAGATGCAACTTCTCATTTGCATAAAAGTCAGGACTTTTCTCCAGGCAATCATATTATGTATTCCAAGTCCATTCACTCTTCTAAAATTTCATACCTTCACCTCTTCTCAGACCCTCATCACCTCCTCACCCATCCCATTCTCAGCTAATGATCCTTTCTAATTCACTGAGTAAACTGAAGCAATAGGAAAAGACTTCCACAGACTCCCAATTACTAGCATCTACACTCAAATACTCTACTTCTCTGCCTATAAATGAATTATCCATTCTTCAAAGACCAATTGAATAATAATGTTCTGTGTTGGAGTAAATGAAGTTGGTTTATTAATAATAAAATAATACTCTGTAGGTGCTATGCATGCATCATCTCACTTAACGCTTTCAGCAATTTTGTCAAGTAGATACTTTAATTAGCTCTGATTTATAAAGAAAGAAACTACAGCTTAGAGGAGGTAAGTAGCTTATCCAAGTTCCACAACTAGTACCCGGCAGCTTTAGAAGACAGCTTTAGAAGATGTCATTGCAATTTTGTGATGTTCCTTAGTGTATGGCAGAATACAGCACTGGTGTTCATCAGGTCTCTCACACCAAGTTACCTGATAAGCCTTCAGTCTGTTTCCCAAATAGGTGATGTTCTTATCCAATGGAGAAACCCAAACCTTCCTATTTCTGATGGACCTCAGCCATGAAGTCCAGAATACACAGTACTGACAAATTGTTCTTGCCTTCTACCACCAGACATGGAGTATTAGAAAGTACTCCAGAGAATTCCTTGGATTCCCACAATATTTTCCCTGCCCTCTTTATGTATCTATCAGTGACTATTATCCCCAATCTATGAATAGATTTGAATTTTTACCTTAGCCTCCTCTTCCAAGAAAAATGACAGAAAGATATATCACATGGGGGTGAGCCACTCCAGAGCAGTGGGCAAAGTTGGTCTTGCCCACTGTCCTTTGTGGTCACTCCTAGATGACCTCTCCTCTTTCACATCACAGAATCTACTTACAAATGGCACAAAACCTTTGTATGGAGCCACCTCTGAATCCTCTTTTTCTCATAACCTGGAGCCTCTGTTTGATTGGGCCCTTCATTGCTTCTCTGAATTCTCCCATTTCCACTATCATTCTCACTCCTTTTTCTCGGCCACATAGGTTTTCATGCTGTTCTTCAAACACAGCATGTATATATTCTCCTGCCTGAAAACCTCTGTTTTGGTTGTCTCCTCTGTCTGAAATGCTTGCATCCCCACATTAACATGGCTAACTCCTTCCCCTCCTTCAAGCCTTTGCTCCAACCTCACATCTCAAGGAGGCCTAGATCCCCCGACCCCAACTCCTGATCCTCATTATCTTGCTCTACTTTATTTACCTTTTTCTATAGCACTGATCACTTTCTAATACAGTATAAAATTTAATTTTTTTATTGTCTTCTCTCCCCACTAAAAGTAAACTCTTTGACATCATTTCTTTTGTGTTCACTGATATATCACAAGCAATTAAAACGGTTCCTGGCCCATATTAATCTCTCATTAAATATGTGTCAAATTGGTCCAAATCCTGTAGACTTCTGTCATGACAGGCTTTCGGAGATATTCTGCAGACTCCATGCACTTCCTCATCTATACCCACATTTACAGCATCATTGAATAGTTCAATAATAAGAGCAAGTGACAAAGCTGCATGCACTGCCACACAGCACAGCATGAGGGCTTCTCTTGCTCTGGACCCCACTCAAAGCAGAAGCACTCAAGTCACCCGATCAGTGAGTCTATCTAGACAGAACAACATACCATGGTCATATTTTTTCCAAAATCTATGGAAGCCCCCAAGCTTTGTATCTCTTTCTTGAAGATGGCTCAATCAAGCCTTGTTTTCCAGTCATAGATAATTTTTATTTTTATTAAATCACTAAGGTCCTTAATTGGCTCTGCCCATTTATTGCAGCCCTAGAGACACCATAATTAATTAATGTGCATTCCTATGGAGACTCTTCCATTGTGCATCATTAAACTCGCTAAAGGAAATGTCCTTTCTGAGGAGGCTGTAGAAAACTCCTTGAGACTGAACTAGATGATATTTCAAAGGCACAACTTTGACCACCAAGTATGAGTAAGTATTCCAAGAAAGGACCAAGGTACCTTGGCTTTCTCCTTATTTAGAACAATTTTGCTGCCCTCACAAGTAATACCTTTCTAGGTATTTTTTTCTGGCTGGAAATCATTAGTCCTAAAATGCCCTTCAACATTTACCTGAAAATGTGTATTAAGTCTGCAAATAAGACTCTTAGTGCCCAGACCTGGTATCCAGGTGTCCCACAAACCATCTTAATTCCTAGATCCTTACTATGGATCTGAGCCATTTCTGTTTTAACTTTCTTTTCCAGATATATATATATATATATATATATATATATATATATATATATATATATAAATAAAATATAATTTACATGTAGTGTTATATACATTTAAAATAATCATGATAATGACATATATGGAAAAAAATGACTATCATGTAAGTCTAGTTAACATCCATCACCTCATATAGTTACCAAAAAGAGGAAAAAATGTTTTTCCCTTGTCATAAGAGCTTTTAGGATCTACTTTCTCACAATATTTCTGCAGTAGAAAATTAGAATGTTAGCCTAAGCATACCTGTGACAAGAGACATGCTGCTGTCTCGGTCATCATACAATGAAAGCTGAGCAACATCCCTTTGTCCTAAGTGAAAAACTTTATTTTATTCTTGGGCTGTGAAATGTCCTCTAGCTCCAGATGCACAACAATAATTTGTTCCAGGAAACTGTACTTCTGGGATCAGTACTATGTTTAGACTTTAAGTGAAAACAAAACAAAATGAACCAAAAAACAGCCTCTATTTAGGCAAAAAGAAAAATCAAAAGAATCCTCAGATCTGTTACATACCCTCCTAGTTTTCCTTCTGGTATTTTCTTTCTCCCCATAACTGATTTTTAAAGAGGAAGAAGACAGAGAAGTAAAAGGAAGTCACAGAGACGAGGTAGGGGAGGTGAGTTCTTACCTGCTGGACACCTACGCTTGGTTAGATATTCTCACAAGGTGTCGTGCATACATATATTATTTTTTTTAATTCATTTTTATTGTTAGACTTATTGGGGTGACATCTGTTAGCAAGGATTACATAGGTTTCAGGCATACAATTCTACAGTGCATTGTCAACTTGATGCATACATATATTATTGCATCAGTTCTAAGATATGCATTTCTCTTAAATGTTAATATCCTTAAAATAGTGTCTTAGATCCAGTGAAATACACCTTGCTTAATCTGAGCATTATCTCGCTTAAGTTTTACAGATGCAGAGTCTATAATCAGAGAGATTATTTGTTCCAAGTCACAAGCAGCAGAACCATGATCAAGCTTGGGTCTGGATGATTCCAAAATCTATTAACAACTCAGAAGACATTACTTCAGATTTGGAATAAATACCTACCAGTTATTATGAGAAGTTCAGGGACTCAAATAATATCAACCAATTAGAGCTATTGGATGCAAACCAATGAAACCGGAAGTGATTTTGTGTTAAATGTGACCAGACTTGAAGTGGTGAGTAACAGTAGGATGGTCAGGAGCAAGAATTAGGCACACTTATTAATATTATAGAACAGGTACTGGAGTGGGGGAGAAGTTAAAAAGTGAACAGCACTGGGTAAGGATGAAAGCTGAAAGCTGAGACTAATAACGGGCAGTGGAAACCTGCTATGACAGGTAAGGGAAGTTTAGTAAGAGGTAAAGGGGTGTTTTGACAAGTAAACAAAGTTCAGGAGGTGGAAAACTCAGCAGTTTATAAATATACAGACAAAAGGCCTCAGAGATCTCTTCCACAGATTGCAGGTCACAGGGAAAACATGCATGGGAAAGTTACAATTTGACTTGGTACCAGCAAATGGTTTTGCAAGTCAGTGAAAAGCATGATTTTTCTAGGATGGTACATAGGACACATTCCTGAGATTGGGAGATTCTGGGAAGGAGGCGAGGGAGCCAGCAAGCATCACAATGCACACAACCCTGGGCTGGGTGTTAGAATTCCTTGTTTCTAGTCCTGCTCTACTAGAAGGAGCAAGAACAGCACTCCAGTAGCTCTGTGACTTCACATGAAAAAGGCAAATGTGGAAGCTGACAGAGGAGGTAGACGCAGTGAACCAGCCAGGTTGCTATTGGTCAAGTAATAGGACGTTCAACCTGAAGTTGTATGAGGGCATAGATTCCTTTGGAGGCCAAAGATGGCTTCTCTTTGCAAGAATCTTCAGAGGCAGAAGATTAGGTCAATGCTGGACTTAACCCCAGGAAAACCATCCACCCTATCCACATGGAGACCCGCTCAGCAGCATGTACCAGAGACCAGGGAAAGCTTCCCTGAACCGATAAGTGACCTGTTACCTAAGACCATCTCTGTTTCTCTGATTCTTTCTAGTATGTCCCCTAACTCCAGAAGACAGAGGCCTTGGAAAGAGAACTGAAGAGTTGACATAATACCAGACTGTGCACCCCATCTCATAAGGGACAGGACTGGGGGTAGGAGTGAAATAGCAAAGACCAAATGCAGCAAAGACCAAATGCCTCAGCGGTGATGAGGCAGGGAAAAACTTGACATTAGCTAGAAGATTGGAGTTTTAAAGTGTCCTGGTTTGTACTTCTAAAGCTGCTTGCAAAATTATTGGTTCTGCCCAGGATGTTACTAAAGTGCCAGAGTAAAGGGAAATTTTAAAAAGGATTTTTGAAGAAAATACTAAAAATAATTTTTTTAAAAGTCATTCTTAGTTTATCTCCTATAGAGTTGACGTTGTATGCTGGTTGCATTGATGTTATAAAATGGTAGTAGCACAATATTTAACTATAAATATTTGACTTAATGTCTGAATTTCCTGCATTACTCACATGGGTTCAGTTTCATTAAGATAGCAAATTAGTCTTTAAATAAAATATGTTACTTTTAAGAAAAGCTTGGTATATTATTACAGAAGGGAATGCTTTCTTAAGGTATGAGTCTGCTTTCTTAAGACAGTTCTGAAAATATCTCAAAATATAGTCAACTATTAGCTAGGAAGAGAATTTCACATGTTGATTTCCCAATGAGTCAGTTCATGGTGGTCAAGAGAAGAAAGGATAAGGGTTACTGACACTACTCACTTCAGCTGCAGGGAGAGGAGACTATTTGGAGAAGTCAGTTCTAGGATAGTATAGTCAGTAATTTGCCAAATTATTTGTCCATTTGACTGTGACCATCTGGACAGCACCTTCCCAATCTCAACTTCAGTGCCTATGCACAGCAAGATGAACTAAGGACAATTCAAATCCAGTCCCACCTACAAATTCCCTTGTTTTTGAGATGGAATAAAACCTTGAACTTAAATTTTTCTCTTCTTAGGCCACCCTACCTGCTTCATATGCTCCAAGGTTATTCTTTCAACATGAAAAAAGAGGCAGGTCACAAAGAATAAGAAGAGGAATGCAGTGGTTTGTAGAGGTCTCAGCTTACCCTCTTCAGGCTCTTGCCCACGTGTGTCATTGGTGCCCACATTTAACCCACTGGATCAGTTCAACTTTACTCATTTTTGAAGTCCATGTGAGGCTATCATATTTTGTCATTGAATGTTTATGCCAAAAGTGTAGCAGTCATGGACTTGACAGAGCATGGCATGCACATCCAGATGGGTTTGTGAATGAAATTTGGTAAGGGTTTGTTTACAAAAGTGTAGGCCGACCAATACGGAGGGGACCAATACGGAATGCTGAGGCACCCAAGGACTGGCAACAGTGCAAAGCAGTGGTCACTAGTGCTAGTCCCGAAGGAGGAGGAGGAGGACACAGGGTTAGTGTGATGTAGTATGCAGCCACCACCAGAACTGCAGTGCCAAGCAGCAGGGTGCAAGAGAAGAAATCTGCTGACATCTTTCTTCCCCTGCGTGCCTGTGTCCTGTTGTGTCTTCCATTGGCTGAGCTTAACCCAAAGCCAGAAGGTCAGGGAACCTAGGGGTTAGCCCCATAGACTGCAGAGAAGGGTGGAGAATGGACTGGAGAGTGGAGGTAGAAGGAATCAAGTGGAGGAATAACTGACCCAGCTATTTACAGTACTTAAGTGCTTTGGTTTGTTACTTTTACTAACATTCCTAGTACTGGAACTGCCCCTGGGATCTTCTGAAGAAATGTCATTTACTCCATACGATAACTGTAAGGGGAATATATTAACTCTATTTTGTCAATGAAAAACTTACCAAATTTGTATTTTTCAGCTAATTTGTGAAATCACTGGATTTTTTTCCAACCTAAATTTATGAGAGTTTATCCTCTATGATTCTGTTTCTTTATCTTCTGTTTCCAAATTATACCTGTACTGGTGCATTTTTTAAAATGCAACCAGTGATAGGGTTATGAAACTGAATAGTGTAAGTGTCCCCAACTCTAGACAGAAAATGGATTACATTTCTCCTACTGTGATTGAGATAAGAAAAAAAATTAAGAGGAAAACTGCATTTAAACTTTCAAAACTGGAGTTTTTTGTGTGTCTGGAATCTAGTAAGAATAATAATATACAGGGTTGGCAGAAGTAATGCCTGGACTTAAGTTATGATTTTATTATAAAATCATAACTATACATGCTATGGTTACACAAATAATGTTCCTTTTTATGAGCTGGTAATCTATACCAAATCTTTTATCATAAAGTTATAAACATGTATGGTTATGATTTTATAATAAAATCACCACTCAAGTATGGACATTACTTCTGCTGGACCCTGTATTTGCTGAATCAATGTATGTTGTTAATTCTTTATATTCTTCCCTCTTATTATACAGTGGATTTCTTCATGGTAACTATTTAAATTCTAAGTGTTATAAATAGTCTGTACATATAATAATTGTTTATTGAATATCTATTGAATTCAGAGGATATTATACACATAGTTCATGGAGTATATTTGAAGTATCAGGAAAAACTTTCTGGAGGATAGCTTTAAAAGAGCCTTAGATGATGGCTAGGATTTGAAGGGTGATAGAAAAAAAGTACTTTCCAAGCAATGCAATAGCAGGCAAGTCAAGAGGCAGAAATTAGAGAAATTATGTGTAGTTGCTGGTTAAGGTTTAAGAAGAAAAGACAAAAAATGTATGGCTGGAAAAGTAGTTTGAGGCCAGGTCGCTGAGAAGTTTCCTTGGCTTGTGACAATTTTGAGAGATGATGGGAAGACATTGAAGGGTGTTAAGGAAGGGAGTGGCTTAGTTAAAAAGGGCTTACAGAAAGATTGAGCTGACAACAGTATCAGATGAATTGATGGGGAGAAATGTAAGGAAGGGAGAACACTAGGAGAAGCAGCACTAGCCTAGAAATAGCACACTGAACTCTTCTGTAAGGCTGAAGGGTGCAAATGGGTATTACTGTCCTGTGCACGGGAAATGCAGGCAGAGTCAGTGCTCCTAACTACCACATGGACAAAGCTAGGATACACCCAGTCAAGGTCTGCAATGAGATGAAGTCCAAGGACAGAGTCATTAGGACAGGAATTAATGGGCCTCCATGAGTGGGAGATGGGTGTGGTCCTGGGCTTCTTCCATCGTGGAACAAGCCTAGATGTCTTTCTCCCCTTCTCTCTGTGTCAATGTCTGGAACGTGCAAAGGAGAAAGGGAGGGAGATGACACACTAGTCACACTTCTAGGTGAGTGATTATTGCTGTTTTCTTTTTCCTTAATCATTTCATTTCCATTTGCCAAAAAGGTATGCTTGTCCTAGACAATGAATTCTTTTCAAGATTAGTGCTCACCACCCTACCTCCAGCCCACCAAACTGTAATGTTTACAACTCCTGTGTGATCTCTTCCCTAGCCTTCAAAGATTCTATGATCTTGAAGGAAACCTGTCAAATCCTGTGCATATGTTATTCCACCAGTAGACTGGAATGTTCTTATAAGAAGAGATGGTTTTATTCATCTTAGTACACTTAACACCTCACACAGGGCCTAACATTTGATAAAATTAAAGAAAGTTTGGTTGATTGGTTATATAGAGTTGTAAGAATAGCAGTAATCATTTTTAAAAGTATGTTATATTGCATTTTATCTGTGGGACTCAATTATATTTTTCTTACATATAAAAAAGTCATGTTCTCATTACAATTACTAACACGCACCATTTCTGCCAACATTATTTAATAACATCAGTATTTCTATCTTCTCAGGTTGAATAAATAAAGTCAAATTACTTCTCATTAGCAGCTGCTATTGTGTAGAAGTTCCATTGTCACAAGTGGAAAACTGAGTCTTGTATGACTTCTCTTAAATATAGGCTCAGGAAAGATAAGTCACTAGAAGATTCTTCTTCCAATATGGTTTCCCCTGGAATTTGGTCCAGTGACAAAGGCAGCATAATAGTGGGGGTCACTGGCAGGTACTGGTGAATATATAAAGTAACTGGCATGTTTCTCATCCAGCTCTACTTGTATTCACTGCTACTAAGACTCCATTGCCTTTATTTGGTGCCACAGAAGTTTTGGAGAGGTTCAAACTGATTAGTAAACCATCATAGAAAGAGATTTTATAGTTAACACATCATTTTACATGTAGCAGCATTTTCCTAAATTGTGGTTTCAGTTGTGTTCACAATGTGTTGTCTCTACTCTGTCTATGGTGGTAAAAACCAAATCATGGGGAAAATTGAAATCTAGAGAGATATTGTCCTTTCCTTTGTCCTTGGTTTCCCTTTGGATTCTGCACCCCATTTTTATGCTGAAAGGTGTTTTCATGATTTCTGGGTTTGTCAATAACATTTGAAGAGGTGTTACTTCATCTGACATTGCAATTCAAAGATCTAATTACCCAAATAAAACTCCCTAATGATCGCATTTCCATTGACTAAGCAGACCAGGTATACCATTTGAAAATGGACAGAAAACAAAGGTCCTGTCTTGTATCAAATGATACATATGGCCAGCCTAGTCTCACTGGGCTGAATTCAAGTAGGCTGACCATACGTACCATTTGAAACAGGACAGTACTGTTGCTTTCTGTTCTATTTCAAATGGTCCGTCTGGTCAGCCAACTATGGACAAAAATTTATGATTAGAATCTTCAGGTCAAGCACATGCAAGAAGACTACTATTGAGGAAGGATTTCTCTAACTTATTATTTTTGTGATTGCTCGACAGTTTTTATGTAGTGATTAGCATCAAGACTCTTAAAACTAGAATGGCCTGCCTTCTTATTTTCCCAGGCAACACAGAATTGGCAGCTGAGGAAACTACATCCTCCAAACCAGACTTGGGAGGAAATTTTTCTAGGGACGACAAAAGCTAAGCAAAAGAAAGAAAGCAGGGAATACAGGAAATGTCTGGAGACATGGAGGTGGTCTGAGGCTAAGCAGCCAAAAAGCTTACAAGATTGCATATTTTACTGCAGGAAGAGAAGAGCGGTGCAGCTGATAATAAGAACGTTCTTTGATCTTCTACTTCAAAGCATTATAGCTCTATATTAATATTCAGGACTTCTTTGTTCAGGTACTTTTCTCTTAGCCTCACCTCCCTTCCATTAGAGACAGAAAACATTTTTGTTTCCAAATTGCCTCTTGATAAGTTTCAAGGGATAAAGTGAGAGACATTCAGGAGCCTGGCACATTAGCATCCTCTTAATGCAGTATGAAGTTGAGGGCCTTTTTTTACGTGGATATTGGTAATAATCAAAACTGATTATTAAAATTACAAAGAAGCCTTGTACACTGCTTGCAGGCTAAGATGGATGATGACAGCAGAGCCTTTTGCATTATAAATTAGAATAGATGCTTCCTTCTTGAATCATTGCTCTTTCTGGTTGCTAACGGCATAGACTTGAATTTACCGTAACTGGTTTGGCAAATTTAGAGCCTTGGAATGTGTCTTAAAATTGTTGCCTACGGCTTTCTGAGATGGGTAATAACATCGATTGGAATTGATAGTCCCTTGAAGGTGAATAAGTTAAAATGTTGCTGGGGCTCCAGGCAATGACATGAAGTTGACATCTTCATTTATTTTTCCAATTAAGCCTTGGCTATTTTTTTCTAAAGTGGTAAAGAGACATATTGGTTTTTTACGACTTTTAGTATAGCAGGAGCAATAACAATATTTATAAAATATGTTTTAATATGTCAGGGTTCCTTGGTTTCTTACAACAGGCATTGATTTTGACTAACTTAAACAAATGGGAATTTATTGAAAAGATATTGGGAGCTCCCCAAATAATGGGAAGCCTGGAGAGCCAGCCCTGGAATAGGCGAGAATGAAAGCAACCCTAGAGAAAGGAAGCAGGATCCTTCAGAAAGGCCTCCCAACCAGAACCAGACACCCCACTCGGACGGAAAGATCCTGTAGCCATTTTTAGCTTCCTTGTGCCTCTGACTGATTTAAATTGTAAAGATGGGGTATCTTCTTTGGTGTGGCCAGGATCACAATACAGTTCTTTATGTGTATTATGTTGGACCTACGATTGCTTATTGTGTTAACTGACTTTACCTAATGAACTTGAAAAAATTTGCTTAAAGGCAAATAGAAATATTATTTAAAAATAGGAAATGTGTACTTGGTAACCAAAAAATAAGCCCATTGTACTTTATTTTTCATAAAAAATATGTAAAACCTATTATCCAATTAATCTTTGTAGCAATCGTTTGAGGTATGAGATATTACGACCATTTTATAGATTAGGTAATTTAGGATTAAATATATCATATAGATCCTCCTAAGCTCTGTAGCAATTAACAGAATCATATTTAAGACAAAGTCTCCTCTTATATAAATCTTACATTGCTTCTTATTCTGTGGTGCTTTGATATTCATACAGATAATATCCTTGAGAAACTTCACTTCTAAAATCTTTTCTCCTTTCCTCCCTTCCGACCCTCCTACCATCTGTCACCATTTCTCTCCTCTTTCTTTCATTCCTGTTTCCCTCAGTTACCACTGAGGCCATACCTCCCTAATTCACCCTGATATTTAACCTTATGTGGCCCAACACATCATGCCCTAATGTGAACTTAATGTCCCCTAACCTTTCTACCATCATGCTGGAACTACTGGTCTGGGAATCATCCAGATTCCTGTATTAACTGATTCTTCCCTTTCCCTGCTCTAACTGACATCTGGCTCTCCCTTGGCCACTGAGCTACCCTTGTAGTACTTTCAAGAAATAACTACTTTTTTTTCCTTCCATATTTCATGCAGTATAGGGCCTAGGGGTAGGGGAGGCATCATCCTTACTTTTCATTGCTGCTTAGGGACCATTTTATTACCCTTTTTTCTCAAAAACCTGACTTTTTTGAAGTGCATTCCATCAGATTATATGACCTACTATCCCTCCTAGGTGTAGTCATCTACTAACTTTGGGGTCACTTGCTTTAATTCACTGAATATTGCAGCATCTGACTCACTCTTTCTCTCCATTATGAATTATGTCATCCTTTGTAATCATTTCCACATGCATATAGATGATCCATTCAATACTCTGGTCTCCTAGTTGCTTGCTATCACTTTAAAGAATTCTTTTCTGCACACCAGCTGAGCCATCTTCTCTGCCACATTTATTCTAGATCTTTTAGTTAACACTCACTGAACCACCTCCAAAATCTTGATGTCAATAGTCCCACTCTCAGATTCCCACTTCCCGTTTTTTCAGTTCATCTCTGTTTCCCATTGCTTGGACTTAGAACCCATGACTTCCATTCATTGACCTATCACCTTTTCAATGTCCTTCACTACCCTCAACCCCTCTCACACACACATGCTCAATTTCTGTCTTTGCCCAGCTTAATTTCAGAGTTTATCATTAAAATCACTCTATTATGAACAACATCCTTAGCTGCCCATCATACTCATGGGCAACATTTTGGAGTTGGTTAGAGCAACTTCTCCCCTATACAGCCTCAGCAAAAGAACAGCTGAACATGGCTGGAGAAAAATACTCAACCACACTCCTTGGGCTCATTCTAATTTAATGACCACAAATCTCAGATGAGTTTAATTACTCAGCAATTTTGTTACATGTTCTAGGTCAGTTCACTCTCCCAAACTCCAAAACAACCGCTACATACCATCTCATCTCTCCTGAAACCTGTAAAACCATGTTTAAATATCTCACAATATTGAGGAAACAGGAATCACAGGAGAGCTAATTCACCTCACTGTCCCACAATCTAGCAGTGCACTCTGCTTTTTCTTTGGAGAAAAACTCCATCCACGAACTCCATCCAGCCTCTCCACTGTACACTGCCTCCTCCAAGACTTTGTTTCTGCATATCTCTCTCCCATACCTTGATTACCACTCATATTCTCTCTCTCTCTCTCTCTCTCCCTCCCCTCCAGCCCCAATGTTAAAGAAACTGAATGGACACCACAGCTCCCTTCAGTAGCTGCCCTGCCCTTCACAGCAAAAGTCTATAAAAAAGTTCTCTTTAGCTCCTCACCTTCTATTTTCATGTCAACCCACTTCAATCAGGCTTTGGTCTACTACGCTTAAATGGAAACCACATTATTAGTATTGCCCTTTTCTCCAAAATTCATAGTGCATTATCAATCCTCATCTTGCTCTACTCACTACCTATTTCCGAAAATGACTGAATCCTTTATGTTAGCTAAACATCCCTCATATTTTATTAGGGGAGACCCTGAGTGATATGAGTTTCTTTGTACTCGTCAGGTGGATTGAACTGAATTAAGTGAAGAGAGCCTATCTCTGGTTACAGATATACCAGCTCCCATGGCGTTTCTCCTGATGGGGTTTGAAGCAAACCTTATGCATAGCTCCAGCCAGGATTCATCTACACTTGGTTCTAGAAATTATAAACTGAGTCTTTAGGCCCAGCAACAAGAGAAGGTACATTTGTTGCTTAACCTAGTTATTGCATTTTTAAAATCACCATCTGTTTAGTTTTTGTAAATTTATACTGGTTTTTAAGTTTCCCTCTTTATTTTACTTTCCTGGTGATTGGAGTGTCCAATTCCTTATTTTCCTTTGAAAACAAATTTGTTTTCATAGATTTGTAACATTTCTCATTAATACATTCTCCACTGGGGGAAGTAGTACATTCACTGCATGTACCATGTTTAAAGAAAAACGAGGGAGCAGGATGATTTCTTCTGTTGGTTCAAATATGTTGTTGCTTATTTATTTGCATACTGAAATTCAGTGTCATTCTATTTCTGCATTTTCAGGTGTTCAACTTTATGGAACTGGTAATGGGTCAGGAGGTAAAGTCATAGAGTGTAGAGATTAAAAATTCTAACAGAATTTTTTATTTGACCAATAAAATATTTTAAAGAAATTTGAATTTGAATTTCTATAAGCTGTTGATGCATCCAGTTTACCAAGATCCCAACAATTACTTCCTGTTATATTCAACCAATTTTATTGAACAATTTTTGTTGTTGTCATTGTTGTTAAAGATCTTCTGGACTAGGTCCTGGAGATGTAGCAGGGAGCAAGACAGGGCAAGGTCTCATATCTCA
The DNA here is from genome assembly GCA_004026885.1 of Lyroderma lyra. Taxonomy (NCBI): domain Eukaryota; kingdom Metazoa; phylum Chordata; class Mammalia; order Chiroptera; family Megadermatidae; genus Lyroderma; species Lyroderma lyra. The sequence continues at coordinate 170,192 of PVJL010000285.1, forward strand.
TGAGGCCTGCATTCTAGTGAAGAGAGACTAATAGAAATGAGTAAACAAATAAATAACCAAGAAATTTTCAAATAGTGATAAGCACATAATGATGGAAATAAAATAAGATGATGTGTTGTGCAGTGTTTGTGAGAGGAGGTGATAATATAGAATGAATAGACCAGGAAGGCTTTCCTGAGATGATATTTGTCCTGAGTCCTCAATGATATGAAGAGCCAGGGACAGAGGATGGTAGGCAGCAGAACACGGATTCATACAACGATCCTTTTACTCCTGAACCAATGTTCTTAACCTACATGATATACCACTGTTACAAACTCAGAACAAATGTTCAGCAAGCATAAGACCCTGTGGTAGGAATAATTTAGTTTATTCAAGAAAAACGAAGGTTGAGTGCAAATGAAATGCAATAAGTAAGAGGATGACTAGTTTAATTAAAATGAGGTCAAAAAGACAGCAGAAAGCAGATCATGGAGACTCTCATAGGCTGCAGTAAGAATATTGGATTTTATTCTCAATAAGCAACTGGGTGGATGACAAAGCCGTTAGTTGATATGGAAAACTGAAGCACTAAAGGAGAATCAGATTTAGCTAGAAAAACAAAGGATTCTGTTTGGGCCAGGTGGACACTAAGATGCCTGTTAGACACCCATGTGAAATTGCCTGGACCTTGGTGTGTGTATGCATGTGTGTATATATGAAGGTGACAAAAAAACGTATACACATTGTAAGAGATGTTATTCATGTGTTACATAAATACTGATGGTAACCACTTCTATCACCTCTTATAATTGCAGAAGTCAAATGTGACTTGTATTTATCTTTTGTTATTGGAATATATTGAGTATTACAATTTTAATACAGTTTTTTACCTTTCTTAAAATATGTATACATTTTGGCACCTTCTGTATATATACACCCACATATACATACATACATACATACATACATACACACACACACACACACACACACACACATACACACACACACATATACATATACATACATATGTATATGTGCATGTGTGTGTGCATATACAGATACACAGAGGGTGCCAAAAAATGTATACACATTTTAAGTGTTGTTATTTATATATTACTTTTCAAAGTTAAATTGAATTACAGTAGCAATGTGTAGTATGACCCTCACTCAAAAGATAACACTAATCAAATGAATGCTAGCGTCACCACATGACAGGCAGGACAGTCAAAGAAAATGACAGAAGCATTTGTCATTTGAAGAGCACAAGACCATTTGGAAGTGGTATTTGAAATTTAAGAACATTTTCTGAATTTCCCCCATGTTCTCCTGACCTAATACCCCTTGACTTCTACCCATGGGAGACCTTAAATGATGTGTGTACCGTAGTAGACAGGCGACACTGGTGGTGCTTCAGGAAGAAATTGAAATAAGATTTGCAGTAGTACAAGTGGACAATTTGGTCAACATTGCTCAAGCAATAGTTCATTGTAATCAGAAGTACCTGGAAGTTTATTCACCTTTTGTTATCAGTATATATTGAATATTACAATTTTAATATAGTTTTTTTCCTTTCTTAAAGTATGTGTACATCTTTTGGCACCCTCTGTGTGTGTGTGTGTGTGTGTGTGTGTGTAGAAAGAGAAAGACAGAGAGAGAGACTAAAATATTGTATCTTTCATTATTTGGTTGAAAAGATAAAATAAGTTAACTTATGCATTGTGCTTATCAAAATCCCTAGAAAATATGATTATACATATATTACTTATTATTTATCAAGCATCCATTCTGACATACATCATTTGTATACATTCCTTCAACTAATCCTCCTCAAACTCCTCACATTAACCCTATCAGCTAAATATTCTAATAAAAGACTGAGAACAGATGGATCTAAACCCAATTTATTTTTCACTTTTTGAAAAACTGTGCACACCTGCAGACTACTCTTGATTTATCAACCTTGGAAACACTTGTATAAGTCTGAAATGTGTATCTCTCCACTGAAACCCAGGCTCCTATATTCAACTGCCTATTTCACATGTCTTCTTTGATATCTGTCATCTCGAACTTAACATAATCAGATCTTCTCCCCCAAACCCAGAACCTGCTCCTTCCGCTCTCCTTCATCTCAGATGGTGACATCTGGGCCTTCTATTTGCTCAGGGGTAAGCCTTTTACTCATGGTTGGTCTCTGTCTTTCCCACATATTCCTTATGAGAGTATATGAAATGGCCTCCTGCCCTCATCTCCTAGGTCTCTCCCTGCTACCTCACTTTGCTCCAGCTGCACTGGCCTATTTGCCTTTATTCAAACACACCAGGCATTTTCTTGTCTTGGGGACTTTTTCCTTCCTATTGCCTTAGGCTGACACTCAAATATCCCAGCTACCCCCTCAAATATCTGCCTTGCTAACCTGACCTGTTTAAAATTGCAGCTCTCCTAGCACTCCTTTCCTTTTCCTCCTCTTTCTCCCATTCTCTCTCTTTTCTTTCCCTTTCTTTCCCTTCTTTTCCCCGACAGAAAAAGAATCATCTTATGTTGCCTCCAGAGGCAGCAAAATATTTGGTCTACTCCAAATATTTTGCTCATCCTGTGACGTACTTTGCTCCCTGTGGTCAGTTCTTCTGCCCAGTAAAGATCCACTGGTCCTATGCCTGCTGATTCAGCACCATGACCAAGTAAGGTTGTTTCCAGCTACATATAAAACACCCTACCACAGTGCCTAAACGTTAGGACTGGACTTCTCTTGTTCAACAGGGATTTCAAGGGCAGGAGTCCAGGGCCTTCCATGACCCAGTGATGTCCTGAGATTTAGGATTTTTTTTTTTAATCTTCTTTTCCTAACATGATGGTCCTTATCCTCAAAGCCATGAGATTACTATTGGTTGTCTGTACATTGAGTCCTGTTCTCAGCAGATAACAAGAATAATGAGCCAAAGATGCAGAATTCTAGGTAGTAAGGTTTGAACTACATGAAATTGCTAACTTTCAACTATCTTTTAACCTACAAAAATGGCAATTTTATGTGTCTGATCTAAGATTTTGGAAGATTTCTACCTGTGCTACACTGGTCAAAACCATGACATTTGGACACTTTAACATCAAAGCAGAGTAGGAGGCAAAGATGTGTGAGCCAATTCAGTGCCTGCCGTACACAATTTGGCTTTTTTTGAGCTGCTTATCTTCCAAGACTATTCAGCCTCCTGACTTGGGGCCATCACCCCCAGAGCCTCAGTTACAGGGTAGCTGCCACAACATCACAGACCTAGGCATTGTCAACACTTTGATGAATTCCTGCTTCACACTTCAGTAGCTCTCCAGGTCCCATGAGAACTTTTGAGTCTGTTCTATGATATCTACAGATCTTAGGGAATTACATTTCAGGAGCGCAGGTAGGTAATCACAAAAATCTCAGACCCTCTATCTAAATAAACTATACAGCCATTTCTGTTCTATCTCATTTGTCCACTACTGGCATGGCTAGCAAACTGCAAAAGTGAGTACCTGAATCTTTACACATATTATTTAATTTAATCTTCATAGCAAGCTTTCAGCCTTCTCTTCTATCACTATTTTACACATCAGGAAACTAAGTCTCAGGGAGAGTAAATTGAAGGCCTTATAGTTAGAAAAATGGCAGAGCTTTTACAGAGACCCAAGTCTGTCTCATTTCAAACTTCTGCCTAATCCATTGCATTAAACTGCTTATAAGTAAATCTTTCCCAGGGTAATCATTTCCCACTACATATAGGACCCCTTGAGTCACTCTGAGTATTTCTTAATGGGGCTGACAACACAGGGAAGCTTAACAATCTCTAGGCAGTCATTCCCACAGTTAGAATTGCTGAATTCTCCCTAATTCTTGGGCTTTCTATCCACTACCTAGTCCCTGGTCCACACCTGGATTTTGATTTGTGGAAATGTCAAAGGGATATTCTAGATGGAAGATCAGTCCAGGAAGTAGGAAGACCATTAGCAAAAGCAAGTATGGGCTCTGGGAGAGTCCACAATTCAGCTTGGGTAGAGTATAGATAAGCAATCTTAGTGCATGAGCTTAGAAGGTCAAGTGCAAATCACACCGTTAGAACCTTGACTACCAGACAGAGGAATGTGAATGTTCTTCTGTCTGTGATGATGATATATTAAAGGTTTTGGCACAGGAGAGTTAAAAAAAAACAAACAAAAAAAAAAACCCCACTATATTTTGTGCTGCAGCTTAAAAACAGGTAGTCGAAAAAGTGTCTTAAATATCAATCAGACACAATAATCCTACTGCAGGAATTATTCAGGGCTATTTGAGAGTTTTGTGTCCTTTTCTGTAATATTTTTTTTTCCAAGACAGCAGTGGTATTTACAGTTTGTGCATCAGAAGAACTGTTAGTCTTTAAAAGAAAACCAAACAAAAACCAATCTATTCCCAAACTCAGTTTTCCTAATACAAGTTTCTGCTACTTATATCAAATAAGAAATGACTGTACCTCTCTTAATTCATGTTAAAAGAGTTGCTACATTGCAAAACCTGCATGAAAAATGGAATGAGTATTTTTACTTCCTTGTCTAGAGGAGAGTGGTCACACGTCAGAATAGAATTGAAAAAAAAAAAAAAAGAATATTGAAGAAGTTAAGTGACTCATTTATAAAATTGAGAAGGAAACATGCGAGTACTCAGCTGGACTGCGCATGGTGGTGGTTTTTATTTGTTCAAGTAATGCCACATTATTGAGATGGCACAAAGCACAGTGCTTCCATCTGTGAGTCAGAAAAAATATGTGAGTCAGAAATACCATGTGAAGAGCCCTCTGTCATTTTGATTACTGAAACTGATGTTTGGTTTGACTTGGTAATTTACTAGTAGTTAAGATAATTGAGTATTAAGGGGGAAATTCATGTTGAGAGAATTGGTTGTGAAAAGATAAAATAAGGAAATGAGATTATTGACAGAACTGAGAAAAAATATTGAGGGGACAACTATGTCTATATCAAATAAATCAGCCCTTCAAATGACTTAACTGTTCGTGAATGCATTTAGTCAAAAGACAGGGATATAAGAGAAGCAATCCAAGGAAGAGAATGTTTCCAAATGTGTTTCCTCAAATACTTGGATTTAGAGGCAATAACCATTTCTGTTATTAAAAAGATGGATTTGTACAGTAACAATGCCCCTTCCAAAATAAAAACTCCTGAGTAAGAATTGATACCTGAAGAGACACATGAAATCACATTGGTTAAAAAGAAAGGACTTCTCTGTCCACTTCAAAACACTGATCCTGTATCCCTCTTTTGAAAGAATTGCTCTTTAAAGAAAAGCTGAAGCCTGTCATTATGATTTTTATTCCTCATGTGAAGGCCAAGTGTGAGGTAAAGGATCCTCAGAGTTCCCCAGGGCACTGTAATGGTAAGACCATTCCCAAAACTGGACTGGCCCCACCTTGGATTTGGAGAATCAAAAGAGGGACAGCCTAAAGATGAAGGGCAAGCCGTGACCTGCTCAGAGACATTTGGTTTAGATTACAAGATGATTTCATTTCTAAAAATAATGGCAGAGAACAGTGAAGTCCAGAGACTTTGCTTGAGCTCTAATAGAATCATGATCTCACTTATTTTTGGAACCTTGATGTTTCTGAAACTCTTCAGATGCCAAAGCAATGCTAAGTACTTTTATAGAAATTGAATGCATTTTACATAAAGTTACAATTAGAGCTGAGGACAGTGCTGTCTGAAAGCCATGTGGACAGGGAGAACACCGGAAGGCGTGGTCCGCGAGCCCTGTGGCAGCACCGACCAGCTGTACCACATTTCAGACCTTTACCCTTTAAATTGCTTTTACTCTTCCTTCTTGAGGTTTCCAGCTTTGTGTAGTTGGATTATGAGCCTCTTGACCACTCATCGTACTCTTACTGCAATCATCAACGTTTTAAACACATTAGTGAGTCACTGGTGAGCAGACACTATTTTGTACCATAATAAAGGCAATGGTGAAATCACCTAGGAAATGAGCGTAGGAAAGAAAACAGGGAATCGCTGACACGTAGACGTTGGGAAGAGATGATAGACCTGGCAAAGCCAATGAAATAGGAAGAAAACCTGGAGACGCTATCTTAAACGTCAAAATAAGAGAGGGATGAATTGGTCAAACGTGCCCGGCACGTGAGAAAGGGGGCGGCTGAGAACCGACCCCTGGTTTGGTTGGGACGCTGGGCACTGATGACACGGACGAGAAGGATTTCCTAGGAAGTGCTTCTTCGTCTTTTTCTGCTCTGAGATAGTCGTTTTGTACCTCCGTCTGATTTCCTTAGCTACAGCTCCTCCCCATACCCTTTCGGTGTTCTGATAACTGTTGCTACAGGCCCAGCCTAGAGCCTGCTCTGCTAGCTCTTCTAACAATTATTTTTAATTAAAAAAATTTTTTTTAATTACAGTTGGCATTCAATATTATGGTAGTTTCAGGTGTCCAGCAGAGTGGTTAGACAGTTATATACTTTACAAAGTGATTCCCTAAAGAGCTTTCCAGATGAGAAAATGCTGGAGTTGATCACCACTAAACCAGTACTACAAGAAATGTTAAAGGGACTTCTTGAAGAAGAAGAAGAAGAAGAAAAGAGATAAAAAATATGAATAACAAAATGGCAATAACTACATACCTACCCATAATTACTTTAGATATAAAGACATTGAGTGCAGCAATCAAAAAACCTAGGGTGGCTGAATGGATAAGAAAAGAGCACCCCTACATATGTATGATGCAAGTCTTTGTTTTTGTATTTTCACGGTTACTTTTGAGATTCTCGTGTAAATGTTAGCTTATCACAGTCTAGCTTCAAGCAGTATTGTACCAATTCACATGTAGTGTAAGATCCTTTTCAGAGTGTATTTCCATTTCTTCTTTGCCTTTGTGCTCCTGTTGTCATATGGTTTCCATCTACATGTATTATAAACTTAACAATACACTGTTATTACCTTTATTTTTAAATCAGTTGTATTTTGAAGATACTTTAATAAGAGAAAAAATTCTTTATTCCTTTATGTAGATCCAGATTTCCACCTGGTATTGTTTTCTTTCTGCCCGAAGGATTTCCTTTAACACTTCTCACACTTAAAATCGGCGAGTGATAAATTCTCTCAACTTTCATATGTCTGGTAGTTTTTTGATTGTTACTTTTTGCTTGTGGGTTGGTTTGGTTTAGACATAAATCTTTCCCCCCCCCCTTGTTAAACTGTTTGCTGATGTGCAAAACAGAAAACGATGTTGCAAGAAAGAGTAAAATTACCCTAGTAGGGCTGTCTATGAGTAGGAGAGAAAGAGCAGAATTCAGAACAGAAGGTTTGGCTACAGATGCAATCATAAAAGTTTATATGGTATTATAACAAGAGAGAAGACTGAGCAAATATCTACTGAGGTGACTGAGTTGATAGATTTGTTAATGGATCCAATCAAACAGGGTTTAAATCCAACATCCACTATTCAGTAGCTGAGGAATCTTTATCAAGTTATTTAAACCTCTGAACCTCAGTGTTCAAATCCATATGATCAAGTTAACACCTTCCCCAGAGTGACTATAGCAATGAAATGAGTTGATATATACCAAACATTTAACACATGGCCTGTTACATTGTAAGTGCTCCGTACCTGAGAGAAAAAAAGATACATTAGCTTTTGTAAACTTCACTGCTTAAGTCGAAGAGAAAAGATTTGGTGATCTCATTTTTCCAGATTTATCTTCCCTTATTATTCTCCTTCTTTCACCCCTCCTTTCTTCTCACAAGAACATTTTAAAACTCAAATGCCAAGCTGTCGGCAGGTGCAGGGTTCAAGACTGATAACATTTGGAGACCAGATGTTAACTGACATAAACACTATTAAGTTCTCTGCAGACCGGAGGCTGAGGCAATGATTTCCAATTTTGTGATTATTGTTTGAGTTTATAGCAAACCACATTCCTTCCATCCTGCTACCTCCACTGCCCCCAACCAAAAAGGGAACTATATGGCCTACTTATTCTTAAGAGAATGTAAATTAATTCTTTTTTTAAAAATATAGAGTTCTTGAAATATTAAGTAATGGCATTTCACAAAACTAAGACCGAGAATACATCTTCAGTGAAGACCCCAACACCAACTTGAAACTCTCTCTGAATTGTCAGTGATTTGTGGAATTTTATTTGAAAACTAGTCTCATTTGCTGAAATAATCTACAGTAATAATCACCAAAAAATGCTTTAAACCTGTAATAAGTTTTTACATCAACTGATATTTTAAATTTGAGCTTCCTTAGGATTAGTGTGGAAGTTGTCCCAATTACAGGAAGTCAATAAAAGAACCCTTCTCCTAATGAAAAAAAAATTTTAATACCAATAATATGGGTTCACTATGCATCACTAAGGTGATCGTTAGTGTTTAATACACTCACATACTCATTCATTAATCCACTGAATATGTTTAGAACTAGTAGTATGTCCTAAACACAGTGCCAGTTAATACATTTGTAAATACAGCAGCTGGACCTTAGAGTTTTATGAAAGAGATCATTTTAAAAGTAATAAGCATACAAATAGATATAGTGAAATGTTGTAATAGGTACTATTGAAGACAAGAGCACCTACTTAAATAAGGAGTTGGGGAAGGCAATACTTTAGTAGATGATTTAATCCAAGGCTTAAAGATTAAGAAGGTAGACATACAATGAGTAGAGGAGAGAGCAAGCAGCTTTCATTCATTAATTCAACAAATGTTCATTCAGCACTTTCTCTGAGCCAGGAACTGTTCAAAGCAAAGAAAATATGCTAGTGAATAAAACACAGATGCAATATTTCTGAGGTAGGAAAGAAGGTGGCCTGTTTCTGGAACAAAAGGGAACCCCCTGAGGCTGAATCACATTGAGCAGAGGGGAGTGTGGTCTAACAAGAGGTTAATGGAGTGGTGGGGGCTAGATTATACAGGGACTTGTGATTTATGACACAGTTTGGATTATATTCTAATTGCAATGGCATGATTTAAATTTTGTGTGAAAAGCTCGCTCTTGCTGCCATATGAAGAAAGGTTTGGAGGAAGAGGAGAAAGTGGAAGCAGGGAGATTCTTAGAGTGGCTACTCTGGTTCAAGTGCGATTTTAATGCCTGAAATAGTGGTGGCTGCAGAGACAGAGAACAGCGTACAGTTTTGATGTAAGATGGACAGGACTTGTTGGCCAGCTGGAAAAACCAAAAGGGAGAGTTGAGGAATCTATTTTAGTTATAGATTTCAAGAATTATGGAACTGATTTCCAAATATGTGAGAAGTTATTGTGAAAAAGCAGCAGTTTCTTGAAACTATGGCTGGTTGAGTAAGAACTGGTTTTCCCAGGTCAATCTCATTTCTCTTGATGGGGATTTCAATTTCTTTTGAGCTACTGGAAGTTGGCATCATAATTGTTAATAAATAATTTATTTAATTAATAGATTAATAGATTTTCTTATTGGCAGGGCTACCAAACTTCAAAGTGGGAGTATTTGTATCTTGTTAAGAAAGTATTTGATTTTCTTTTATGATAACGTTTTAGAAAAGGTGGAGAATATGGGTGGGAAAATATGGAGTAGTAGGATCATTTATACATGCAAAGGGCAGCAGCAACAAGAATTAAGTTCTCAATCTTGGTCTCTGCTGTCCCTCTTTCATAAAGTTCACATACAAAACACATTCCCATACGAAATTACTCTCACCTGGGAGACCCCTACCTTTCCTGAGAATCACTGTCCTCTAGAAAGTCACCATTACTCTTAAAAGTCATACCCCGTATAGGGTTTTAGTGGGTAAAAGTTTGAGAGTAAATTTGTGAAATTTCAGCTATAATTAGAAAACATAAAGAAACACATATTTACAACATTCCTATTTCTTGAAATCATTTTTGACCTAGAAGTAGATGAGCAGAACATTTTGTAAAGTTGTTAGAAATAATGTTTTTATAATGATGAGGTAGGTCTGTTTGCACTTGGTCCTGTCTTGCTTGTACATCAAATTATATAGCAGAGAAACAACACCATGTGAAGTTATTAAGGGAGCACATTAAAATATGCTCCTAAGCATTTGAAAGAAAACTTTTAGAAAAATTACACTCATCTTATTATCTCATTAGAAAATTTAGGTATTGGTATTACTTTTTTGGTTTATGCATTTCTCGAGTGAAATGTTTACAACACCAAAAAAGATCTCACACAAACTAATAATGAGAGCTTGAAGCATGAAGTCCTCAGCAAAATGAAAGCTTCCTACCCAAGGAGCATCAAAAGGAATCTTAGGTATTTCCATCTCTGACACCACCACCACCACCGAGGGTCCAGGAGGCTGCTGCCAGGCGGGATCATTTGCCTTTTCCTTGGAGTTGGTGCTGGATGGAAGGTGTGCCAACCCTCTCTGCAGGTGGTATTCATTAGCAAATCCTTGGTTCTTTTTCATAGATTTGGCTTTTAGAGATCAATTAGAGCAGAGAGCAGGAAATGGGTCCCTGTCCCCACACCACTCACATCCCTTGTTATTGGAGAAGGAAGACCGTCTGCCTGTGATGGATATTAAAGTAAACGTGTATAAGTTCCTTGGTCCAAAACCATTCATGTCTTCATCAGACATTTATTAGGTACCTATACTCTAGTAGACATGGTCCTTCACCATGGGGTGAAAAATATGAAAAAGATGTTCTGTGTCCTTGAGGAACATGGCCATCTAGGAGCGGAGTAGAACACTAACAGTTGGGTTGCACTAGTGCTACAGTAGAGACAAGAATAGATTCAAAACAGATATAACTCTTATGAGATAATGGAACAACGAGCTCAGAAAGGGGGTTAAGGATGAAGAAAATTAAATCAGTCTCTTTTTGGCATTCTAAGACCCAATCTTCAAGGTGAGGGGGTGGAGGTTACCCACACCAACAAACAGATATGAGTAGAGTGTTCAAAACTTCAACTCGACATCACGACCTGGGTTCAATTCCCAGCCAGGGAACTACCCCCCGCCCCCCGCCCCCAGTTAAAAAAGTTTCAACTCACTTCTGACACTACCTGCTCACAGATAACATCAGCTTCTGTAAGTTAGAGGACTGCTTACAAGACAGCTCTTTCTTCAGATGCCAATCACAAGTCAAGGTTGTTAACTGTACTTCTGAGTGACTGACTGTAACTCAAAGCTTTTCATGACCTCCTCCTTGAATTCAATTAATTTGCTAGAATGGCTCACAGAACTCAGAGAAACATTTTCCTTCCTAGATCACCAGTTTAGTTTCAAAGGCTATAACTGAGGAACAACCAGAGGCAAGAGATGCACAGGGCAAGGTGTGGGTATGTCACTCTCCTCACATTCCCACATGATCACCCACCCTGAATCCTGTCCTGTTGGGTTTTTATGGAGGCTTCATTACAGAGTCATGGTTGATTAAATCGTTAACTACTGGTGATTGATTCAGCCTCCAGCCCCCTCTCATCCCGGGAGGTCTAGGGGTGGGACTGAAAGTTTTAATTCTCTTGTCTTGTGGTTGGTTGTCCTGGTGACCAGCCCTCACCCTTAGTTGAAGTCCAAAAGTCACCTCATTAACATAACTAGAGACACCTTTCTGAGTCTCAACACAGAAAAAATTCCAAAGGTTTTGGGAGTTCTCTGTAGGAAACAAGGATGAAGACCAGATTATCTTTCTTATTGCAAATTACAATATCACCCTAGCTTAATAAATGGCACCAAAAAGTCTTATTGGACCCACTTCTTTGGTTAAAAGGGGTATAGAAATGTACATTGGAAAGACTCCAAGGAGTCTTCACCACTATCTCTGTCAGATCTCAACTCTAAGGACACCCTCTGGGGAAAAGGGGTAGTGTGCCCTGAGGTAGCGATGCAGACAGCCTGCGGGGCTTACAGAGTGGACCTGCTGTAGACCCAAGCGGAAGAAACACTGTCCTCTGTACCTGTCTCTACTACACTACGATGTTTTCTTTTCTTTATAGCATTTACGAGCAAATGAAGCTATTTCTTGTCTATTCCTCTCCACAGGGACCATGTCTATCTTGTATAAGGCTGTATTCTCAGGCCTAGAACAGTGTCTTATTTCCTATTGGGTGCTTAATAAATATTTGTTGAATGAATGAATTATTATTAACAATATTTAAAAAACACATAAACCACACCTGAGAGCCAATCTTCCTTCCATCTCCAAAATCTCTGTAAGATCTCTAATTTCAGAGATACCTCACAGGTCTTCTATTCATTCATTTTTTCATTCACTTCAGTGGGGAAAGACTGAAGGTCAGGGGTCAGGGTCCAGGGAGTGACTGTTTTATTTCAGTGATTTGCCCACAGAGCCAAAACCAGAAGCCCAAACTCCAGAATCCCAGAGCTTTTCAGCATGACTCTGATGCCTCTGGTTAAACCTCTGTGTGGGGAATGCAGTTTGGGATTGTTGCCATGAATGCAATTTTCAAAATCCCTAGGAAGAAAAGAAAGCAGTGAGAAGCTGCTTCTAGAATTCAGATGAGCTGAGCATCACAATTCTCCTTCCCACTCTAAGGGAGGGAAGTCACAGACTTTGAAACTGAGTCTTAGGGCAAAACTGGGCTAGTCTGCTGTAGTTATGGCCAGAGGAGGTCTGCCTGCCCTCAGCTAGGACGTGGGCTCTTCATCGCTGTGATCTTGTTTAAAGTTCTTCATTAGAATTTGGACAGGTTACAAGCCACGCCATTTATTATGTAAAGGTGGGTCACTGCTAAGTGGATAAAGAAAATGCATGTCCCTGTGCAGGACGAGATAGCACATTGAGGTGATGGTCAACATAAGGACATAAATAATGGTTATTTATTTTCATCAAAATGATAAGGAAGCATTTCAAAGTGGTAGTTTCTGAATACAATTGAGAGGAATGTTTGCCATCAGAACTTTAACGAAACAGCATGTTTTTCATGAATATACCCAATATACACATACAAATGCTCTATATGTAAACATCCTCATTATAGAAACCAAAGTTCCCCCAAACCAAAACTCTGGGGGTGGAATTCCTTGGATACTGTGGGGAAGGTAGGTAAGGATGGAGAAAGAGGAACCTACTGACTCCATTTAGGAACTCCGCAGAAGTCTCCACCTGCTGGAGGTGTGAATCCTACGGAAGTGGCTTTTTGTCCCATGAGAGAGAAATGGTGAGACCCTCACATTCATTCAGCGAGTACTTGTTGCATGCCTTCTGGCACGAGACTCAGTTCAGGGCCCTGGGAATACAAACGTGAATAAGGCTCAGCGTCCACTTCGAGGTCACAGTCTAGTGGAGTGAAAGATGTAAGTAAACAGAGGAATAGAGTCCAGTGTGATCGGTTCTGAGATCACTATGGAGTCTGTGCGGACATAGAGGAGAGGTCCCTGGGCCCATTGCAAGATGCAATTAAAAGAGGTCACACTTTAGAATTTTGGAGCCTTCGCTTTCTCCTCTTCAAAATGGAGCAGAGATTTAGCCTGCCAGAGTTGTGGGAATTCACTGACGTAGAAGATACTCAATGAATAATTTTAAGAAAGAAAAGCAGATTGAGATAACAGAGGACTCTTCCCAAATGATAGTGAACCGCTGCTGACCTGTGAGTTTAAATTTCTCTGTAGAGCTTGTGATCATTTCAGTGGGACTATTGGTTAGAATAAACCAAAGACACTCACCTACAGAAGGACTGAATCGAGAAAGAAAAGTCACCTCTGATTTGGAAGTGAATTATTCCTGGGGTGTTGCTTCATGAATCTTTGCTACAGAAATTGGGGTGCACACAGGTAATTGGAGATCAGAAAACTACCACCCCGGGGACAATTACAGGCAATTCTGCAACCACCTGGCTTAGCTTGATTTCTTGGAAGTGGAATGTCCCCTAGTTTAATAAAAGGTTTCGTGTACACCTTGTGGTTCTGTTCTTCCTCCCTGGGTTTTCCCAGGCTTATGAATAAGGCTTCAGTCTTATTTCTCCCTCCGAGACTGGCGGCGGCCTCCCTCGTCTGACTGGAGGCTGGGAGGTGTGGCCTGAGGAAGTCACAGCTTGCTTCTGCCATCTGCTGGCACTCTCCCTGCACCAGTTCAAGGCTTTGCATGTACATTCCGAGGGAATGAAAACCTCCAAAGGAGCAAAGTGTGGGGCCAAGAGTGTTCCTGCTTTTAGTAAAAAGGAAGCGATGGGAAGAAGGCAAACGGAAGTCGGTAGAGGAGGGCTTTCCCACCATGGGGGTTTGTGTAACGATATCCCCAGTGGTTTTTCTATACAAGCTTATTCTTGTGGGGAGAACACAGCAGTGTATTTTATTTTATTTCATTTTATTTTATTTTATTTTATTTTATTTATTTTTAGGTCATTGTCTGTCAAGGCTTATCAAGTAGTTAATGCCACATCTGTATCGACTCACCTGAAGAAAAGAGCAGGAACTCATGACAGTGGGAATTGAGAGAAGGATGGGGAAACAGGAAGAGAGAAGGCATAGGAAAAACATGGCCCTGTAAATTGTAGTATTCTTTAATTGGTTTGCTGACATTTTTTTGAAGGCTATTTACAAGGTTCTGATCCAGATCAAAAAAAAAAAAAAAAACGTGAGTACCATTGGGTCGCTTTTCCCTCAGAGACAAACAGCTATTGAGGAGCAGTAAATAAATGGAGAATTAAATAGAGAGGTTCAAGTACTGTGATAAAGTACAGTAGCAAAGAGATGTAGGAGCGTCGGGGAGGAGCACGTGTCTAAGCAGAATTGGGCTGCGGTGTCAGAGAAAACTTCCTAGAGGAGCTGAGGTGAGCTGAAAGTTAAAGGCAGTGACTTTTTGCAGACTGTGGTGAGGGCATTCCACCGGCAATTTACTGTGAAATCTTTTTCCTGTCCCTTCTCTCGTCCTATCTCTCTACCCTTCTCTCAACTCCCACAGGCACGAGTTGACAAGTAATTGATCAGTCCAGGGCGATCCACCGAGGCAGACAGAAGCAGGCAGAATCCCATCAGAGGGCCACAGGCAGCATCCTGGACATCAGAGAGCAACACTGGGACATGGGACAGGGGCGGGGAGTGGGGTGGGGTCTCTGATCCGAGAAGAAAGACCACTTCCATTCCTGTTTCAGTCCACGTGCTGGGTATGAACCACTGCTTTCAGGCAGGGACAGTCAAAAATTTAGAAACTCGTGAGTGACGTCCTTTCTTTATCTGAAATTCTGAGTGACCTCATCTGGGTATCAACTGCGATGCTATTTAAAATCACAAACATGATGGGCAGCAGTAGGGAAAAAGCCTCAGAACGTGTGGTACAGCTTCTGGATGAACCAGGAAGAAGCCCGTGGAATATGATGGTACTGAAAACTGGGCAGTGCATGAAAAAACACCCATGAAAAAAGAAATCAGGATCCAAACTGTAGGAAAACTATTCAGAAGGAAAAATACTGAACTGGCAATAAAGCTGGTATGTCTTTCTCTAGTGTCTGTTTTAGATAACATCCATATGTCACTTTTATAATAACTTTTTACTATAAAGAAGCCTAAAGGTGAAATGCGTGTCCTGATTCAAACAGAGGCAACGATGACCGTGAATCAATACTGACCCCATGTGCGAGGTTGTGTCTGATCTTTCAGATTCTGTTTTATCCATAATCGCATGCCAGTTTGGGGGGTGTATTCATTTTGCTGAAGTCTGTCCTCAGTCTTCCCCGGGCCGCATCCCTCCTCCCCGCCTGGATCTGTGGGGAGTATTGTGATGTCTGCCCACTAATTTTGCTGTGACTGGGGCTGGTGTCTGGTTGGTGATTCATGTTTGTTCCTAAGTTGCATCTGTGTTGGTTGCTTTGAAACAGAGCTCCAGAGGATATGAAAGGCCATTTGTCTCACTGAGACGGCTTCTTTGGACCAAAGAATTCTTCCTTGGCTTCTTCTGAATTCCAGCAAACCCTTCACCAAGTTGAGTCAGGGTAAGAAGACAGAGGAGAAAAAAAAGAAAGAAAGAGAGAGAGAGAGAGAGGGAGAGAGAGCAGCATGGAGAGAGTTTTGGGTCTAGTCCCTGCTTACCTGACGAGACCAGACAGAATGCCTTGTGACGTCTACTTCAAGGCCACTGCCGTGTGGACTTACTTTCTGCCCAGTAGGAATGCCTCTGGCAGAAAAACAAGGCAGAGTGAGCCCTGGTGAAAACCATCAATGGAAAGAGTCCTGGGAGTTTGGTAGGTGCCACTTGGCCCCTCTTCTAAGGTTTTAGCACAGGCACACACAACAGTGACATGCACGATATTTAATGACTGGTACCACATGGGCACTGACCCATGGAATGGGCACAGGCCACAGTGCTGAAGCTAGACAGCTGCTGCTGCTCCAGACACCAACCCTGTAGTTACCGGATCACCTGGTCAGCCAGCAGGTGGTGGGGGGCCTGAGACAGGAGCTGGCGGCTGTCACACAGTATTCTAATGTTTTAATATCCATAAAGGCTGCGCAGACACACACCAAATGAATAACATGGATACACATGATGTTTAAAAGCTCTTAAGCTTTATGTAGCCCTGTCTTCACCTTTTAAGAACCCACCCTCTCTGTCCTCAAGAACAGTTCAGAGCCAGCATCAGGACCCACTAGTTCTATGGGATCTGAGTGGCACAAAGGAGCCTTTATCTACAAAGCAGCTCTTTATTTTGCTCAACAACTAGTATAGATCTCTCGTCCAAGGAGCGTTTGCAAGTCACCTTTCATTATATTTTCACTTGCTATCATGTATTTGGCTTCCAACATAGCCCTACCTCCGGGCAGGCTGGCAAACAGGCTGGTTTGTGTAAGTGATTGCCCACCTGCCTGCTTACCTTGCAGTCTTTGAAAGGCAGCCCCATCCCAGACCTTAGCCTGCTGTGAAAATCCATCTGCAGTGCCTTGAAAGCCCCAATACATATTGGATTGTTATGGCTCTTCCTCACCCTTTTAACCCCAGAGTCTCACTTGCTGCTTCTTATCAGACACCTGGTGCTGGTGGGGTGGCTACAGCAGCTTCTCAGAATGGCCTCCAGAGAAGCGTGATAGCCCTGTAGTCTGTCCTGTCTCCTTTCAATGCAAAAGTTCCTTGAAATGAAACGTACATCTTCAGGGTCATTTGGTGCCTCCCTTGTGTTCATTCAAAGTAACAGCCAAGGCTGCTCATAATCTAACTCTGCACACCAAGTGCAAATTTTGCTTGAATCCTGAGACTGAAGGGAGATGGTACTCCATTAACCAGCCAGGCTTTGGGAACTCTGTGATTAAAGGAGCCTGAGGCTGGAGAGGTGAATTGGAGGGCTTGGGTCCTCCTTCTATAAGTGACAAGCCTGTGATGTTGAGCAAGACATGGAACAATCTCTTGAAGCCTCATTTTCCTCAAAAGTAGAGTGGGATCTACATTCATAAGGCTGTTATTGAAGGGTAAATGAATAATCGATCAGAAAGCAATTTGTAAACTAAAGAAATATAAGCAAAATCCACCTGAGACAGCAGGTTGTAAGAACCAGTGAAGGAAAAGAATGATGCATGTGGAAATAAATTATGACAGCAGGATGAGTATAAAGCAAGCCCACCACTGTGGTTCTGACTCAGAAAAAGAGAGCAGCCCCAGCTCCAACACCTCTCTGTACAGCTGTAGCTGGGAAGCAATGAGTGGTCTAGAGAAATGCTAGGTAAGAAGATTACTGTCAAATTGAAGCTAAGGAAGGTTGTGCATGCAGAGATCATGAATAGGGGATGTTGGCGAGCGTGGGAAGGTCACAGTCCCCAAGGTCATACCAGGATGGAGAGAGAGAAAACAAGAGACAACATTTCCACGGCTCTCGCCTGTGTGTTCATTGATCAGAGCTTGTTCAAATACTTCTGGGCTTGGAGGTACCTTCTCTGAGAAAGGGGGACTGATTAGAAATCTTAATGGCACTCTTCTGCTGGAGCCACTGGCTGTACCCTCCTCTAGACATAAACTCTGCAGCGCTGGAGAGTAATTTGGCATTATCAGATGAATTAAGTCATTCTCTGTGGCGAAACTTGCATAGAAATATGAAATCTCAGATTGGGCCTCCCGTCTATTCAGCCAGAGGATGTTTTCAGGATAGCATTTTGTTCCTGAAACATTCAGAAACAGGCATTTTGCATCTTTAATGAGACTATGGTACTTATTTAGGGAAGGAAGAAGATACGAAAACTCATTCAAGTGATAGTTCAGAGTCTGACACCGAGGGCTGTCTTAGTGCTGTCTCTGGTGTTGCTTATTATCAGATTATTTCATGGTTGGCTCTCATTCTGCATTTGTGAAAGCTGCTCATGCACGAAGGGCTTTGCTCCAGGGTTCCAGTCCTGGCTCCACTCTTTGCCAATAACTGAACTTCTGTGGGCCTGTTTCCTTTACATAAAATGGGAATAATAATGACCTCCACTCAAAGCTGTTTGGAGGATTAAATTTTTCCATAAAGTGTGAAGCTTTATGTGAAGTGCTTGGCACACATTGGTTCTCATTGTAGGTATGTACGTCAGATGCCCTCCTCCGTGCTTCTCACGTGACCTGAGTTTTTCTGCTTTCTCTTTAAGCTTTGATGTGGAAAATGGCCCTTCTCCAGGTCGGAGCCCACTGGACCCCCAGGCCAGCTCTTCCTCTGGGTTGGTGCTTCATGCCACCTTTCCCGGGCACAGCCAGCGCAGAGAGTCCTTTCTCTACAGATCAGACAGCGACTATGACTTGTCACCAAAGGCAATGTCGAGAAATTCTTCACTTCCAAGCGAGCAGTGAGTACAAGCTCTGTCTGGCTTCCAGTCTCACACTTACCTCAGCTTTAACCCTGTCACAGCAACAGCGACAGCAACTGTTCTCTTTTAACATGAGGGAAGAAGGAAGGAGAAAAATGGCATGGGCAGAGGTGACAATGATGACCATCTTAAGGACATTAATGTTCTATAGCTAAGGTCTCCAAAGGTATTAAAAAACCTCAGGCACAGTATTCAGTTAACATCTGTTATTGATACTTAAAAAATTTTTTTATTGGACTTCATTTCCTGAACTGCTGAATCGCTTATGGGATGACAACCTTAACACTATTTGCAAATCACACTGGAATTTTCCACAGCCTCTGCAGTTTGCATGAAGCTACAGTAGAGAACAAAAATGGTGATTGGTGAGATGCATCCTCTCCAAGTGGCCTTTGCTTGGTGACATTCAGTAGTCTGTAATGCAACCTCATGTCTGTGTCTTTTCTCTGGAACCTTAACACAATGCCCACTTGTTGCCAAGCTCCTTGGTGAGACATAGCACACTCCACCGCCTTGTAAGCACAGCTGATGTTTCTGTTTTGCTGCTATTATTATAATTGTTGATCTCTCATTTTTATTTCAAGAACAACAATACAGTTTTGTTACTTGTTTATTAAATTTTGAAACCAAATAAAATGGGATACTGAAATGCATGCCTTAAAAGGTTTCTGGGCACATGTACAATTGTTTTTTAACATCATATGTTATAAAAATATCAGTAACTCCCTTAAGGCTCCAGCCTGGAAAATTCCACTGGGCTCCCTTCCGCTATTGGTTAGGAAGCTAAAAAGGGTCACCCTGTTGTGAAAGGGGCAGGGGGGCGTTTTAAAGCTAACAGTAAGAAAATATTTCCCAAGGCATTTCTGCCAGCGAATTTTAATAGGTGTACCCCTGCCCTAAAATATCTCACTCATTGGAATGGCCAAAATTAATTTATTTGGCAAACATTTACTGAATCTCTCCTATGTGACAGGCAGTTAACCAGTCTCTGGGGGTAAAAGATTAACAAAACAGTGGGATAATCATAGATGAATTAAAAACAGAAATTCTCAAAAAGGTTGCATACTCTCGGAGAGGTCACAGTTAAATAAAAAAGATAAGAGGAACACCCACGTAACTCTATTGCTAGTGGAAGGGGTCAGCTGCATTTACATCTGTTGTCTTTCTTTAATCTTCACAACAATCCTGTCAGGTAGAAACAATGATTATTTCCACTCTATAGAAGACAAAACTGAGACTGACAGACTGAGAAATCTGCCCCTACCCCATGACTACATATGCCTTGCTATATCCCATGATGCAGCTAAGGTTGACCATATTCAAAACAGTTGAATCTATTTGCCCATGTTCTTCAAACTGCAAAGTAGAATCTAGTACCAGGTAGAAAACCAACGTGTGCACAGTTGAGAGGTACCTGAGACTGGAGGAGAGGTAACCACTTTGCTGTAGATCACACAGAACCACGGGAGTTTCTGACCAAGGTTTGGATGGGCGCTTTGACAATGAATACACCTGGAATTCTTTCTTCCAAAGACAGACACCTTTATGGAGTTCATATGGGGAGAGCACAGGAAATGTGGTGAGCTGAAAATAATTAGAGCTTCATTCACATCGTGTCTCATAGATATAAGGCTAGCTTTGGAAGGCAACAAGTAGCTCCCCAAACTCATGCTGAAAAGCACAATGGGTCTCCGGGTCATTCCAAAAGCTTCCCAGAAATTTCTAACCAAATTTCAGATTAAATCCTGGTGATTCCTTACTTAGAATCAAAAGGTTATAGGAATTTTGACTTTGGAGAGACGTTAATGATCATAGTCAACTCAATCTATAGCTATAGAAAAAGACATCTAGTTCTGAATGACTTGGCACCCAGGGTCCCTAATACTAATAATATTTAACCCTCTTTTCAATTTTTACCAACCAGCAAAAATGTCCTCTAACTTTAAAACCAAAATAATGTTGCCAACTTTAAATTTAGGCAAGCAAAGACTGTACATTAAGTTATCTAGTGTCATTCTCAATCTTTTAATAAAAATGACTTTTTAAAGTAAAAAGAAAAATGTAGGAAGGCATACTTTCATAATAAACAGCCCTTCTCAAGAAAAACAGTTGACAACATTATATCATCCTATCAAAACTACTAATAACAGGATACATTAAGATCTTTAAGTGAATAAAAATAGCACAAAATTTGGTTTAGCGAATACCTCAACATTATAGTAAAAATGTTATATATGTGTCAGTTTATGAATTTATATTTTACAGCACAATAAGAAGTGGAGCTTAAATAATATCCAGTTTCTTCTGGTATTTCATTTTATCAGGATCATGTTGAAACATCCAGTATCACACAGGTATCTTATGCTAAATCGGAAGTGATGCTCTCAAAGCTGTTTCACTGGATTATCACTCTTCAGGGTGAACTGAAATAAATAGAGAAAGAGTAGCCCCCAAACCTCTCATGGGATCAGGGATATAGGATATCTCTGCTCAGGAGCCCCTCACACCCAGCACAGAGCAGCCATGGATTTACATAGGAGGTGGGAAACTTTACATAATTTCTTTGCTTTAAATCCTAATAGTAGAGACAATACTAGCTTTTTAAATTTTCTCATCTGAACTCTTTCAGAAGAGCAACAGGAAACATAACCGGGGAGACTGAGTGAAAAGGTTATTAAGAGTAAAAATGTTAATGGGAAATTCAAAGTGGCTTTAACTTTTATTAACAAAAGAGAGATTGAAATAGGCTTTCAGGTAAAATAAATAAATAAATAAATAAAAACTAAAAACTTCACCATTGGCTCCCAACAGGAAATTTCAGATGCCTTCCTAGATGTGGCCATAATTTGTCACTTTCTGTTCAGTTCCTGTGTTGTAGTCATCTCTAATGTAATGCCTTTGTATCTGTGGTACAGATTTCTCAATAGGAAGTACTGGAAAATGGTAAGGCCAGTTATATTGCCCAAAACTGTGGCAGGAACCACCCTGGACAGAATGTCATCTTGATCGTTCACCTGCAAAGCCACAGGGAAGAAAGATCCATGACTCTTTCATATTTGTCATAGCATTTGCAAAGCCCTATACAGATAACAAGCTTTTAAAAGCTACCATTTTTGTGAGACAGCAGTGAAGGAACATGAGACATAACAACCAAGAAGAAAAGCAGAAATGACAGCCCACTTAAATGTATAGACTTAATACCAAAAAAGCTTAACGTTTGATGGACTCCCCGCAAAAAGCATAATGTAATGTCTAAGAGTTGAGTTAGACTTAACTGCTATCACACTTAGTAGCACCATGGCTTTAAGACATTGAATCTCTTTTATAGTGACTAAATTATCTGTAAATAAAAAATCATACATTTATTCAGCATTTCTTATGTGCTATCTACTATTTAAAGTACTTTACAATTTTAACATTTAATCCCCATAACCCCAATGTGGTTGGTACTATAATTTTCTTATCTTAAAGATGAGGACATTGGACCACAGAAAGATTAAGTAATCTGCCCAATAAATGGAGACCAAAGCTTAAATCCTGGGAGTCTAAGTGATTATACCATATGGATATCCAGTACATAAACAGACACTAAATGAGGGTAGATACTAAAAACAATGATATTAATTTCTGCTCTGCCTACCTTTCCAAGTGTTATGAGGATCATATTCATTCTCTCTTTTAAAAAAAATGTAAGCATTTTGTTAATAAATAAGATATTTTCTGTGTCTGCAAGGGAGCCAAAAGAATAGTAAGTCAATAGGCAGGTTTCATACCTCCTTGGTAAGAGCAGTCATAGAAAGGTATGTGCAGGACTTAAGAGGTCTGGTCAGGCAGGACAAATAGCCTACTTTGAGGAGTTGCAGATAAACTAGCAGAAGAGTGTGCAGGAGAAGGGGACATATGCTAACTAACTCCTTCATTGTCAGGAGCATTGTGTGGAACCATAGTGCAATATGGCTGAGAATGAAGATGTTAAGTGGACGAAGAAGTGGGAATAGATGAGGCTAGGGAAGTAAACAGAAACTCATCATGAAAGGCCTATGCTAAGGAGTTGGCCTGTGTGCTGCAGACAAGCAGTGGGGAGCTACTAAAAGCTTTTAAGCAAGAAAATACATAATCAGAGGAATGTTTTTGAAAGATAGCACTGGTTCCAGTATGAAGAATGGTTTGGAGGGTGGACAGGCCTAAAGGCTAGTGTCCAAAGGCCAAATGAGAGGCTGCTTTGGAAATCCACATCATAGAGGATGAGGATCAACCTCGGAGTAGATCCAGTGGGCAGTTAATAAATATTTGCAAATTAGAAGGTGGTGGTTGATCGCAGGATGAGAGAAAGAGAGAGGTTTCAGGCTTGACCAACAAGAGAGATGGTTGTACCTTTCCCTAGAGTCAAGAACATTGTCTTATCACAGGAAATAATGGATGTGAAAAAGCTTTGTAAACTGTAAAGTACAATGTAAGTAGTTCTCTTGATTGCAATGGAGGCAAACACAACTACTCTAGAGAGGTTCTCATCAACTGGGAAGATGGACCTGCAATTCTATAATTAGAATAAGGATGATGCCTACTACTAATAGGAACAACTGTAACTAAATATCTAAAGTGCTTTTTATGTGCCAAGCACTGATCTAAGAGTTGTGCATATATAATAACTCATTTAATTCTCACAACACCCCACTTTACAGGTGAAGAAGGTGAGGCATAGAGAGGTAGCCTAATGTCTCACGGTCAGCCGTACTGCCACTGGGAAACAAACCAGTGCTCTCTGACTCCAAAATCTGTGTTCTTAGCTACAATAGTTCATGTCTCTCCAGAAGACAGACTAAAATCAGATTACAAGAAAAATACAAGTAAAATTCTGTGTGTATGTATGAAACATAGAAAGGTGAAAAGAATAAAACCAAAAATGCAGCAGGGAGGAGCGTGTTTGCTTTCTAGAAAACCATTTCATTGTTTAGAGTAGGCTTAGGCCTACACTCAATTCTCGGACTCCAATCACCCTATCAAATTGTAATGTGCCGGTTTTGTCACTAGATGGTGCTTGTGCCATGGTTCTGAAATCTGACCTCTCTCCTGAGAGGCATTGTCCAGTCCAGTGGCTTGACTACATCCATTTTCATAACCAGTCAAGTGTTTTGTTATCTCCATGCTATTTTATTCTTACTTATTAACGTATAAAATTATGATTAAAAATTTTTAAATAGTTTCATAAATAGGTTTGTCTTGTTTGTCCCTGTACTTGTTATAAATTGTCTATGAATTATCTGATCAGTTCTCTAGCAGCTATTGACATACAGCATTAGCTTTTGCAACTCAAATCCTTTAAAGGGGCCAATGCTGGGATCTGCAAGTTCGTCTCTTGCTTATGAATGTTCTACTCTCCTAAACTTTCAGAGTTTCATAATGATACAGTCATGTTGACATGGTGCCCTCTTAATGTTTGTTTACTTCCCTTTAATCATTAGTTCGTTCAGTTTTAGTAACTCCTCGTTATGCAACATCATGTCAGCTTTTGACGCTGGGTATGTATGAAATTTGCTTATATTATTTAGCATTTGTTGAGTATCTAGACTCCAGAAATCCAGGAGTCATAGATGATCTATTTAACTCCAATTCCGTTACCTTATCCCCAACTCACTCCAATGTCTTATGAACACTGTGAACCTCACAGCAAAAATCTGAACAAATAGTTCTATATTTCATCCACCTAAAGTTTATCTCAAAAAATAGGTTGGGAAGGGGCAGTTCTTGATCACCACATTGCATTTGTCACACTGCTCTTAACTCTTCATTCTGTCTCTCCTTTGGCTTCTCCCCAAGAATCTTGACGATCTTCCTTTGGCTATCTCTCTCTATATATACCTGGCCTGTCTGGAAAAAAATCTAACCATAAATGCCTTTGTTTTTTATATTACATGGTTGGATACTTTCAAGACAGCCCTGTATCCCCCACTTCAGGAAGCCACCCCTGCCGTTGCTTTAATGATCCCCACTAATGCAGGTAACTCCTATATCTGTGGCTCTAATTCCCACATTTCAGTCTTTCTACTTAATGCCTGTGCCAGGATATCAACACATCTCTCAAAACTCAACATCTGGGAAAATGACACATCTCCTCCCACAACTCCTCCCCACTTTATTTCTTCTACTTGTGACTTCACTATTTTCCCAGATACCCATTTTTTAAAACTGAAAATAGTATTTCTTTAGGACTCCTTATCCAGTGTAATGGCTGGTCCTTTCAAGATGTTCAGAGTTTCTTCGAACTGTCTTTTCCTATTTCTTCCTCTGCTTCACCTATTTCTTCTCCTCTGAAGGATTGCAATAGCCCCATTTTCCTGGCTCTTCCTCTCTCTTATTCATCCCTTCATGTCCATGATATTTCACTTTCTAAACCACTTTTCTGTTTGACTATCTCACTAAAAACCTTGACTGGCTCATTTCTTGCTACTGAGTTAAGCATCAGCTCCACAACCATGGTTGATACTGTCCATAATATGAGCATGGGGGAACTTCTCGTCTTATCCTCCACAAATGTCCATAATTCATGTGCTCAGATCCACCCAAACAGCCACCAGGCATCTTGGTGAGCAAGTCCAGGACTTGCCCATTTCAACGCTTCGTTCTGGTCGTGTGTCCCATTGGTATCATCTATCAAGCATGCCATTTAAAACTTGCCCTTAAAAATTATTGCACATACCACGCATTCAATCAAGTCTTTTTCTATTTCCTCTAATCTCTGATTATCACCTCTCCTTTGCACCTGTTGTGTATCCATTGTTCCATTGTTTGTATTTCTCATTCTATATTTATATTATTTATTGCAGTGTTTTGAATATTTGCCTATCTCCCTACTATATTTTAATTTGGGGGGAGGAATTCATGGATTCTGTATAATTCAATCTGTTGACTATGCAGAATTATTGTAAAATAGAAAATACAATGGTTAAAAGCACAGATTTTTGGAATCAAGCATTCTTAGTTCTTCCACTTACTAGTTATGCGCTAGTTAAGAAGTTGCTCAACTACTCAGAGCTTTGAAATTACCTATAAAATGGGAATCGTAAGAGCCCCTGCTTCAAGTCTTATTATAAGAATTAAAAATGATAATGCATATAAAGTGCTTAGCACGGGGCCTGACATACAGTAATCATGTAAAGTATGCTTATGCTCGTCAGTATTCTATCAGTCGCTGTGAGAAGTGAATCCACAACAAGTTTAGTAGATGGGATTGAAGGGGGACTTCTAGCTAAAGACAAAGGTTGAAAGGAAAATATTATATTAAATAAGACCCCGAAGTAAAAAGCCTGTGCTAGAGAAGAGACCCACATGGACGTAAGTGTTCAACTCTGGATCCCCAGGCCTCACATAATGCCTGGAACTGGGCAGGTACTTAATAATTATTGGCTGCATTCACATAATTAGTAGGGGCCCTATGTATATGGTGATCACGAAGACAGTGACAATAGATCAGACAGTGAAGGAAGCTCACTGTCAACTGACTTCTGTGCGGCTGTTATGACTCACTGTGATAGCAAATTGGCCTGATTTTGTCTGCAGCTCGGTCCAATGTGTCTTCTAATGACTTTAATGGAGAGTTTGCTGCATGTGGGCTTGAGTCGATTTATCATCAAAGCATGTGCCAAAGAGAGAGTACATTTCTGAAAACACAATTTTGGCTGTTTCCAAGTAAAGATTTACACAACACTAGGTACAGCTTAATCAGATCTTTGGGACAAAATGAACAACAATGATATGGAAATAGTAGATTCAGTTGCTCACTTCCATTAAAAGCTTTTCCTTGGGTACTTTAAGAAAAAAATGTTATACTGAAAACAAAAAGTAATGGGATTCCCAGACAGAAATCTGTGTTTAAATGGCATTAAGGCTGTGGTTCAAATCAACAAAAGCCCGGAAATCCAAAGTTAACCTTTATCCAGACTGTTATGCCATTTTTTTTTCCAACTCTGTGTGTGCCTGTGAGCAGCCCTCCCTCTGAATTTCCTGGCTCTGGTAACCCAGATCCACAAGTAGCTTTGAATTATAGTGCTCTGGGTCTACTATTTAATAGGAATATACCCTGAGGATATGTGCTTACTTGCAAATGCTTTCTTGGGTAGTCACCGTAAATCTAGGAGCCATGAACCCAGTAGTTTGTTTGTTTTGTATTTTTCAAGTTCCTGAGATCCCCATTTATGCTTAGATCAGTCCTGCCTTATATCTAGGTAGAACTTGTATAATATTTGTGTTGCTAACCTTGATTAAGTTTAATATTATGGCTTATATGCCACATTTATAATTCAAATGCATGTTTAAAGGTTTCTTTTTTCTCTTTTCACCAGACATGGCGATGACTTGATTGTAACACCTTTTGCCCAGGTATGTATGTGTTCTGCTGGCCCTGACTCACTCGCACTCTGTCCCTGGGTATACTTTTTAAGTGTGGCTTCTCAACCTGCCCATTCATCTCCTTTTGTTCCTAATCATTTGAAACATTTTCATTCCAGGTTCTCGCCAGCTTGCGAAGTGTGAGAAACAACTTCACTATATTGACAAACCTGCATGGAACATCCAACAAGTAAGCATGGACTTTTTGTGCAATGATAAATCCCTTCTAAAAAGGCAAAACCGTTAGCAGCATTTAAGAAAAAACAGACAAAAATAAAAGCTATTGCATGGAAATTTTCCACCTAAGCTAAAGTTAAGATACACGATGACATTTGAAAATACCATAGTATTTTAGAATTAGTAAGATGTTAGAAATTAATCTGGATCTTCTTAATCCTTGTACTCTTAATACTTAGTAGACAATAGGAGTTCAACAAATGAAAATATGAGATGAGGATACTGTTCACTCTGTATGTACTACTTTGTAAAGTATGAATACTTATCAGTAATAGCCAATATATTCTATTAAAATTCTTTTGGAATAGCTATTAATGAATTCAGAGATCTAAATTTAAGATTAAAAGTATCAAAAATTTCAAGTCCAAGTTGCTTATTTTTGGATAATATATAAACAGATTCATGCAACTTCATGAATAAGTAAACAGATTCATGCAACTTCATGAATAAGTGTGGGATTATGTTCGCCTCTCCTCTGAACTAATTACATAACACTGGTCATTTCAATTAATATTTCTGAGCCCTTGGTCTCCTCATGTGTAAAATAAAGAGTTTGAAGTTGATATTCCTGAAGTAACTTTCTCCTTAGAAATCATTTCAATCTATAAGTCTATGTGTTATCCAGTTTCTTACCCAACATTTTAAAAGATCATCACAAGGCAAAAGGTCATAGAATCTATGATCCTGGAATGGTAGGCTGAAGGAGACCTTTGAAACCATTGATTCAACCTCTTTGTTTTACAGGAGAAAACCAGGGCCTCCAGGCACTTGCTAACAACTACACCATAGCTATAGACACTTCAGGACCAAATCCTAAATCTCCTAAGATTTCCAGTCAGTGTTGGCTACAAAGCAGCACCCTATCTCGCTAGTCTTTGCAAAATTATTTATTGACCCTCTACTTTGCTTCCAAATTTTCAGAAGGTGGAATAGTTGAATATGGACTTAAACCCTGCTTTGAAACCTTACTTTTCCTTTCATTCTTCTATAATTTGTCACTGAGGCTCCTATGAGAGCTCTACACACCCCGATAAAGTATCTTCCATTGTTGGTCTCTCCTCTAGGCTATTCCCCACACTGCCACCAGAGTAATTTTACCACATGCTGCTTGACCTTGTCACTCTCCAGCTGGAAGCATTTCAGTCGTTCACGCTTATCATTAAGATAAAGTTTAATATGGACACTTGGCACCCGAGGTATCTCATGATCCAACTCAAGTTAGTCTGATTAATTGTTGTTTGATGCAATATAAGTGAAAGCTAGAGGTTTGTCCAGCCTCCTTTGCAGTAGCACTCTCTGTTTATTCATTTATTAAATAATTTACCCAACAAGTATTTATTTAGTACATGCTATTCATCCTTGCAGATATGTATGTATTTAAGAAATATTTATTAAGCACCTACTTTTTACCAGGCACTGATGATATAATAATGACCAAAACAGACAACTTCTCTGCCTTTTCAGGGCTTACATTATAATAGGAGGTACCAAGACTTATGAGGTCTGACAATGAAGTTTATGAACTCATCCTAGAAAAAGTGCTACATACCTCATTGCTGAATATCACTATATCACTACAGTCATCTTCGAAGTACTCCCCTTGCGAAGCTATGTACCAAAGCCAGCAACTAGTCCACCTTTCAACGCAATTTTGGAACTCTTTTTCTGGAGTAGCCATCATAGCTGTTGTTGTATGATCCTTGATGTCATCAAAATATCTTTCTTTCAATGTTTCCTTTATCTTCAGGTAAAGGAAAAAGTCACTGGGGGCCAGATCAAGTGAATAGGGAGGGTGTTCCAGTACAGTTATTTGTGTCCTGGCTGAAAACTGCCTCATAGACATTGCCATGTGAGCTGGTGCATTGTTGTGATATAAGAGCCATGAGTTGTTTGTGAAAAGTTCAGGTCATTTTTGTCTAACTTTTTCATGCAACCTTTTCATAACTTCCAAATAATAAACTTGGTTGATGGTTTATCCAGGTGGTACAAATTAATAATGAACAATCACTCTGATATCAAAAAAGATTAGAACATTGTGACACTGGATTTAGACTGATGAAATCTTTTTGCCATGGAGAATTGGCTAACTTCCAATGTGCACTTTGATGCAGGGTTTTATTGGTACGCCCATGGTTCATCACCAGTGATAACATGGCCTGAAATATCATTTTGGTTCTCCAAAGATCTTGGCAAACTCCTTTGCTTTTGTTCATTGGCTCCTTCCAGATCATTTTTGCACACACCTTTCTCATACCAAGATTTTCAGTTAAGATTTTCCTAATTTTTCTCTATCGATGTTTACTTGGTCTGCTATGTTTCTCACAGGCAGTCAATGATTTTGAGGCACAATTCAACAAATCTTTGCAATTTTTTGTCAGTTTTGCTTGTTACTGGCCGCTCTGACCTCTCTTCATCAGTGACACTTCCTCTCCCCTCAGAAAAACATTTAGTACATTTCTACACTGCCATTTTCTTCATGGCATTATCCCCATAAACTTGGACTAACATGTCCTTGATTTCACTTCCACTGTTGCCAAGTTTAACAAGAAATTCAATGTTTCTTTATGGCTCTAATTCAAGCTCTGACGTTCTTGCAACAGCACACAGAAACATGCAACAACAATAATGAACGTCACTCAGCAAGACACGTCACACATTAACACGAACACAGTTGTGAGACACAGATATAACAAAGTTATGAAATCTTACCAAGTTGTTTGTACAGTGCTGCCAACATAAACACTCAGTTGCAAGTTCGCAAACTTAATTGTCAGATATCTTACAGTGTTGAATGTGAGGTCAAATTCAAACAATTATGGTCTGGTTGTTCCTGCATGTGCTATTCTCCATTCTGATTATGGACTTACTTTTCTCTCTTCCTAAAATGTCTCGCTCCACCTGCCAGTAATTGCCTGACTAAATCTTGCTTGTCTTTTATAACTCATCTCTAGTATCACCTTCACCAGGACATTTTCCTTGACCCCACCCCACCCCCCGCTAGCCTGGCTGAGCACCCCTCAGTGAGCTCAGAGCACTCTGAAAACATCACCACACCATTTATGCATCTTGGTCCACCATTAGACAAGACACTCCTTGGGGCCTCTTGAGAATTACATTTGCTTTTCCTCGAATTTCCAAGAATTAGCAGAATCCCTGATACCTAGTAAGTGTTCCATAAATATTTATCATACATATGAACTTCTCAATGAATAATTATTGTAGAAAGACCACCAATTATTTAGAAAATTACTTTTTGGGGAGTGATTGCTTCCCTTTCCCTATTGTTTTTTTTCTGTACAAGGTATGGCCAGTGGGACCATACTTCCTTGTTTCATAACTCAATTCTATTACTTGAAAATTATATGACTTGAGCAAATTAATTAACCTCTTTATATCTTGGTTTTCCTTTCAGTAAAATAGGGTTGTTCCAAGTATTAAATGAGGTAATAGTTGTAAAGCATTTATAACAAAACCCAGCACATAGTAGTTGCTCAATAAATGTGAGATAGTTACATTTTTCTTACTGAATTCAGAAATAGTGTAACATTTTGGGTTTTCACATCCATTATCTCAGTTCCAACAACCATAAATTATATTATTGACAGATATTGTTGCCCTCACTCTACGGATAAGGAAATAAAACTTAGGAAGATTAAATGACCTGTACAAAAGCACACCACTTCTGGTGATAGCAGAGTCATATGTCAAACCTGGTATTCTGACTGTTATTGTAGTGCTCCTTCCATTCACTACCTCTGTTAAATCTTCTGGGTTATGGGAAGAAATTTCTGAAGGCTTTGGAACAGAATGTCATTCAGAAAGAATTTATGGACTAAATGATGATCAGAGAGCCTGACGGCAGAATCATGAGCTATGAGAGTGTTTTCAGAAATGAAAATGTGAGGAGGGGAGGCCTGTACCAAGATGATGAAGGTTGGATTTGGAGGAAAGGAATTAAAAAGGACACTTTTCAAAGGCTTCTTGGCAAAGCAGGACTAGAGATCAATACATTAAATAGTTGCAGGGAGAAGAGTTGCGGGGAGGGGGAGTTGGAGGGATGTTTCAGTTACTGGTTTGTTACCAAGGTCCTTGGATATTCTTCCTCTGTTGGAAGTATTGGGGACATTGGCTATGTCATCTGAAGCTACTTTCTCGAGAATCAGGGCTTTTCACAGCCTTGAGTGTTTTGATCTATATAAACCCTTGGGAACTGAGTATCCTCAGACCATAATTGCCATATTCAGAGCTGACCCAGATAGTCCGTTCTCACACTGGCTGAGGACCACTCCCCAGATATTTGATTCAAACCAAACCACACTCACCAAATAGAATAGATCTTCACCAGTAAGATAGTTGTATCTAATGATCTTTCTCAAATCCACACCCACAGTTGTACAGAGTTGATCCTCTTCTGATTTCAAGTACTTCCTTGAAACCAACACTAACCAGTAGAAGTTCAAGGCAGGGCACATCCACCACTAGAGCTTCACCAAAGAGAGCTGAGATTGTCTCATTCCGGCCCAGGCTGAGAACTGAATGGGTTTCAGCTACAACTGGAGCTACCTGGCAGGGGCAGATTGAAAAAGTAGAAAATCGAATGCATTTCATTCTATTCCTAGATAGCCAGTACCCTCAAACAGATAAAGAAAACTGAAGAGAATAATATCTGCCAGGAATGAATCTATCATCCTGAGGGCATTTTTCTATCCATAGACTCACTTATCTTAATAGTTAAACATGGTACTCAAAAGTTTCTTTCTGGGATATTTGACTTGTGCTCCAGGATGCTGCTCCTTGCCTTGAATGTAACATTAAGCAATAATTATGTCCTTGGAGTGGTTTTCATGAGACATCTGAATAGTGCAGTTCATGATATGAAAAGACACTCCCACATAGAACTACACTTCTCCTAAGTCAAGACTTCCTTTATCTTTTGGCTCTTAGCTCTGCGTGAAAGCACTCCATTGTCTGCCTGAGTTTTACCACCAAAGGCTAAAAATCTCAGAGTTCCTGTTAAGGTGATTTCCTTGCACTTCCATGAAATGCTCCATTGAGGAATGCTTAATTGGGCCTGTTATTTCTTGGCTTCAAAAATTAAATTCTACATTTCCTTTGTCCCAGGAGTTAATTTTAAAAGTCCGATTTTCACTTAGAGCTGTTAATTTAGATAAGCATCCCTAAAGCATTTACTGGCTTCAGGGAGACTGGTGGCAAAATCACATGTATAAGTGACAATGTCTGCCATTCAGCAGAGTGATGATCAGGGAATAGAGCTGGGAGCAAAGAGGTATCCCCCATCATTCGACTGTGCCACTAGCATCACAGATATCACCGGTGGCCATCAGGAAATCATGAAATATCTCTGTGTTAACATTCTTCCCGGGCATAATTCAATCAACATGTATGCAATCTTTGAGAAAGAATTAATAACCACAAAATTTTTTTCGTGTGTGTATCTGAAGTGTCTTTCATTCCTTTATATATTTTGGCATGGGATTTAAATTAGCTGAGAATAATAAAATTTTGAACATTCAGAGTTGTAAAGAACCTAGCCAAATTTTCTCAGAATAAGTGAGGAAATATACGTAAAGCCCCTCACACAGGACCTGGCACATTGTAAATTTGCAGTAAATGTTAGTTGCTGCTTGCTCTCCCCAAATGAGGAAGAAATTGAGTGGCTTAGTGGATTGCCCGGGGCTATACGGTTGGAAGGAGCCAGAGCCAGGATTAGGATTCCTGTCTTCTTTTTCATAGTCCAGTTCTTTGTCCACTATGCTATTCAGGGCTGGAAAGTATTCACTACTGTGGCCTTATTATCCTCTCTGTTAACATCACCGTCTTCAGCAGTCCAGGCATATAACTTCTTATGATTCTTCCATAAATTAGGGGCTATTGGAAACTGGGCAACCAATGTCATTTTCTTCTGGCACTCAACATTTTCTAATTGGCACTCTCATGCCCTGTGAGCCATAATGCAGCTTCCAGGAGTCATTTGAATTGTATTGAGTTCATTCACTTAGAATGTATTCAGCCTCTTCTTTGTAGAAGTTCTAAGCAATAAATAAACACAGTCCTTGCCTTTTCAAAGCTTATACACACAGTTGCTTATCTGAATTAACAACTCTACATAAAAGCTACATTTTCAAAATTAACTCCTGGGACAAAAGAATTTATGTAATCTTGGTAATTTCCAAGAAATCATCAGGAGAATTGAGCACTGTGAGTGGCCATGCTATTCAGAAAGCAGACATTCCCAGCATTTAGAGCCTCTTAGTTCAGTGCCTCCTCTTACAAACACTTTCTTTGGCACTCAGAAAGATAGGTATAATAAAATTATTAAAAACATATTATTAAGCAAATTAATACATAATGGATATCTATATCATACCAAATATTTTACTGATTTCAAGGTTACCAAGATGAACAAGATTCAATTTTTGCTTAAATTTCTTACAGGTGAGTTGAGAAGGCAGACAGGACAGTGAGAATTGCAATCCAGCATGAGTAGCACTATGATGGGACAAGCATAGGAAACTATAAGGAGCACAGACAAGAGCACAGAGCACACAGGAAGGAAAGCTCTTCTGAGGAATCCTAGAACATGTGAAGGAGTTTGTCACTTAAAGAAGAGGGGAAATTCTTGCTAACAAATGTCACCGCAATAAATCTAACAATAAAAAAGAAAGAAAGAACATAAAAAAAAAAGAGGGGAAAAGGGTTCAGCTGAGCAAAACATATGCAAGCACTCAGTAGCATGAGTGCATGCAGTTTGAGGAATCCCTGCTAGTATTAATAGTATGTAGAAACACAACTCTATAGGAAAAAGGAAACCAGATAATATTCATATGGTATTTGGCTCATCAAATCATTTTCACATCAATGGTTCATTCAATCAACAGTTCAGCAATAGTTATGGAGTTCCTACAATTTGCGATGCAAGTTGGTGGGTCCTGTAGGGGTTATATGAAAAGGGGTCAGAACAGGGTCCTGTCATCAATAGGCCACAGATTAGTGGTTGGGATAATATGTGTAATATGTGCTCATATGAGTTTAACGCAAGAAAATAACCATAAATGTACAAATAAAACCCCATAGGAGATTAGAGGGAAGATCATTTTTTAATACTAAGAGGATGATATCCCATGGAGAAGATGGCATTTAACCTTTGAAAGTACAATTCTGACCCCAATTCCAATGTATGGGTTTTTTCCCCATACATCTAAGCACGTCTCCATGATACCCACTAAGTATCCTACTATTCAAGTAAATTCTGACACCATTTACCTAGAGATGTGTCAAATCCCACAAGTTAAGGGTTCATCCTGTAAGACTCTTCTCCCCCACCCCACCCCAATTCAGATGCCAATTACAAGTCCAGGTTGTCACCTGTGCTTCTGATCCACTGGCTCTAGATCAGAGGTTCCAAGGACTCCCTCTTTGGGGTTGTTCAGTTTACTGGAGTGGCTCACAGAATGCGAAATATTTTACTTACTACGATTATGGGCTTATTATGAAAGGACGTAACTCAGGAATGACCAGATGGAAGAGACGTGTGGGACAGGGTATGTGGGAAGGAGCTCAGAGCTTCCATGTTCTTTGAGCATGCCGCTCACTTGAATTTCCACGTGTTCATCAATGAGACCCTTTGAGTTTTTACGAAGGCTTATTTAAAAAAAGACTATTGATTAAATCATTGGCCATTAGTGATGAAACTCCATCTCCAGTCCCTTTCCCTTTCCCTGAGGTCCAGGGTGGGGCTGAAAGTTCCAACCCTCTAATCACAAGGTTGGCTTCCTTGGCAACCAGGCTCAGGGATTTTCCAAAAGTCACCTCATTAACATAACAAAAGACACCTTTATAACTCTCCCTGCTTAGGAAATTCCAGGGGTTTTAGGGGTTTTGTGCCAGGAACAAGAGGGCAATCAAGTCTGTATCTCTTATAGAAATCACAGAGGGGTAGATGACACGTGTGGATTTGTGTGGGGAGTGCGTCCCTCTCAGAGGAGTGGCTTGAGCAGCATCAGGAAAGAGATAGCCTGTGTTCAAGGAAAACACCGTGATGAAGTCTGGCCTTGCCACGTTTGAGTTCCTGCCTCCCTCCCCTCCCTCCTTCCCTCCTTCCTTCTTTCCTTCCTCTCTCCCTCCCTTCCTTCTTCCTTCCCTCCCTCATTTCTCTCTCTCTCTCTCCTTTCTATTTTCAGAAAGTATATACTGAGTGCTTGACATATGAAAGACCATTCTGGGTTTTAGGGATCCATTAGTGAACAAGTTTTTCCCCACCCAAATTATGGTTTACAGTTAAACTAAGGAGGTTTGTGATGAAAACTAATTAGACAGGGACTGTTTTAATTGCAACTTTAAAGTGCTACTAAGGTGAAGTACAAGAGGCCTAAGAGCAAATAACCAGTCAGGGGTTTGAAAAAAAATGTCAGAAAGGGAGGAATTCTGAGAGATCAACTGGGAAAAGTATGTGGAGGCCAATGAGCAAATGGCTTTGAATGCCAGGCTAATGAGTCTGGCATTTAATATCTTAATGTTTCTGAAAAAGAGGCTTCAGTATTAGTACAGGTGTTGCCAGCAAATGGGATAGTGGAAACAGCTAGTACTTCAGTTTCAGAAAGACTTAGCTTGTATTCCAGCCATGGCCATTATAAACCACACGTGCTTCAGCATGTTTCTTAACCTCTCAGACTTGCAGTTGTCTAACCCTTAAAATGGGATGATTATAGATAATAGATAATAATAGATAATAGATAATAGCTCCCAATAGAAGCTAAGAAGTATTTAGCCCAGTGCCTAGCAGAGCAAAGCAATCATTGCATGTCCATTTTCCTTCACTTGTCACACATGAAAATTTCATACCACAGAGGGTTTAAAAGTACCTTGATTAGGATCACCTTGCTAGTAAGGGAGTGATCGCCATGAAACCTGTTTATCAGACCCTGCAGTATAAAGTGTAATTACCTAGAAAGTAGATTACTTCTTTAAGGGACCGAAAATGAATTTGGAGCACTTAATAAACACCTAGGAGAATAACTCTGGTCATATCTGTAAGAAGATCCTTTCTTCAAAATACCTTGCAGGCCATTCTTTACTGTTTAGAATTTAGCTTCCTTCCCAAACTTGCCTGTACATCAGAATTCACAGAGAAGTAAAAAATGAGAGATTCCCAGGCCTCATTTCAGATATACTGAAATAGACTTTTCAGGAATGGGGAAGGAGTTATATTTTTAATAGTTCCCCAAGTTAGTCAGATGTCTTCCATGTTTAGAGGCCCCCTGGCCTAGCGTCCCACTCTCTTGCTGTTGCTAACATCCTGTTTATGATCAGTGGGGCAGAGCCCTCATTAAACTAGTGGGTCTGAACTCGTGCAGACCCACAGCATCGGCACCACCAGGACACTAGTTAGAAATACAAACTCTCAAGCCCACCCCAGGCAGACTGAATCAGAAATCCTGGGAGTAGTCAGCAATGTGTCTTAGTAAGCCTTTAGGGGATTCTGTTGCCCTCTAAAGTTGGAAGGCTACTGCTCTGTACTATTTCTGGATGCTTCTCCAACAATGCAGTAGGAACGCAGGAGGGTCTGGTAGTTCTGCAAGGCACGCAAAGGATGGTGAGAGCAGCAAAATCAGGGGGTTGAAAAGATAAGAAAGAAGAAGAGGAAAACAAGAAAGAAAAGAAGGAACCCCAATATGTGTAAAGCATGAGTTTGTCTGCTTGTTTCATTTGACTCTTGCCATCAGCAGGTTTGTTGTGATGCAGAATAATGCTCAGTTCCTCTACGAAAAAGTCATTGCATAGATCAAGCAACCTGAATTACTGTTCTTAGTGGCCACATGACCTTTGACAACTGAATTTACCTCTCTGGGTCTCAGTTTCCTGAGGTGCAAAAAAGAGAGATATGGACTGATGGATCTCTAAGGACTCCTCTGGCTGTAATGTTCTACAGTACTTCCCAAGGGAGCTGGGATTTTCTCTTAACATTGCGTATCAATTCTGAACAAGGATATCCTCTTGTGAGGGCCTCCTGGAATAGGGAAACCTAAAACAGAGGGCTAGTGAGGGACCTGGAGTAAACGACTTCCTTCCTGGACTGTTGAGGCATCCAGGAGGCTGTGCATAGGGAAATTCCAGGCCATCTGGATGTGAGAGAATTGCAGTCATCGACCCCTGTTACAGGAGCCTGTCTTCCGGAGGTAGCATTATGTCACTTGATAGCTCTCTGAGACCTGGAAAACTCCTCAGTGGTCATGGGGGTGCAGGGAGAGAATATCCATACAAAGACTCAGGCCCTCTTTTCTCTCTGTCTCCACAGGAGGTCCCCAACCACTAGCCAGCCTCCTGTCTCCAGAGTCAACCTGCAAGGTAAGCCATGTCATGGCCTATCTCATATTTCAAAATAATAAATGAGCCTCTGATTCAGAACCTTTTCAGAACAATAGCCTTTGCTTGCATATCATGGCCCTCAAAAGTACGTCTCTTGGTGACCTTTTCCAAAAACATATTGGAGCCTTACTTCATTCCGTGCAAAACCAAATGAAAAGCAGTATTAAATTATTTTCCCATCCTACATAAGCCCAGGCTTTCCGAATGTGATGGATGAGTGTTCATGCTGCTTCCCAGAAGAGGATCAGGAGCAGCACTTTTATTGATAGTGCAGCTTAACCTCAGCTTACTGGGCCCCACGAACTCCAGGACAGCCAACCTCAAAGGCCCCGCAGTGCCCCCACACTGGCCCGAAGGCCCCACCAACCATGTTAGTGGTTTTCCTTTTAGCGTCAGCTGTAGATCCCACTTGAATCTACATCCTTTCCAGGTGTGAAACCAAAGGCTCTTTCCAGGTCACAAATCATTTCTTTTGGAGGTCATCCAATTTTGTTTCTCAAAGGTGTTTTAAAGAAACCTGACTGCCCGTCTTTCAGTGCTGGGCCTGTGCTTTTCAGGGAGGCTTGAGGGCTGTGTGTGTGGAGAAGAAGGGCTACTTTGAAGGCACACCATGGAGATGCTTTGAACATAAATTTTCCTTGACATGAAACACAATGAGTTAGATGACATGTTGTTGCATTTTTAAAAGTGCAAAATGGAGTTTTTCCCCTTCACCCTGACCCCACTAAGTGTAGCTGTGCTCTTGAGTAAAACCACAGGAGAAACAAATGAGATGAACTCATAGCAAGATCACGGGCTACTTAACAAACATTGCCTCCTACATTTCTGTGTTTCCACCAGTGCTACTCCATTTGCTTTATACTCAGAGACCTTCCTTGCTCAGAAGGAAATAAAGTATCATCATGGCCAAAAGTAAAATGGAAATAATACAAAAGCCCAAGTTTTCAAAGAAGAGAACAAAGGCAGTAGTTTCCATTGGCGTGTTGGCTTCTGAAATATTAATGGTACATGCCTTAAAAAGTATTTTTGTGAGAAAAAGGTTGAGAACAAGAATAAAAGTGAAAAGAAGATATTAAGTAAAGGTGAGTTTATCTCTAGAGCCCCCTGATATGAAACAGAAAGAAAATAGTGCTGTCTCTATGGACTTCAAAAACCTGTTTCTGTTAGAAGTTTATAAAAAGAAACTAGATAGAGTGTTTTAACATAAAACTGGTGTTACATACTTGGAGATCAAAGGAGATGGTTTCGACACACTGGCCTGCCACTGAGATGCCTTGTTCACATTTCAGTTAGCCAGATTTATTTAGATGAACCCAAAATGTGAACCAATTTGAATATTTAAACTATGTTTTCTTTTTCTTGTAATAAACACTGACAAACATCAAGAGAAATGTGATACTTGTGGTTTGATAAATTAGCTCATTAACTAAGATGCTATTGGAAAGATCGTTTTGTGATTATTGGCACAGCAACTACAGCTTGGCAACTAGAGGCTTTTGCTAAATTCTTTTAAAACAATGGAGCAAAGAAATGACAATACCACTTAGGCAATTTGTTTTTGTCTGCCTTTGTGACAAACTACAAAAATCCTGGCTTCTCATTGGGAAGAGAATGTAGCGATACCAATTATTACGTAATTAGAGGTTTCAAAATCTTCTCAACGCTTAACCAACCACAGTCAAAAAAGGAAGGAGGACACACACACATCCTGTGTTTTGTTCTTATTATCAGCTTCAATAAGTCAGGCAGATTTTTCCTGTTATTTTAATATTTATCAGCATATGACAAAGAGGTGTGTTTAAATAGAAACTTTAAAGGGGAATGAAAAATAAGTGGCAACAGAACTGAGAGGTAGAATGAGGCTTTAAAAGGTGATTTTTTTTAAGATAATAAGACCAGGTTTTCATTTATTAGCACTGAAGTTGAACTTACATGTTTGAATTGAGATCTGAGATAAAAGAAACAAGAAACCTGTAATAATTTACACATTTAGCAATAATTCAGTTTGTTAGGAAATCCTCACTGACTTAAGTTAATGGTATTCTTATATAAAATAAGTTTCAGAGAGAGATACAGAGAAAGGGAAATGGCAATTCTTTTTTAAAGGCTTTTTAAAATGCATCTAGGTAAAAAAAAATGCAATTTATTTTGAAAGCTAATTGCCAGAAATCATGGTGAAATTGGTACATTTGCTCTTACAAATTGATCCTTTACTGGAATAACTCATGGGGAAATCAAAGTAAATCTCTTGGTCTGCAATACCTTTCTTCTCACTATTTAACCAAAATTATCCCTTTGGGCTCTCACAGTACAACACAAATTTCCCTCCTCTGCAGAGACACCCTCACTTTTTAGAAAATAAATGTAATTTCTTCTTTTTTGTGCTACTGCCACAATTTTATTTTAAGATATACTGAAATTCATGGCAATGTGTTTCCTCTGTTAGACCTCCTTGAAGGCAGTGACGGTACTTTATTCATCTCTTTATCATTCAAAATGTTTTATAGTAATTTTCACATAGTAGGAAGAGAACTACATAAAGTTTGGGGATTTTATCTTAAGAAAAATGTTCATAAATTAAAATGTAATATGAGTCAATATTTTTGTCTCCATGGCTATAAAAACTGTTCAATTGTGATTTTTTTTTTTTAATTTTTACTATTTAACATCAGTTATTGCACTGAAATTAAAAGGGGTTTTTGAAACATACTCTCTAACTGTTTAAATATATTACTGTGGTCATATAGGTTTAAAAACAAAAGAGTTGAATGTAAACGTTGGCATTTTTGCACTTTGAGTAGGAAAACCAGTATAAAGTAATAGAGAATTTAAAACCCAGAAAGCAGAGCAAAGCGGAAATCATGTGCTCCCAAGTTAAGATGCAGAAATACTACTACGGGCTGTTGAAAATGCTAATGCTGTGGAGTTCAGTGAGTATCTCAAGTTTTATCACATTTTGCCTTCTTGTAAGCATGAATCCCAGGCCTTCTCTACACAATGCTTAAGGAGTAGATCAAAAAGGGAGAGATACAGAACAGAAGAAAGAACACTCCAAAACAAGGCAGGCAACTTGGCTTCTGTCATCTACACACACTACAAATGGAACATTGAAGTACTTCCCAGGATTTGAGACCCCAAACTATTTTCAACAGAAAAAAATTCGGGAGTTCCCTGGTGGTGTAGTGGCTTAAGGCTCCAGCGCTGGGGCTGTCGACGCTGCAACCTGGGTTCAATTCCCAGCCAGGGAACTACCCACATACCAAATAAAAAAACAAACAAACAACAACAAAAAAACCCAGAAAAATAATTCGGATAATTGAAGAAAATCAAAGTGTCTGTGTGTGTGTGTGTGTGTGTGTGTGTGTGTGTGTACATGCGTGAGGGTATGAGAGTGCATGTGTGAAATGTGTATGGTGTGTGTATACAAGGATTGTCCAGAAAAAATCCAGCCATTGTAAATATAATGAGAATGGTGAATGCCTCTATTTTTCATATTACATGGCTGGATACTTTCCGGACAGCCCTCACATGTGTGTGTAGGATACTTGTCACACCTTGTCCACTCATCCATTTCTTGCTTTGCCATACATTTCAGTAGTGATTATAGGTATGTCACGAAAGTGAGACTTTAGTGAAATGGTAAATTATTAAGTGTTCGTGGCATTTACAAAACGATTCTTTACAAAAGGATAGAGAAGTTTTTCTTTTAATGGCCAGCAACTCTGATTCATATCAATGTGACTTGATTTGTAATAATATGTGTCATATATACAACAAATTGATGTGTGAGGAGAGATGTTCTATACTAACTTTCTTATTCCGAAATTTACCAATAAACGTATTGAGCAAAAGCATCGCTGATGTAACAGATTAGATGTCATAAAGAACAACACCCAAGTCCATGGGTCATTGGAAATGACAGCAAACCATGTCAAAAAGATGACGGGAATTTCAGGCCAGACTGCTGCAGACCCATAGTCTCTTCCAGCCTGAGTATCCACCGCTTTGATTGCTAGTAGTTTTTGACACCAGTCTTAGATATCTTTCAAGAAAAGACTGTGTACAGAGAAACAGGATAATGTAGGGCTTTCCAGTATGTCTGAAATAGGTTGGCTTGAGTAAGAAACAGACTTAATTAATTTTTTCCACCGCTCATGGGAATCCATTTCTTCTAATATGTGTCCAGGCCATTCTGAGAAGGAAATGATTCGTTACTGGTTGATAAAACAGAAGAAGAGGCTTTCTCCTAAGAAGCCAATTTCTCAGTATGAATTCCTTCCATATCTTTAATTGTGAATATTCCCCTGGAGGTTCATGCACGTGTGTCAGATGCAGGGTCTGTTCGAGGAGTAGACAAGGGGTTCAGTGAGTTATCTCAGATTCTAAGAAATTCGGAAAGTCATGACATTGATTCAGTTCTCATTCTCTGCCAGACTGCCAGGGCCTAGGATGAGAACTGGACTGTGTGTGCACAAGCAAAGGGCTCTGTGAGCACCATTGCTGTGGCCTGAAAGCTGAGTTGTGTCAGATGACTGGAGAGGCAGCCTGGCATAAGCAAGACGTTTGCTTGGTTTCTGCAAAAACTGTCAGGCAGGATTGCAACACTTACGAACAAATATGAATAAAATCAATCTTGTTACAAAGTCTGTGGCCACTCGTGATAAAGAAGAGATTGGAGGAAATTTTAAAAAGAAAAAAAGAAAAAGGAAGAAAGGAAAGGGAAAATGTAACTAGAAGTATCAGATTTTTCTCCTCAGTATTCTGAATGTCATATGGCCTAAATTATTAATATAATTGTCTCAATTACTCACCTTGAGTGTTTAGGCAACTTCTGTACAAAATGGGGCAAATGCACTTGAAAAGCCCCAGTAATTCTGAGAATAATTCCCCAATGGTCGTAAGAACTGCTTTTGTCTAAAATAGCTTTCTTGTGGAAGTTTACCCCAGAGCATCAACATTGAGCTATTTATATCGATTGGCAACTATTTCATAGATGTCTAAAATTAAGTATGAGTAGTTGCAAAAACATTGACAAGTCAACAAAAGTACAAATAGTTTAAATGGTACCCTGGAGCAAACATTGCCAAAAATAAAACCCAGCTCATTAATGGCTATTTCACCAGTTCAAAATTCATTTCTAAATTTACTGTGAACGTTTCTTTGTATTATATAAAACCAATGAGACCTGCAGCATCTAATCTCACTTACTGCCTAAAGAATTGAGTTCGTTCCTTGTGGACTCCACTTCGGGTTTTTGTACTGCCGAGAAACACCAGCCGCCCCTCCCCCCTGAAAGTTGGAATCATGCATGTTAGTAAGTATTTGAGTTATGCTATTGACGTCAATGGAGTCATTAAATAGATTGCTGGCCCTCCCAGAGGCAAATCACTGCCAGGGACCTAGATACAGACACGTTTTTTACAAAGACAACCATCAGGTTTTGCTATAGCAGTAAGCCAGAGAAAGAGAAAAGTTTATACTCTAGCAGACCCGTCTCCAAACTGTTTCTTTCTTTCGCATTTTAATTCTCTCCTTTCTTTCTCTTTCATACATTAGGTTCAGGCAGACGCCCAGATATAGTTACCTCAATGTTTTGTGTGCCAAATCATCTCCTGTAATTCAGACCATGAAGGGTGACACCTTTAGCACTACACAGCCCATCTTGATGTTTATTTGGTGGCATAAATTGTCTAGACAAATCACGATTGTCTGCCAGTAAGGCCGCGTTTGACATATAGTTCCCTGAATGAATAGTTTCTTCCAAACACACACACACACACACACACACACACACACACACACACACACATTTTTTCCTTTCTGCTGCCTCTGTGTGGCTTGTAGCTGCAGCCCCTCCTGTGTGAATTAACCTTTATGCAGCCGGCACAGGGCTGAGGCACCAGAGCCCTGAAGCTAAGGGCGGAGGAGGCTAAGAAGAAGGATTCACTTCTCCCAGCTGCCTTGGCCACAGAGCTCCCGCAGGAGGCAGGAGGCTGCCCACGTGCCTGTGTCCTCCCAAAACCCAGCTGCTGCCTGCCTCAAGCCTGGTCATGCAGCTCCCAGGCGTGTCAGAGAGCCCGCAGGAAACATCTGTCTCTTTC
The DNA here is from genome assembly GCA_004026885.1 of Lyroderma lyra. Lineage (NCBI taxonomy): Eukaryota > Metazoa > Chordata > Mammalia > Chiroptera > Megadermatidae > Lyroderma > Lyroderma lyra. Next base: position 214,029 of record PVJL010000285.1, read on the forward strand.
TGCATATTCTTGGCAGGTGGAGCTCAGAGCCAGAGATCCACCTCGACCTGGACTCTTTCACCTCATCGTGAGGGAGCCATGTTGAACAGACTGCTTTCTTCAAATCTGGTCGTTGGAACCCACTATATTGGCTTTACAACTCATCTCCTTTTCCGACCCCCGTTTCTTTACTCCCTGAACTCCCCCACTTTCTTTCCAGTAAGTATATATAGAAACACCAGATACCTGACCCCTTCGGTAACTGCTCTTGGTTCATCCAGAGGCCCCCTCCAACCCCATCCCTGTGCTCCTTATCGCACATTCCTGGCTTTGAGTACTGGCTTCTCCATCCACCGTTTTCTCTCTCTTCACCTCCCACAGCCAATTCTTGTAGTTACGATTTATGTTATTGTCTTAGTTGGCTGTGCTTTGTCTTCAGGATAAGCTCCTTACCTCTTATGAGATAAGCAAAGTCTTCCAGAATTTTGCTCCCGATTCCTTCTTTGTGCTCATCCCCCACTTTATCCCCTGTCCCCATGCACAGCTGATGGCTGAGGAGCACAGAACATGTGTCCCTCTCACGTGCCAGGCTCTTTTTGTCTCCTTGCTTTTGTGTTTGTGTTACTTCTGCTTGGGCTGCTCGTTCCCAAAATACCATTCACACATTCAGCGCAGGGACTTTTCCTACAAATATTGTCACTGTGAACAAGCTCTTTATTCTCACCAATACTTGGATTCTGAAGTGAGAATTAAACTAAATATATACTCATTGTCTCAACCTAGGGCCTGATCTATAGGATATGCTTAGTACATACTAGTTCCTTTACCCATCGCCATCTGGGAAGTGCATTTTTTTATCCTTTAAGATTCAGCCCATATGCCGTCTTCTGGACGTGCTACCTTCAACTCACCTAAAATTGCTTTCAATTATTATCTTAATTATTATCTCAAAATCTCAATTATTCCACTTGTCATATTATGCTATAATTATTTATTTAATTTTCTCCCCCTGTAAACTAAGAGTGTCCCTAGTTCAAGTACTAATCCTCTTTTTAAAATTTACCTCCAATTTTAGCATACGACCTAGAACATAGCAGATGTTTAATAAATGCATATGCAATGAAAAAATACAAATGAGTATATGCCCATGCCTGAATCAGAAAGGATTAGGAAGGAACTGAGGCTCATTTTAGGCTTTTTTTCAGGCTTGTCTAAATATCTTGTAGCTCTCAGGCACATGCACAATGCTGACATCCCTGGCTAATCTTGACTACCCGTGACTTTTCATCACTTGAAGTGATCTCTTTATTATCCATTACTTCTGGAAGAAATGGCAGTGTTAAAAGAAATTTTAAAAAATGACTAAATGTGACTAGCTTATCATACTATCTTATACTTTTAGTATCCAGCACAGTGTCTGGGACAAAGTAGAAACTCAGCATATTGAATTAAATTGGTTTGAGAATCCTGGGTTACTCCCTTAGACAAGCTATTTCTCTGAGACTCAGTTTCCTTACAGAAAGTGGGCATTTTAATAATCTGTCTCATAAGATTGCTATGAGGACTAAATGAGGATAGTTATATGTGTAGCAGTTTAAAGTGAAGACTTTGAAGTCCGACTACCACTCAAATCCCAGCTCTACCACTACCTCTACCAATTACATCATCTCCAAAACTGGGAAGGAAATTGTACATACTTCATATGTTGGTTGTAAGGATTACATATACAAACATGTATAAAGCACTTAGAATAGCTCCTAGCACTTCGAAAATGACAATATTAGTATTAATATTAATTGTGTTATACAATATGCTTCCCATAGTATCCAGCGCATAGCAGGAGTCCAATCTGTGATAGTTAAGAGCAGGCCTGCTGATATCAGTAGGGGACCAAACAGAAAGCCTTGCTGAAATCTGTCTGAAAGGTTCTGCTCTACTTCCCTTTCATAGAAATACAAGCTAGAAGGTATAATAATTTTCTCTGGATTTTAAGATTCTTTTCCTCTGAAACCATAAAAATCTTATTATATAGAAATAGATATGGAGCTGAAAGTAGGATTCTCCGGGACATACAGGAAAAGTTAAGTTAGCTGTAGAGAGAATGGCGCCCCGATACCACATGTATACCACACCATGCATGTATGGTTCTTTCTCTTAAAGACAAAAGTGCAAAGAAGAACTCCCATTTAGCGTTCTGATAAATGGAAACTGAGTTAACTGAGGGTTTGCCTTTGCACAAGCCTGAAAGGACTTCACTTTATAAGATAGCATAATTACAGCTATACAACTTATTACAGTTGTATTTAAATACGATGTGCAGGGCTTGGCACACACCTGCAGAGACTCGCAGCAGGAGCTGGTGCAAAGCTTCCCTTTGAGAAAAGAAATCTACTTCCCCCAGAGTCCAGCCTCAGGAAAGACTTTGACTCCTTCTCGAAACACTCTTACGCCCTCTCTCACTTTTGGTAAGGGAAGCCACCTTCCTACCCACCTACCCACTCTCTCCTCTTTATTGGGAGGGAGGGAGATGAGGAGGTCAGGGCTGGCCTAAAAAAGAATGAATATGGACGTTGGGAGATGAAGGAGGAAGGAAGAAAACCATCTAAGTTCCCTTTTCTGCCTCCTGCATCCCCAAGACCACATGATCCTGGGGGCAGGGTGAATTCTGCTCGCTTGCTTCTGATCAACCCCTGGCCAGAGCATTATGGAGTTGCCTCCAGAGCTGTTCTAGGAAGCCAGGAGCATTTCAGGGAAGAGCTTTCACCCAAGAGAAGAGAAACAAAGCAGGGACTGTCCCTTGAAACAGAGAGCAGGCAACAGGACTTACTAGATCTTCTTCTTAATCTATTGTCTTGACTTATTCCCAGCCAGAGCTGTTGACAAGTACCCAAAGTGACCCCCCAGACTTCTGTGTGCTGTTCCTGCCCCCTCTTTGTCTGTGTCCATGGAGGGAGTGGGGCCATGGTGATTATCCAGTTCATTTGATCCTTGGAGGTAGCCAGCTTAGATAATGCAGTCTTTGTCCCTGCCCACTCCTTTGTACTTTGGGCTTTGCATTTCTAGGGTCTAGTAGGGCAAATGCTCCTTATCTAGTAAATTAGATAATTGCCAAAGATCCACATGCCTGCCTCTGATTGCAGGAAGGGAAAGAAGCTAGCAGTTCTTCAACTCCAGTCATGTGCCAGGCACATTGCTAGGCCCTCTGCATACATTATCTCACCTAATTCTCCAAGCAAACGCTTGTCCCTAGTTCACAGATTCAGAAGGAGTCTCAGAGAGTTTCTGGGGCTTACTGAAGATCACACAGTGGTAAGAGATAAAGTCAGAACTGAAATCTAGATCAGTATTTCTTGAAAACCCATGCTCTTTCCTCCAATTGAGACCACACCGACCCCACATCTACCTCATTGTGAACCTCGGATGTTATTAATATAACTAGCAGAAAGGAAGATGGTCACAAATTCACAACAGGAGAGGAAACAAAGGTACTAAATTTTCTACAGCCTAAACAATTATTAGATAATAGAGTATTTCCCTTAATTCCTTTGTCATCTATCCATTTTATTGTAAGTAGTAAGAAAATGTGTAAGTCTTGAGAGAAATGTCTCATGCATGTTATTTATTTATTCATTTATTCAATAAATATCCTAACAAATGTCTACTATATATGAGACACTGTGTCAGACACTGGGTGTACAGTAATGAAGAGAATGAATTTGATCATTATACATTTGATCATTATAATGAAGAAAGTACAGAAAGCTGTATGATATTGCCCCACATTGTCACATGTACAAATGGGACTAATACTGGTACTTACCATTAGGATTGCTATAATATTTACATTCAGAACACTGCTTAACATCTACTATTATTTAATATTTAATATGTAATTATTATTCTCATTAGTCATTGTTGGGATTAATGTAGATAAGGTGACAGGGAAGGCTTTTGTATGTGATTTTGCACTTGAGACCTAAAGGCTGAGTAGGAACTGGGTGGGTAGAAACAGTAACTAACGTCTAACATGTGCTATACCAGAGAGACCTGGATTGATAGCGTGATGGTGACGGGCAAGGCCAGAGAGGTTGAGAGAAGCCAGAAGGAGCAGGGCATTTTTAGGTCCAGTCAGGACATGTAGCTTTTATTCATGCCTTTCTGTGATTGTAAATAAGTAATTCAACACTTCTGGGTCTTGGTTTCTTCATATGTACAATGGGGTTATAGAGCCTGACTAGACCTTTGTCATAGAATTGTATAAAATCTAAATTAGTTAGTGTATGTAAAATGTTTAGAACAACGGCTGGCACACAGAAAGCATTAAATAAATGTTAATTGTTCTTAATGTGTTGTAACTGCCTGTTTGGTTGATTGCTTACACCCTTAGACTGTATGCTCAGTGCCTAGCAAGAGGGCAGGTGCTCAGAAAAAATACTTTGAAGAAAGAACGAACAAAAGAGAGGTAGTGCAACATATTGCAACTAAAAGAGAGGAAAATTGCTGTCTTAGCCCTGGAGAAATGGACTTCTTTGTCGGGGGTAGATTCTGATAAGGAGGAGTTTGCTCATGGGGACAGAGAAACTGAAAGACTTTGCAAATCCCCTTCTGCTACTGCTTTGGGGAACTTGAAACAACACCCATGGGATAAAAATCTGTTTTAGAATTCATGATGCCAATCTGGATTGCCATTGGCACAAAAAGAAAACTGGGTTTATGAAAGAGCTGTTTTATTCTCTGAGACTATCTCTGGAAGGCACAGGCTAAGCCTCTGGAGTTTGCTGGTTTCGGAAGGACAGTCCCACCAAAAGAGCCAGTTATCCTACTAAGCACAGAACACTGTGATTTCCTTTTCCTCCCTGTATTGCTAATAGAGGCTCAAGCTAACAGAGGCTCAGTTCTGCGAAGTAAACAGACACCTCAAAGGAGAGGCTTTCGTGTCTTTGTACAGCTGGGAAGTCTGAGGCTCTTGCTGGCAATGGCTTCTTTAGAGCTCCCTGAAAACAATGAATCCTGCAGCTCTCTACATGTGCCAGTTCTATGCCACGTGTGTGCATACGTGTGCATGCTGGTTTGCTACTATTTTATCCCAGAGGAAAACAAGGGTTCTCCACATGCTTTTTGTCAACACAAAGGGGCTCTGTTTTCACTGACCTGGTTTTCTATTATTTCTTCCTCTCTCATCTCTAGTTTAACCAGCCTATCTGTCTTTGCTCACGGATCATTTCTAGCCCCCCTCCTCTGATTTGCCTCCCTTTCCATGCCCCTCAAACTTCCAAACTACCTTCCTCTTAACCTGACTCAAAAACATGGCAAGCCTCCTGCAGTTAGTCCTGCCTATTGTAATGGTGTCCTACTCAATTTACATTATCCTGGACTATGCATGTCCTGTATCGTTATTCAAAATATCATAGTCCTTTATGCCATGGGCATAAGTTCTTCCTACATCATTCATCCATTTGTTCAGGTTTTTATGTATTTCTTAAGCTAATTTTTTTTTAAATTACAGCCTGTCACTAAGCCGTGGGGAGGAGAAATACTAACATAAATAAAATTAAGCAGATTCTGATCTTGAATTTGCACCACCTGAAAATAAGACTAAAGAAAAAGCTACATGAAGATAATGACTGCATCAGTCAGGACTCTCCAGAAAAACAGAACCAGTGGGAGAATATATATATATATATATATATATATATATATATATATATATATATATATATATATATGACTTATTTTATTTTAAGAATTTGGCTCACACAGTGGAGGGGCTGGGAAGTCTAAAATTCATAGAGGAGGTTGGAAGACTAGAAACTCAGGCAGCAGTTAATGGGACACACTTCAGTGTGAGTCTGTTCTATTCCAAGATACTTCAGTATTTGCTCTTAAGGCTTTCCACTGATTGGATGAGTGAGGCCCACCAACACTGAAGGTAATCTCTTTTACTTGAAGCCCACCAATGGTAGATGTTAGCACATCTACAAAATACCATCACATCAACACTTAAATCGATGTTGATTAAACAGCTGGATATTGTAACCTAGTCAAGTTGACACATAAAATTAATTATCACAAGAACCAACTACCAAACAAAAAAGCCTGTCTTGAGACAGACCAGAATTATGTCCAGTTCTACTGCAAATAAAATATATAAGATTCAGAAAAATAAAAATCTTTCTATTCCTTCTGACTAATTGAGACTTTACTTCAAAACATAAAATAGTCATTTCCCCAAGGTCACAGAATTGTTTTTGGAAACCACATGACGGTTTGAAAGACCAGAAGGGCACAGTGTTGCTTGGTATGGTGAACACTCTGACAGTACCCAGGCATTGGCAGTGCACCTCCTAAATGTCAGTGATACCACCAATGCATCACCATTTGGCTCACCGTTCTCTCTACTGAGTAGCCATCAGAGAAAAGAGAAAATCTTGGGCTTCAGCTTTACAAGAATGCCAGTCATTTTGTGCCCCAGGTCTAGAGACCACAACCTACTAAACTCAGCTGGAAGAAATATCTCGGAAAGAGGTTAATTTTTGACCTAAAATACCTCAGGGGGAGGATAAGTGTGAGGTGGGAGTCCACTTTGTGTGTATTACCTCTTTTCACAGAATGGGGTTTGAAACATTCATCTTCTTACACAGTTTGGAGATTTAAATGTCAACCACATTCACCAGGTTATCCTTGAGAGTCCTTCCTTCTCAAACCTGAATTTTAAAACCTTATCTCCGTTGTCTCTGAGTCTTATGTTCCTGTTACTGAGAAAGCACTTACTCAGAAATGAGGCCTCCAGCCCCTTTGCAGAGCTCATCTATAGCCAGGCAACTCTGCACCCTGTTTATAGCCTTGTGGTCACCACAGTTCCTACTTTCTGCTGTCACCTGTATACCTATATCTCAGTAAGATCCCCAGGCAGTCTAACCCGAAGGCCCCTGGCTCCTCCTGTAACTGCCTCCAGCCTGGAATGTCTTAGACCAGGCATGTCCAACCTGCGGCCCAGGGTGGTTTTGAATGCGGGCCAACACACATTCTTAAAACATTGTGAGATTACTTTGTGACCTCTTTTTTAGCATGTTAGCTATCATTAGTGTTAATGTATTTTATGTGTGGCCCAAGATAATTCTTCTTCAAGTGTGGCCCAAGGAAGCCAACAGATTGGACACTGTCTTAAATCTATGATCCTGCCTTCAAGGTGCAGTTTGTTTCTCATTCTCCTTTATCTGTTGATAAAAAACTACTCTTAGCAAATTACTAAACTGAACGTACTGTTGATACTTTCATTTTATTTCCACCTTTCTGCTCTGCCAGGACAGGGCATAAATGCAGTTATAGTGGGTGGAATTCATAGGAGAGAAGATGTTTGCCTCAGTGAGCCATTGAACCCATTAGAAATGTGGCAGGAGGTAGAATGGGTTTCCCTGGGAGGCGGTTCATCCTGCATTTCCTGGCCGGAAGAGCACTTGTCTGGGCAGATGCAGAAAGGTTAACGTGGGATTCTGTCATCCAGAGTAACTGTGGAGTCAGTTCATTAAGATTTTTCCTACGTTGTGAGTATATATGATAGAACAGTGGTTTGATAAGTCAGTTCCAACTCTACATTGTCCCCCTAGTGTTTTCTTCTTTTCCAAAGAGCTCACTACTACGCATTTGCATCAACTACAAGGCATCAGGGGAGACGCGTTAACATAACATTAAACCTCTGCTAAGCACCAGGTTTGCTAGTAGGCACTGCACCAACAACCAACAACCCTTGATAAAATCAATATTATCACCCCATTTTTTTAAAAGCAATGAAACCATGCCTCAAATGAGAAAAAGTAGTAGTATAACGACGTTCAGCTACTAAGTGACGGAGCTAGGATTGGCACGCCGGCTTGTTTGGCTCCAGAGCCTATACCCTTGGCACCAGCCCTCTACAGGTAAGCACAAGTGCTGCAGCTGATACCTACACAGATACCTGCCTTAAAGTTATACACGCTTCTTGGGACAATGTTTGTGTCCGCTGCTTTAATCACACTCAGCCTTCTCTGGACAGTACCTTCCTGTTCCTGTGTTACATATAGTCTGTGCTTTTTCCCAGATTCTAGAACTAGAAAGAATTTAGAAGAAAATGCACTTCAAGCCATTGTCTCCCCACAGAGAAATAACTCAGCCAACAGGGACTTGATAACGCCTTCCTCTCCTGTAGGATAAGTTCCTTTCACTGAAAGGTATTTCTTTTGGGTACTGAGTGGGATCCTGTCAGGGAAACGAAGCAAGGGAGAATTTTGAAGACGTTAGCAGGGCAGTGGGAGACATCTCCAGAGCATTACTCACTGCTTGAAAGTTATCCTCAGCCACTGACATCACACGGAGAGTTAGATTTCAGATCTATAGTGAAACTGGGATGGGCCTCACTTGCACACAAGAGACAGCTGTCCAATTCTAGGCTTGCTCCGGAAAGTCCCATTTTGAATAATTTGCTTCTTACGGTGTTTTGTTCACCTTACCTACCTCAAATGAAACTCTGTGACTTAAGCGAAAGAGCACTGGACTGGAACTCAGGAAAACCTAAATTTTAGTATGGTATCAACCAGGTGCGTGACCCGAGGAAAATCTTTTCACCTCAGACTTCGTTGTCTTTATTTTAAAATATTTTGAGTCTTTGAGTCTAGAAGCCAATCTTGTACAGCCTTCAAATTTCCAAAATGGCTCCTGGCCCAGAAATGGCGGTATGTGGGTACTAGGAGGGATAATTTTGTCAGAGAAGACATAGTCCTTAAGCTAGTTACCAGTGAATCTTGAGTTTAAGCCCAGGTCTCACTGGTCTAGTTCTGAAATGGGGGCTTCTTCCACCCCTTCCCACCTTGGCATTAGGCCACATTGTTGTTGCATAACCAGTGTATTTTCCTAATCCCTGTCAGTCTTGCAGTTGGTGAAGTTCAATAACAAACAGTCACCAAGTGCTTAGGTGTGCCAGGGAAACAAAAAGGAAGGGGACATGGCCCCTCATCTAAGTTTAAAAGCAGTCTCATAGGGAGATTCTGGCACCAGAGTACCTGGGTTTAGATCCCATTTCTACTATTACTTATTAGGCTCGTTACTTCTTAAACCTTCTCTATACCTTAGGTTCTTCATTCTCATTTTCTTCATCTTTAATACCTTCCTGTAAGAGTTATGAGAATTAAATGAGTTATTGCATATAAAACACTTTAAATAGTACCAGTCACAGAGTAATGATTGAATACACAGTTGCTGTTGTTGTTGTTACTATTACGTACTTTCTGTAACCTCCTCATGCCAGGAATTTTGGAAGCTTAGAACTGGGTTTTGCTCATTGGCATTTAATAATGTTTGTTGGGTTCAATTACTCAACAACTATTTACAATGCTTGTACTATGTGAGAAGCCATCTGCTAGATCCTTGGTAGAATATTACAACCTACTTAGGAAAGTCACTGTGCCTTAGAGCTTACATAAGTTTAATTGGGAAAATGTTTGTCTTTAAATATTCTTTTTGTGTGTGTATGTGGCCTTTCCTTAGAAAGGGTTAAGGAAGGAACTGGACTGGGAGGAAACTATTTTATTTCTGTATTTTGCCATGTATAATGCACTCCCATGTATGACATGCACCCATATTTTTGGTCCAAACTTTCAGGGAAAAAAATCTTTAGTTTTTAGTTTTTTAATTCAAATCTTTATTTGTTTATATTTAGGTACTTGTTTTGTATCATAAAGGAACTTTAGTATTCATTTTTTAACATATTATGGTATAAGAAATTGTATGTAACAAATAATTGCAAAACACAAGAACAGATACAAGGTATAAGAAGTTTCATGTATAAAATGATTTTAATATAAAAAAGGGTTATCATATTCCAGGGTATTATTTTGCATGTGAATATCATTATTGATTTCTGGAGTTACACTTTTAACTCATAAGCATAAGTAAAAAATTAAAAACATTTATATAGATACAGAGTTAGTATTACCCATGTAAAATGCACATCCTTATTTTTCCCTCACAAATTTGGGCAAAATGGTGCACATTATACATGGCAAAATATGGTATATACTTATTGACTTAATCAGGGGGAGCCTTTTGAGGGAAGTGGGATTAACAGTAGGATAATGGAAAGATTAGACTTTCTTAAAGTGGAAAACTCTTTTAGAATTTTGATGTTAGGCAAGAGAGTACTACCTACTTTTAATGGGTTTTCTATCATTCACCCTCTTGTTAATTAATTCATTCACTCACCACTACATGAATCAGGCATTGTGCTGGATGATGGATATACATGAGTGAATAAGACAGTTTTTTCTCTGGAAGAGCTCACAGTCTTGTGGGGCAGACAAATGTAAATGAATACCTAATACCGTGTGATAAGACCTGAAGCCCGGATACAGTGCCCTGGACACACAGAGCAAAGCCGGTGATTAGCAGCAGGATCTCCTGTCCCAGGCACAAATAACACTCTACTGTGCTATACATAAGAATTTTATAAATAGGTTTTTCTTGCATTTTTAAAAATTAGTATTTCCCATAACTGGATCATTCATTATACAGCTAGCTGAGTTTTATTTCAGTCATTTTACCCTATGTCAGCACATTCATTGAGTACCCATTATAAGTAAGGAGATTAGAAGAATACAGATCACTTTTGACCAAGGCCACTAACATGAAGAAGGTATAGGAGATATAATTTGAACTCTGCTCTGAAGGATGTGTAAGATTTCAGAAGGCAAAAGAAGTGCAAAATACCATTCAAGAAAGACGATCAGGCTCAAAGGCCTAGTGGCTCACAGAGTTTGGACTGAGATATTGGAATGAAAGTCATCCTGAGGAATTCAGGAGGGGAGGATAGAGTGGGGGGGTGTGTGGTGGGAAGTTAGGCGGGAAGGATGGCTGGGAAAATAATAAGGAGTTTTGTATACGAACCACAGAAGTTGAGATTTTATTTCAAGTACCGGGAGGGACCACCGATATTCCTTCTGTGGAGTAGCGCATTAGCAGAGCCGTGCTTCTCAGGATGATGAATGCTGTATTGGCTCTGGTGACAGGAAGCAGTGTCAGACGTGGAGTCAGAAAACATGGGAGAGAATTTCAGTTCATTCATTGATTAGCTGTGTGATCTTGAGCCAGTTGACAACCGTTTCTGGTCTTTACTTTAGCTTCCTCATCTGCATGGTATGCAAGATGAAACCTCTGAAAAAGAGCAGCCACAGCAACAACAAAATCTTCATGGACCATTGCTTTCGGTACTGCCTCAGGCTAGGCCAGTTGGTATAATGTTTAAGCCTCAAAATGACTCTGAGTTCTCAAAAAGTTAAAATTAATTTACCATATGGCCCACCAATTCCACTCTTAGGTATCTACACAAGAAAGCTGAAGGCAAATATCCACACAAAGTCTTGAACACAAATGTTTTAGCAACATTTTTTACAATAGCCAAAAAGTGGAAACAACTTAATGGACCATCAACTGGTAAACAGTAGACTAAAGGGGGTACATCCATACAATGATGTAATATTTAGCAGTAAAAAGGAGCCAGCTAAGGATGTATGCTATGTACAACGGGGATGAACCTCAAAACTAGTATGCTCTGTGCAAGAAGCCGGACATGAGATACCATAAAATGCATTATATTTACATGAAATAGGCAGAAAAAGTAAAGATATGAGAACAAAAATAAGGCAGGGACAGGAGACAGGGGTTAACAGTAACGGTGCATGAGGGATCATATTGGGATGATAAAAATGTTTTTAAGCTGTTATGATGATGGTTGCACAATTTAGTAAAGTGATAATACAAAAGTTATAGAACTGTCCACTTGAAAAAGGTGAAGTCTATGATATGCAAACTAAACATCAATAAAGTTATTTTAAAAACAAAAACCACTCTATGAAGAGGGACTATTCTTATTCCACTTTATAGCTGAGGATATTGACTTCCCCAAAGTCTACATTAAAAAGTAGTGGAGTCATGGATGTGTTAACTCACTTTATTGTGGTGATCATTTCACCATATATGTGTATGAAAACATCACGTTGTACACCTTAAACTTATACAGTGTTATATGTCAGTTATATCTCAATTAAGCTGTGGGGGAAAGTAGTGGATCTAGGATTCAATCTCTTTCTGCCTGATCCTAAGCTGGTGCCTTTGGCTACTGTCCATAGTGCATGCACCCTTCCTCAGGTTACAACATAGTTGTGAGAATTAAATTAATCATAACATCCATATTTGATCACATTATGCACAGAGCACATGTGTGGTGGTCTCCCAGAAAATCTTAGCTGATTCTGATTGTGACAGCCTTTGGGTTGGAAGGGTTTGAGAGAAGACCAGGTGAAGAGCTGTACATGGTCAAGGCAGGAAGTACCAGGAGCCTGCCAAGGGTACTGTCAGGGGGAAAGAACCAAAGATATAGAAAGGAAGTCCAGCTAGGATTATGCTCTTACTCTGAGTATTTTAACTTCTCTAAACAAACATGTAGGACTCTTGGCTCTATTATGAGAAGACAAAGAACAGAGGTCTTTCTTTCCTTCAGCAAACAGCTGACACATGTTCGCATCATAAATTTTGTAATTCAGGATGTAAAACCAAATTCAACAACCCAGCCCAGCCAGAAGGTTAAATAAATACTAAATAAATAAATGTAGTTTTTTTTGTCTTATGCCCATGAGTCTCTGTAGAAGATTCCATGAGCCTCTGCTAACTGGAGTCTACTAGTCCATTTTTCTTTCTGTGTAAATTTGGGGGAACAGCCTATTCAGGGTTATAAGCTGAAACTTTGAGGAGTTTAAACCTTTTGTATGTTTTGTTTTACATTTTCCCATCATGAGCACCAGGTAAGAGATTGTACCTAGCATCTCATCTTTAATTTTGAAATGCTGTGAAAACAAAGAAGGCAGAAACCTAGCCCCTAGCCTTGGCAGATCAGGACTGGGTGACTCTATGGGGTTTTCCTGAGTTACTTCCTGTGACCTAGATGTGTCTGCCACATGGGAAAACTTTCTTATTAATAAATCCACATTTCCCCAGAACAAATATGGCAGCACAGCAAACAGTGTGTTTGCTCTGTATACATTTGGATTGGTTTTTCATCATTTCCAAGGACCAAAGCCCTGGTGCTTCCCATTGCACAAGTGAAAAAGTGTGAGAATTCAGTTGGCCTGTTTAGGCAACATAAGCATGAAGCAATTTGTGGTCTTGAAGTCAGGACTCCTCATTCCGTAGGGCTTGGTGGCAGCCAATGGAGCTGTGAGGTTCCTTAGGGCAGTATTGAATCTGGCAGTACATAGGACATAGAGCATGTGGTAAAGAGAATATTCAGAGCAGCTCCTGCTTTTATGCCATTCAGTCTTTGAGTCACAGTCCCAAAAGAGCCAGGAAAACCTAGTTTGTGTCTGGCATAGTAATTAAGTGTTCAAGTTTGAAGAAACTTGAAGAAATATTAAACATAGCAAAACTAGTACTGCCAGCTTTGTGAGCTGTTACGAGAACTCAGCCAGTCAATCACAGCTCATTCAAGATCCCTTTATTGGACACTGACTGTATGTGTAGCACTGTCCCAAACACTGGGAATATTTAAAATTCGAGTCCCACAGATGACAGTGGGTGCAGATGGGAATGAAACTTAAATGTGAAACATTTAACCATTTAAATAACAATAAAAGTGATATGTGGTGGTTTCCTCCTCAATGAAGCCTTTCGGAGCTGTCCCACCTCTACCACCTTCTTAGCTGACTCTGAACCGGCCCCCACCGAATTTGGTCTAACTCCGAATGGGATGGTGGAGAGGCCACTTGAGTTTTAGAACCAGGAAGTCTTAAATCTAAACCATACTGCCGATGTATTAGCTAGATGTGCAGACAAATCTGTTCTAACATCGTGTCTCTCAGAAGCCAATATAATGCCTAACATTTAATAAGCATTCTATAAGTATTGGGTGTTGAGTACATGAATGAACTGTGTAACTCTAGCAAAGGTAACCTCTGAATTCTGAGTTCCTCCTGAAGAAACAAAAGTAATCTCACCTACGCCATAGGAGTTGAAAGGCTGCTGGAATGATGGTTGAGAATGGAGCCTCCTTTGCCTGGACCCAAGTTCTAGTCTGTTGTTTCTTAACTCTGTGGTTTTGAGGAGATAACTTGTCTATGCCACAGTTTCCCAAAGTATCAAATAAGGATAATAATACTGCCTACCTCTTAGACTTGAATTATTGTTTGTACAGCCCTTAGTCTAGTGCCTGGTACATAGTATATACTATAAAAATATTTGTTAAAAATAAATAAAAAATAAATGGAATATGGATTTGCAGTGAGAATTCATGAACGTTGACATTATAAAATGGTTAAGTTAGTCTGGTACAACAGATGCTGAATCAATGTTAGTTCAAGGAACGTTATGTTTGATCCTCATTTCCTAAGTCAGTGCCTGGCTCATAATGACTGAACAAAATGGAATATAATTATTAAGTGAGTGCTATAGATTTTTTGAGAGTCATGAGGACCTTGTGGGTTAGAAATACGTGGAGGTATTCATCAAGAACAGGAAATTAAAGTTGAACCATGGTGAGGAATGAACTAGATGGGTAAGGATTTCATAGAGGAGGCATATAATCTGCAGAAAACTGGAGGAAGGAAATATCCCGTCACAGTCATGAGGTGCTCCGTCATCAACAGGACTTGGCACCACTTTCTAGGAGAATAATTTGTCATGGTCCAGCTATTTAAGTGAGTTTGGCTGAAGTTCTGCTTTGGTTCTATGGTTTCAACTGGTCAGATTAACACTTGGATGACTGCTTATTTATTCATTCATTTATTGAATAAATAGGTAGATTCCATTATGAGCCAGGCACTTTGGTAGGTAGTGGTAAATAAAATAGAAATAGATTTCGTTCCTTTTGGACCCAGAGGGAGAGGAAGACTATAAACAACAAAATAAACAAATTCAATAAGTGCTTTGAAGGATATTGAGAGGATGCAGGGTAAAAAATAGTGGGAAGAGAGGGGAGGTTGTTTAGATAGGAAATGAGGAAAAGTCTTTCAAAGGAGGTAACATTTTACCTGAAGCCAGAAGGCTTAGAAAGAGAAAAGGAGACTATTCCATGCAGAACAGAATATTCAAAGGTCTTGAGCTTGGTGTATTTGAGAAAGAAGACCAGTGTGGCTGGAGTGAAGTGTGCTGACGGAGAACAGTAAGAAACAGGGTTGGGGATGGGTAGGGGCCAGATCTTATAGAGCCTTTAAACTGTTGTAAGGAGTTAGGACTATATTAAAGTGAATTGAGAAGACACCAAAGAATTGAAAAAAAATGGAGGGGGAATGTTAAGTAACTTTTTAAAGCCTACTTAGACATCACTGTGGATAATATATTGCATTAGAAAAGAGAGAAGGTGAGAGGGACATTGAAGCAGTCTAGGTAAGAGGTGATATTACCATAGTCCAAGATTGTAGAGAAACAGAGATGAGATGGGAGAGATAAAGGTAGAAATAGTGAGAAAAAAAAAAAAGAATGAAATCCCGTCGTCTGGCTTGAGCCATTGCATGGTGTTGATGCCATTGACTAAAATGAATACAATTAGAAGAGGAAATGTTGTAGGGTAGGATGGGAAGGCAATCAAGAGTTTGGTTTTGGCTGATAATTTTGAGTGTTGTGATGTATCCTAGAAGAGATGTCATGTAGGCATAGCAAAGGTTAGGCTAGATTTAAATTTGGAGTTTTTAGTATATAAATTGAGACTAAATCAGGGGCATGAGTGAGTGTACAGAGGGAGTGTACAAGTCCAGGACCATATCTGTGGACAATGGCAACATTCAGATAATGAGTGGGAAGGAGGGGATTGGGAAGACTGAGATGTAATGATCAAAGAGGTAGGAGGAAACTCTGGACAGGGGGATGTCATAGAGCCTGAGGAGGAGAATATTTTCAAAAGTATAGCCATCAGCTGAGCTGAAATAAATTGATGAAAGAAAAATGACCCCTCATTTTGGTAACATGGAAGTCATTGCTGATATGGATAAGAGTAGATTAACAAGATTTATGAGGCTAGAAGCCAGGTTCAGAGTGAGTTGAACAGTTGAGAATCGTAAAGCATGTGTATATGTTACTAAAAAAAAAATTCAGAGGGAAGGATAGGTTACTGATGAAGGGAGAGGGGAAATAATCAAAGGGATAGTCCTAGAGGAGATAAAGGGCAATGGGTTCCAGTATGTAGGTTGAGGACTGGTTTTTTGGCAGGAGCAGGGACTTCTCCTTGGATAAAAGATGAAAGAAGAAGGGAATGGGTTTAGGCACAGGTAATAATAACCATCATTCTAGCTAATATCTATCAAAAGTTACTATGTGCCAGGTAATTTTCTAAGCAATTTCCTTTTATTAACTTACTTCATCTTTCTAATAATTTTATGAGATTGATCTGTACACATAGTCCATCAAAACAAAGAGTTATTTCTCATTTCATTGTTTAAATTAGGGAGGGGGGCAGCTGATGGGAAGTTTAAGGAGAGGAAAGGTAGGACATAGTGTCACCAAAAGTTTAAGTACTCAGTGGGACTTCCAGGCAGTATTGAGAGTTCATCTGAGATTTGAAATCATGAATAAAAAATCAATCTAACATAAAACCAAATGGTACTTCTATAACATTTAACAATCATACTCCAGTGACCTTACTTAATTGATATTTAATTTGGAATCGGGGTAGTTTCCAATGCCAGGAGTCATCAAATACACTAGTATCCCCAGTGGTATCCTAACCCCTAGTAAAGTGTCTTAAAGTTGCTTTGGTGACTTGCCCACAGCCAAGTGAGAAGCTAACAGGTGGAGCCCTCCATCAACCCCAACTTCCATCCTGCCCAGCTCAAAGGGAGGAACCATGACCTTGATGAAAGAATAATATATAGAATGAGTTATAGCAGCCCATCAGGATGATGATAGAAATTAACCACGTTTGAACCTTGTAACTGGAAGAAGTCTAAGGTGGGTCTGTCGCACTCTGCCTAACAGCTTGCCAGGTTTCTACCAGTGACAGGGAACTTCTTGTGCTGAAGACATCACCATTAGCTTTCCCCATTGCCACGTTCTCAAGAGTGGCGACCACAGAAGGCTTTTGATTGACAACAAATAGCGATAGCTAAGTTTACCGAGCACTTGTTCTTGTATCAGGCTCTGGGATACGGGCTTTCGTATGCAATATCTCTCTTACTCTTTAGAACAACAGAGCAAAGTAGGTTTTTATCATTTTCATTATTACAGATAAGAAAACTGAGGTTTAAGGAGATTAAATAATTTCTTTAAAATTGAGATGCTAACAAGTGGAAAAGCCAAGAGCTGAATGTAGTATGTCTGGTTGTAGAATGTAGGATCTTAAACCAGTACTAAGTACATACCCGCCAAGTAGTACATGCTCATTAAATGGTAGCTATGGTTACTAAATGGAATAAGCTAGAAAGTTAAACAAGTATCCCACAATTTTAATCACTATAATCAGTGAACATACATAATTCACATACCTGCCCCATATAAAATATATCCTTCTTTTTTTATTGTTTTCAGTGTCCAAATTACTCAGGTAATCAACTCTACCTTCCCCTTTCTTCTACCTTTTTAAGTGTGTCTGTGCCTGAGACACTCTTAGTCAATCAACATAATTTGAAAATCATTGTCCTGTCCTAAATAAATATGTATGTGTTCAAGATATTTTTCTACTGGCTTTAGGTATAGGTGTGGGTGAGAGCTCCCTAAGAGTAAGATGAACAACAAATCCAACTGCAGTATCCTGGTGACCCAGCAGCCCAGACCTGTCATAATAACCGATTTGGGAATGACACGGTCATCTGGTCCATGGCATTTGGCTTAGTGGTTCTGATTGTGACACATGATGATTCAAGTTTACCCATGTACACACCAGAACTTCACAAAATGACCCTTTTTAAGGTCCTTGAGGTTAGTCAGAGGGGGAGGGAAGAGCACTGGGGCACTATAAACAAAGCTGCCTTGTTTTCATACCACTTGCTTGGACGAGTGTCCCCTCACATGCAACAGCTATTTACTGTGAGACTCTTGGCAGAGTGACTAAAATGTGACAGAAATTAAGGACACATTCTGAAGTCTTCTGGAAAAATCACCCTACCCAGCAAATGTTAGCCACAAGATTGTAGCTCATTGAATTATTTCTTGTCATTTACTTCCTTGCTCACTCTTTTGCTTTAGGGCCATTTTAAAGGTGGTTGAATTGGATGTTTATCAGACATCTTGCACACGCTGTTCTAGGGCTATGTAGGATCAAGGCTGAGGTAAAATCATTCACCATCTCTGGGATTCATTTTCTGGGACTGTAAAATGGAAAGTTGGGCTACATCAGTGATTCCCAAGGTCTATACACAGTTTAATAAAGCATGTTCAATATTGCATTTTTCATTTAAGAAATAAAAGAAAAAATATCTTTAGTAACCACAGAATATAGAGCTTGGTAAACTTTTTTTACCCAATAGAGTTATAAAGAGTATGGAAACCCAACCAAGGGGCCATCTGAAACTTTAGAAGAGCCAGGAATGTAGTATTTTTATGTTCTCAACCTTATAAAACTGGTTTAGAAACTCTGAACCATATAATCTCTAAGAGTGTTTTCAAGTTCAAAAAGCTTGTGATTCAACAAAAGCTCCTTCCAATGAAATCTGTATTTTATAGCTCAGAGAAGACAGATGTATTCTTAGAGAAGGGTAAATCATTAGGACTTGAGAGATTATCAGTCATTTCCAACACTGACTTCTGAATGTTAATTCATAAACAAATGTTTGTGCTGACCCACAAAACACAATTTCTGATTAATTCTCCTGAGATTGGCTGACAATCTAATCAATTTAGGCCCAGAGTGAATGTTTGACTTGTTCTTTATCAATCTCACTATCTTAATAGCCTAAATTAGCCAGATAATTTAGTTAAGAAGTATTTATTATACTACTTCTGTTACATTTATAACCAATGAGTTATAAATGTGTAAGAAGCAATAACATCCAAGGTTCTTTATTCTTTAAAGCCATAGTTTATACAGATTTTTTTTGTATATTAAATTATTTTACTATTAAGAGGAGAGAAACAAGATGAAACAATGTATAGTAGTCCCTGTTTATCCAAGAGGATACATTCCAAGACCCTCAGTAAAAGCCTGAAACCGTGGGTAGTACCAAAACCTATATACTGTGTACTATGCTTTTTCCTATATGTGTGTGTATATATATATATATATATATATATATATATATATATATATACCTATTGCAAAGCTTAATTAATAAATTTGGCACAGTAAGAGATTAACAACAAAAAACTAATACTAAAATAGAACAATTGCAACAATACACTGTAATAAGAGTTCATGTGAATGTGGTCTCTCTCAAAATATTTTACTATACTCACCGTTTCACTTAAAGGAAGCAGGGTATGGTTTCTCTTTGGCATGTCCAAAATGCCAGTATCACTACCCTTGTGTTTGTATTAAGTAAAATAAGGGTTACTTGAATACCAGCACTGCAATACCTCAACAGTCGATATGATAACCAAGAGATGGCTACTGGGTAGCATATACAGTGTGGATATGCTGACCAAAGGGATGATTGACATCCCAGGCAGGATAGAGCAGGGCGGCAAGAGATTTCATCGTGCTTCTCAGAACACATGCAATTTAAAACTTATGAATTATTTATTTCTGGCATTTTCTATGTAATAGTATTAGACCACAATTGACCACAGGTAACTAAAAGTACAGAAACCAAAACTGCGGATAAGGGAAACTACCATAAAGGAAAAATCAAAGAGTGGAAAAACTGGCAAGAAATTGATTGAATTCAAAAGTAAGGATTAAAATCCAAAAGGAATTATTAAGGAAAACCCCCGTGTAAAGGAAAAGTAGACAAAGCTATGACATAGGGTGTGTTTCATGACTCACATGCGTTGGCTCTGTACCTGGGTGATTCATTTGGTGGAAAAACATAGCTGGGTCAGAGAACTTTTTTCTGGCCCCAAACTTCCTGGGAGTTATTTGAAGCTTCATTTTGTGTGCATATTTTTTCTCACTTTTTTGAAGTGGAAATATTAATTGCTTTTCCGAAATAGCCCTGGTCATTGAAATGTATCCGTATAGCCACTTGAGATTTAGAATTAGATCATGGACTTTGGAGTATGGAAAATGTTTAAGAAACTGGGACAAGTTTATTCAAAGTGACCTCTTCTTTGTCTTCTGACAGGAATAGATAGCTAGTAGGTTCCCTAAGGGAGCCCTGTTGAATAGGTCCAGAGGGGACAGTCTGCTCCTTGGAAAGTACAGACTAAATCAGTGGCTTCCAAACTTTTTTGATCATGACTCACAATAAAACATACATTTTATATCAAAACGCAGTCTCCACATGTGTGCCTGTTTTATGAAATAATACTTTACTACATAGGTGATACTTGATGTTTTCTATTTTATTTCAATCTATTCTAGTTTTTGTTGTTGCCAATAAATGCTGACTGAGACCCATTAAATAGGTGTCATAAATCACTATTAGATCTCTAAGTATGCCCCCCAGTTTCTGTCTTGTCTGCAACCCTGAGTCCCCCAAACACACATTGCTGAAATGCAGTAGAGCTGATTTTCAGGAGCATCTACCTCACACTCCACCCCTCATGCTGAAATACTTGGAGTTTCTCAGACACCGTGCTGCCTTTCACATCCCTGCACACGTCATTCTCCCCTCCTCCTCAGGGCGCTTTAGTACCTTCTCACTCCACCTCCCACTCTTCACCAGGGAACTCCAGCTGGTTAACACTCCATCCTGGGATCAGCACCCCTTCCCCTTTGGCTTTGTTGACCTGTTTTCCACACTCCCCTGAGCATCTTGGGCTTATCTGTATCTCAGCCTAATACTGCTGTGTTATGATGACCCCATCTGTATGTTTTTCTTCCCCACTAGACTCCTTGAAAGCAAAAGCTATGTCTTATTTTATATCCCCAGGAACTGGCCTAAAGTTTGACACATACCTGATTAATCAATTTTTGCATGAGCGAGAGCCTGACTATTGGTAAGCACTTGATACCCAGTAGCTGCCTCCTTGATAAATTGTAATCTGTTTACTGCAAACACGAAGTCGTATTTTTATGGAGAATACTCATCCTCATTGCAGTAGAGGTGCTGACTCACGCTACATTTTTTCTGATGCTCACAGGAGACAGGAAACAAAGTAGGTAAGACTCAGGCTTCGGAGCTGTACAGAACTGGATTTGAATTCTGGCTCCTTGGTTCCTAGCTCTGTGACCCTAAGCAAGCTACTCAATTTTTGAAAAATTTTAGTGTCCTTATTTGCAAAATAGTAATAATAACCTTCTATGTCTGTTTGTTAGGATTGTGTAGATATTGTTAAATAATGGAATATAAGCTCCATAAGGGCAGGAATTTTTGTCACTTTGGTTTATTTCGTGGACTTAGAAGTGTAGCTGGTACGTGTTTGTTGCATCGATGAATATTTTGCTCATAATAGACCCTCAGTAATTCATAAAGGCTCTAATTTATATGAATTCCTTATCATGTTTTACACAGGATTCCTTAGAGTATGCATGATATGCATAATCATTCCTTCTAACTTCTTTGGTCAGTAGTTAGGCTCCTAATCTGTGAGGTGACACTTCTAGACCCTGACATTCTGTGACTCAATATGCATTTGGAAACATTTGTCTTCTTGAAAAATGCTGTATTTTAGACTGTTAGGCTAGAATTAAGTTCAGTCCCTTTAAAGACTGTTTGTTTTTTTTGGAGTTTTATCTGTTCTCTTTTTGAGTTGCCCCATATGGGCATTTGATTCTTTCTTCTTCCCTTGTCTCTTGTTATATATCTATTAACCATATCACCATTCATTGAGTATTAGATAGAATCACACAGATTCTGATCTTGGGGGAAAATGATTGAATTTCTCAGTGTTCTAGAGTTGTTTTAGCCCCTTCCTCTACAAAGGTCTCGTGTAAGATCCTTAAGGATGGAAAATCCATTATTGCCTAATGTCCTTTACTCTTTCCCATTTCATGAATGGATGTTTGTATTCCAAGGTTTCACTTTGGGCCTTTTCCACTTCCAGTACTTTTGTAAGTAACTTGTTGTGCCACATAATGAAGGCATTGTTTAAGCTTTTTCAAATTTCATCAGCTTACTGACATCTCTCAATACTACATTTCTACCAAAAAAATAAAAACAAAAGAAACAAATTTTAAAAAGCAATTTTCCAATTCTTCCACAAACCAGGACAAATCAAAAGATAGCATTGCTTCATTTTCATAATTTATCTAAACAATATGAATGAAAAGAAGATTCTCATAGGAGTGTTCTCACCTAGCCTCCACTTTCTCATGCATTTATCTCAAAACCCCCTTAATTTTTTTTTAAATTTATTTTTATTGTTAGACTTGTTGGGGTGACATCTGTTAGCAAGGATTACATAGGTTTCAGGCATACAGTTCTACAGTGCATTGTCAACTTGATGTATAATAAGTTCACCACCTAATGTGACTTCTCTTTCCATCACCTTATATTAAGCTTCCCCCCCTCCTCTCCCACCCTCTCTCCTTTCTCCCCTCCCTAACCCACTTGTCCCCAAATAAACATTAAACTATTGATTGTGTCCATGGAAAACCCCCTTAATTATAACATTCAATGCAGAATTTTTTAAGTAGTAGGGTTAAATGATCTAGATTATTAGTCCATTACCTCACATTGCACATGGTAAGAACAGGGTTGTCCTATTGTTGCCTACTCCATTGTATGTACAAGTCTACTAAGGTCTGTTTTACTCATTTGTTAATAAAGTTGGGTATCATTTCAAAGTGTACTCCTTATCCTAAACTGCTCAGATATATAACTACAGAGCGTGTATAAAAGAGAATTGTAACGCCTATGGCACTATACGAATTTAATATCTTAAGTTCGTCAACAGTCCATATACTAATGTGCTTTTGTCCTCACACTGACTTTTGTTCTGAAACTTAAGAAGACCCCTAAGTCATTAGAGTCATAACAGGCTGGGTGGGGCTCATCATTAATATCTTGAAAATAGGAGGAGAAGTATATTGAGCAGGGGGAGAGAATGCATTTTGGTAAATGAGATTGGGACAAGAAGAAGCTTGCCTTACTCACTAATAGGTCTCAGTCAGTGACGGGGGACAGAGTAGACCACAGACCACAGAAGGACAGAGCTTTCGGGAAAAAAAGAGGAGGGTGAGCATTCATGGAGCCCCTACCACATACTAGCTGTTTCACAGGTTTCTTTCGATCTCACACGTAGCTGTGAGGAAGATTATCCATTTTAGAGGTAAATAAGTTGCTGCCATCAAATAAATAAATAAATAAAGTCAGTTACTTATTTAAAGTCATCCCACTCTTAGGGTACAGAGTTCAGATTTGAACCCAGGCTTCAAAACCTGTGCTTTTTCCACTAACCTCACAGTCTCAGAATGTTCCAGTTAAACCTGTGTGTGGTCAGTCAGGTGAATGTCACACTTGACATTTTTTAGAGTTCCACTTTGCAAACCTTCCCTTCAAAATTGAGGAGACGTTCCATAACCTCCTCAGCCTTCCACCCTGAACGCTTCCTCTGAGAACACAGCTGCAACCTGCAACGTCTTTTACATGGACAGGAAAACATTTAGTGAAGTGGACAGCACTGTGTTCGTGTCCTAGAGTACTTTTTAATAATAATAAATTTAATTGCAGAAGGAGACTATTACAAGGAAAAATAACATGCCATAATACAAACTCATAAAGGCATGAATATTAAAATCCCACCAAAGGCCTATTGAGAACATTGGCTCTATTGCAAAAGCACAGAAATCCAGAGGGAGTATCTTCTCTCTGGGGTGTTCTTGCTCTTACCTTCTTCAGACGTGTGAGAAGCTTTTCGGGGGTCCTACTTTTATTCTCATAGTGTACAGGTTCATTCTGCAACAACAGAGTGGCTTGCCCGAGGGCAACAGCTTCCTTGAATAAATTCATTTCCTGGTGATTTTATTTCTCCTTTTCTCAAGATGTCCTGAAATACTGATCCTGAAAAGACATATTCCCAATTTAATTCTGGGCTCCTGCTCAGCACTCAGACTGTACTCCTGGCCTCAGCCTGGAACATCACTGCTGGCTGGACTCACTTCCTCTTGCCCACCAAGGAACCTGAAAACCATTTTAAGGTGGAGAGATAACTATGGCACCATCTCCCAGCTCAGATATTAGCCACCTCTCTGCACTTTATTGTTTGTGGGCTGCTGATCTATTAATATCCAACCCTCTCCATTTCACGTGTGAGGGACAGAGGTTTGGAATGACTTCCCCACGCTTGCAGAGCTGATGGCTAGAGGGTAGGTGAGGACCCTCTTCTCCTGACCCCCAGTCCAGAACTCTTTCCATTCCGCTGTCACTCACTTACGGATATATTCATCAAACATTTAGTGGATGCTCATGCTGTGTATCTGTGGCTACAAAGATGAATTAGACACAGACCCTACCCTCAAGGCATTTACTCTGTTTTATATTTTTGATGTCCCAGAGAGTCTTAGTTCTATTATGAAAGTGACTATAGCAAGGCTATCTCTCCCCTCTGTTTGGACCGAGCGATCACATTTACTGGTGGGTTTACAGCCCCATTTCTACTATCCAAGTGTATTCCTCATAAATAGTCAATTCTCTGGTCTTCTAGCTTTCTTACTGGGGTTCCTCAACCAAACTCAGCAGTACTAATTGATAAATAATATTTAAGCTGGTGAGCCCTGAAGATCGAGTTATTAATACTACAGATAGGCGTCACTTTCTCCCTAGTAAAAGAGAGTCAGTGTGTATGTGTACATGTTCAGGTGTGATTAGAACCTCCTGAAACACTCAGAGGACAAGTCTGTTTGCTCATGAGTGGACCATGGTATAAGCTACACATATATTTGATGCTTTACATGGCTGCAACATTCACAATACAGCCGATAGAGAATAAACAGATGTTTATCAGTTGGTAATTTCTGATAACTTGAGGATTCTTCCCATTATTTTAAGAATCCAAATTGGAGCTTTTTCATTTGACCAGCAAATATTTCCTGAAGGCCCTGTTGTGTCCCCAGTGCTATAAGGAGTTTGAGCTCTTGAGACCAAGTAAGGGATCATGCTTTTCAAACCACTTCCACATTCCTCTTGTGGCTGTCACCTCGTTCCATTTGATCCCGAGGTTAAAAAGACTCATAATATTCTCTCTATGTCACAGATGAGGAAGCTGAGCCCAGGCGAGGTTTGGTGACGTGCCGAACCCCTCACTACTAGTGACTGATAAAGCTGGAGCTAGATCCCCAATCTTGCCAGTAAGACAGGGCTTTCCTGTTTTCTTTTTCTGTTTTAAAATCAGATTGGCCATCCATATTTTTAAAAAACACAGAAAGGATTAAATAAAGACATTTTTATGAACACATCCATGTGACATTATGATGCAGTAACAATGAATTGAAAATGTTAAAGTTCATTTTAAGTACTACCTATAACTAGGTCACAATCTTTTCCACAGCCTTGCCTCCCCATGGGCATAATTGGTTTCTTTCCCAAATGACAGGTTTAGTGTTTACACCCATGGGACTTACAAGGACCTTTGGCTTGCAGGGTTGCTGCTGAACTTCTCCTAAGAAATGATGGGAGAAATACAAGGAAAGTGTTCACTGGGCTTTGAGAAAGCTTATTCTACAGCTTGGAGCTTACTGCTCATCCAACTGATTAACTTTGTCTGGAAGGTGGCCATTAGCCTCCCAAAAGACAGAGTTTTGGACTATTTATTTACAGTAAGTCTAGAAGCAGGGCAGGATTAGCATCATTGGGTACAAACAGGAAAAACTAAACTGCTTCCCAAGTGCAGTTCACTGCCCTGATGCTGGTTTCTGGAAGGTTTGAGAAGGGCCTGAAACAGAAGAGACTTGCTGGCTTTGGAGACAGGAAACCATGGAAATGCACAGTTCACCCACAAACCAGCCCCTCTTAGTATCATTCCCTACCTAGGTGGCATTCCTGAGACCCTTGTCTCTACTGGTTTCCATATTTGTCAAATGAGCAAGAAAAACAAAAAGGGTTACTGATTGCCACATTTGGTAACTTTCCCTGATGGTCATCTTATTGTTATCTGTTACTATGACATGAGCTATGGTGTTGTGTGGTTTGGGAGAATCCAAAAACTGGTCTTATGGCTCTTGATCACCCTGTTTGATTTATTGTCAGCAGGTGACATTAAAATTAGCTTGTACTTGTCGAGCCAATCTGGATGAGCATGGGTGATGGAGAGTGGAAACAGGGAGTGGACTGGGTGGTGGCAGAAATTAGAATAATAATCCTTCATGTTTTAGAGATTGCAGAGCAGTTTCCCACACATTGTGTCATTGGATCCCTGCAAAGTCCTGTGAGGGCAGGCATTCTTAGCCCCATTTAACAAACACGAAAATCGATGTTCTAAAAGGTGAAGGCCAGGGTTCACAAAAAACATAATTTAGTGACAATATAAAAAGTAGAATAAAAGCTAAAGTTCTTGCTCCCTTGTGCAACACACCAAAGTGGAATTAGAACCTATCACGAAGCTTTTAAGCTATACTCAATCAGCAATTGATTGTGACTTATTGTTAACATGGGACTCTGGTACTCTACTCTTTCTGAGCCTTCAGAACTTTTCTACTCTTGACTGCCCTCCCCCAGCCTCTTGTTTATCTATGTAACTCCTTCAGTTTATCACTGGGACAGCACTTCCCCCAAGAAGTCCTCAGGACTTTGTTGTTAGGTGATCATCCACAGGTTTGCATGACACCCAGTGACTACCACTGCACTTTAACTCAATTGCCTATATTGGAATATAATTCCATCTAGGCACCAAGATGAGTTACTTATAAGCCATTCACTAGTGGCGACTTTTTCACCATTATAACCCCAGCACCTAGCAATGACAGACTCTGAATAACTAGTTCTTGAGTAAATGCTACCTGATCCAATGTAGTGAAGAGGAAGTTTTGCCTCTACCTTACCCTCAGGGATAGGAGATTGAAATATCTTTAAAACTATTGAAGACATTACCTTTTTCATAAGGAGGCTCTCAGGAAACCAAACACTAGCCATTGCATAAAATGTTAGATTATTCCCAGAAGCAAGGCTTAGGAGTTGGGAGAGTACTAGAAGTGTGACATGGATAGAGGTAGGTGTATGTAACTATATAGGGAAAGAGGGAAGAGCAGATATTTTTGGAGTTACTGGAAGATTTAGCCATGACACCTAGTCTGCTCATGTGTCTGGTGTTGCTGGGAACCAAGCTCCATGCCAGTCCTCTAATAGCCAGATATCAGTTTCTGGGAAGAGACTTGAACTTGCTATGTGGTTATTTATAACTATATCTTCCTATTTTGTGTTAGGTTAAGAGATCCTAGAATATGACTGTTGCATGACACCCAGTGACTACCACTGCACTTTAACTATATATGGTGTTATCAGAACCACATATAGATTTAATATAATAAATATGATTGATGCTGAGCAAGGCCTAGGATTCACAAATCATGAAACTATGGAACCCAGTGCTTAACCTAGTACCTGTATCTAAAAAATTCTTTAAAGTATTTAGGAATTAATGCATGTATGAGTGTAATCATTGTTTAAAATAAATTAGTTGACTCTTGACAGTGAAGCCATTTGTACAATGGCAGAATCTTAAAGGACATGTAGAACTTTACATCCCATTACAAGGGATGTGCATTGCAGGCACTGTGCTAAACTTTCAGCAAAAGCCAACATAGGCGATATGTAAACCAACAGGCATGGCTATGCTCCAGTGAAACATTACTTACAAAGATAACCCATGAGCTGTGTTTGGTATTACAAGAGTTTCCTGACTCTTGTAATAGGGCTACCAATCCTCATTTCCATGATTTTACTTCCTTCTGATGATTCTTTCTTTGTTCTTCATTGCTTTTTTTCCCCTCTTTGTGCTCAACTCATATTGTTGTATACCAATAATACCATTCTTAATGCTTTCTGCTGCACCCATTTATTTTATGGTAGATATTCTCAAATGGGGTTATAGAGCTCATATCAGAATCATCTAGAAAGCCTTTTGACATTGAACACAGGGCTTATCTCCAACCTGAATTCTGACAGGCCCAGTGAGGAAGAGCGGGAGGGCAGGGCCATGTACAGTGAGAAAATGTTCCTCAGTTTATCTCCACCCTCGTCGAAAACCACTGCTTTACTGTATTATTAAAATCCCCCTCCTCTAAGAAGCCTTCCCTGACCACATGAACCCATAGGCAGCTTTTCTCTCTTTGGATCTGCTTAGCCTTCATTGGTCAAAACCTTTGTTTCTAATGTCGATTATAACTGTATTATTTAGTTATTTGTTTCATATGTCAAGCATTGTTCCAGATGCAGGAGTGAACAGGCCCTTCTCTTTGAAAATGACATTCTGGTGACAAATAGACAATGAGCATGTGCCCAAAAGAGTATAGAAGATAATTTCAGCACAGTCTCCTTTCCTTCCTCTGAAAATGCTCTTGAACATAGAATGTTAGAGTAGACACAGAGGTGATTGAGAATTGCCCTCTCATTAAAGTTTGCCAGATAAAATACAGATGCACAGTTAGATTTACATTTCAAATAAATGACAAATAATCTTTTAGTATTATATAATGACTAATAGTTGCATAAGAACTAAAAAATATACTGGTTATCTGAAATTTTAACTTAACTGGACGTGCTGGGGTTTTTTTGTTTGTTTTTGGCTAAATCTGACAATTCTACCTTTTACTCATAGGAAAAAGTGACTCAGGGTGATTTGTGTCTAATATCATCCAGTTACTTGGAGTTGACCCAGAACAAAATCTTAATCTAATGCAGAAGCAATTCAATTTGGTATTGATATTTCAGAAAATCTTATATTGTTTTCTTATCATCGCATTGGGTAGAAATTTATCTCCTTGACAATTCCTTAAGGGCTAGTTCCTTATGATTTTTTTTTTTATTATGCACTAAGTACCATATTAAGTACTTTATTCATGGTTTTTATCCCCCCTCTATTCACGCTTGCAATGGAAGTACTGTTCTTTCTGGGTACAAAAGGGACACAGCCTCTTCCCTCCAGATAATAGGAAAATGAGTATATATAAGTCATTTTAGATCAGCTTATAACATGATAAAGGGTCACCGCAGAGGAGCTAAAAGGCCCTGTATTCTGAACATAGCGAGATGGCTTCCAGCTGTGGGAATCAAAAAGCCTTCAAGTAGAAGTTCACATCTGACTTGGGCCTTGATTGATGGCATGGATTCCAAGGGATTATAATATAATAAGAGATTATGAAGAACATCATCCAAGCAGAGAAAACAGCACAAACAAGGAGAAGGTGTTAGGAATAACAAGACTTGTTTTGGGAAGAAATCAATCTCTGTGGTTGCAGCAGGAAATAAGTAATGGGAAAAAGTATGAAATATTAGACCTGGGCTTTAAAGAACTCTACCAAATAACAATATTCAGATGTATTTCATAAGTCATGGGACTCATTAAAGATTTTTGAGCTAGTACTTGATGTAATATGAGCCACATATGCAGAAAATCAATTTGTTTGGTGGTATAAACATGGAGCCCAATGAGCAAGTGACTGCAAAAGTCCTGGTTAGTTACATGAGAGCCTGACTCTAGTTTATAATGAAAGAAAGGAAAAGATTGGACTAGATGCAATTGATAGTTTTGAGGTAGAACCCATCGAGCCTGCTAAGTGGTAGGTTGTAGAAATTGAGGAAAATGGAGATATAAGAAATAAAGCCAGGATTTTAAGTTTGGGTGACTAGGGGAATGGTGATATCACTAATAAAAATAGGGGAGTCAGGGAAGAGGATGGATTGTAAGTGGGAAGAAGGTAAAGGCTTTTATCTTTGCAAACATAGCCTTATAGCATTTCAGAACTATCAAGGTCATTATGATTATGTCCCATCCCTTTGCTTCATATAGAGGACAATCCAGTGAGAGGAAATGACTTGCCTGTGATCACTCAGCAAGTTAGTGGAATAACCAGTTTTGGAAATCAGATGTCCTATTTTCCCTAAACAGTGTTTCTTCTGTAAGATGATCTTACCTTATGGTGAATTTAGTTTGTAGAAATGAAACAATCCTGTGGTACAATGTAGTGGTCAGTTCACTTGGGAAGGTAGATGAGGCACTTCAGTAACCGATCGGTGCCAAGGCTTTGAGAGCCATCAAAATGAAAATAACATTTAAATAGGTGGAAGCGAACAAGATTGCCAAAGGAGAGATTAGAGTTGACAAATCCATTGTGTGCAGATAACAATGGAGACTAAGAAGCATTCACTAGATTTCACATTTAAGAGGCCCTTGGAACCTTGAAAGAGAAGGAAGAGCTGCCATTGAGTGGAGGGAGCAGAAGCCAGAAGCAAAATTATAGACATTGAAGGAGTGAGGAGCTGATGAGGAGATTGAAACAGAATTTAAAACCATTTCTCTGGAAGGAGGCAGGAAGAAGAGAAAAATGGAATATTGCTGAAGCAGGGTCTAAAGAAAAACTTTAAGTTGTTAGATGGGAGAAACATACATGTGTGTGTAGGTGGCGACTGGGAAGGTCATGGAGAACAGGGAGTTAGAGGCATGAGTAAGGGTATAACTGAAATTAGTAAGGCCTGGGGGAAGAAAAGAAAAGAAATACATTAGAGGAGATGGAGAAGCAGAAAATGAGGAAGGTCACTAAAATGGATGAGTAAAAGTGGAGATAAAGACCTTCTGAGGACGTGCAATTGGAGGAAGCTGGATCTTCTATGTTCTCGTCTTCTCTAGTGGGAAGAGTCTGATGATGAGAGACAGGTAAACAAAAGGTTATTTACATTCCTTTTTTATGTGCTTTTTTTAAAAGTAGAAAATGAGGGAGACTTGATGGATATGTTTGTGATATACATAAAGCTGTTAAAATTGCATTTAGATATACTTTGTAGAAAAAGTATAAAGAAGTTCTTCACGATCTAGTCTACAGTACGACGTACAACCTTAGAAAAGAAGGTTCAAAATGCTCTATGCAGCTTACGTACATATACACTGTCAACTCAGTAAAGAGGATGGGGTTTAGTGGATGTATTGGCATTTTGAAAGAAGAAAATTCTATCATTATGAGAGTTTGGATCTTTGGGATTCACTGAACTATTCTTAGTTGTTTGGAAATGATGTCCACTTAGTCCTGGAAGAAGATTGAAGGAAACACCAGCTGCTATTTAGTAATATCTCTCCGGGAAGGCCCATTGTGAACCATTCTGCAGTGCAAATATAAATAACTCAGTGCACTTTTTAAGACACAAGACATCATGTCCTAAAAATTAATGTCCCAGCATGGTCAGAAATTCAGACAAGTATGTGATGAATAAGGCAAGTGGGTTCAGGAAACCTCTAAATTACTCAACCTCTCTGGAGACTCAGTTTCTTCTTCTATAAAATAGAGATAATGCTCCTCCAGCTCTGCAGCTACTGTGAGAATCAGATGATGTGGGATAAGAGAAAGCAGTTCACACATTTTAAGGTAAGAGTATGGTATAATTCTTACTGGCTGTACATCCCTTTCAGTTGCTCCTTGCAGGTCAAAGTGAAGGAAAGGCACCCAAATTGGAAGCATCACAGATTGTAGCAAAGTTTAATGGGATGAAGAACCAGACCTTTGGAATTAGACAGTCCTGGACAAGAGTACAGGCTCTGCTACTTATTAGTGGCTGTGTGACTTCAGGCAAGTTATTTAATCTTCTGAAGCCACAGATTCATTTCTAGAGTGGATATAATAACACTGCTTGCATTCGCCAAGAGAAGTAGATAATTTTAAGTAAAGCACTTTGCATGACACCTTGTGCATAGAACGCTCCCAGTAAATAGTGTCGGTTACTGTAGTTCTGTGGCAACAATTATAATAATATAATAGCTCCAAGCAGCCATTTAGGGCTGTTGATGTGCAAGGTGTCCAGCAGACATTGACCTCTTGGGATACTTGTTTTGTGGTTTTCAGTGTTTAGGGACATTCTTGCTAGGCTGAGAGCAGAGACGAGGCCCAGGACCCTGGCAGCTTGCATCACTTGACTGAGGGGTGCCCACAGGATTCAGGTGCCAAAGGCACCTCATGTGGAAGGGCTTCTGATCAGGTAAACTACCTTTCCCTTTCCATCCACCCACTCTTTCTCAGATAAGCCCTTTTCCTGTCTTTCCTTGACAAGTCTCAGCATAACAGAACATCAGAGCTAAAAGAGCCCCCTAGATATCATCTGTTCCAACATCTGCATTCTCAGCTGAAGGAATGGATCTCAGAGAGACTCGGGGGCTTGTCCAGAGTGAACTGGTGGTAAACCTGAGACTAGAACCCACATCTCCCAACTCCCGGTTCAGAACTCTGTCTTCTACCCCACACTGCCCTTAGGAGGGAGCTTTATCTCCACCCTTTCAGTGCAAACGAAGAATTGTTATCTCCTTAAGAGTTAGGCTTGAATCTGATTCTTGAATCAGTGCCCTGGACGATGCTTTGCACCTAGTAGTATTCAGAAAAATCTTTGTAAATGGAAGCCATTTCTGGGATATTCTCTTCTCCTATTCTGCTTTCAGAACTGGTGACCGAACTTGATCGTCTTTGAATGAGCTGTTCATTTCTCTGTGCTGCCATATATGCAAATGCCCCACTTCCTAGGGAAATCCTCCTTCTCTGATTCTCTTGGGCAGTCATTCCATCTTTCTTCTGCTCTCTCCCTGCCCCAGTGTAGAGCTCTGGGCTAGGGTTTACGCTGAGAGAGCACAGCACAGCAGCTAAGAGTGTGAGATCCAGAGTCAAGAGAATGAGGATCCTGGCTGCAGCTTATGAGATACTTAACGACTTTACGTCTGTGTTTCCTCACTTATAAAATGGGAAAGGTAACATTTGCCTCCTAAGATGTTAACTATTAATAATGTGCGAAGTCCTTAGTACAGTGCCTGTCACAGAGAGTGCTCAGGAAATGTCTTAGTATTAGGTTGGATCACACTTTGCACATTGACATGCCTGCCTCCCCTACTAAGCTATTATCTTCAGGTCTAGAACCTTGTCTTAATTCATTTTGTATCCCTGGGACCTCATACAGCACTGTGTGATACATAATAGACACTCAGTATTTCCAGAAGGGACAGAGAAAAAGGAAGAGGGTAAGGGCCATTGGGGTATGCACCTGAGCTCCAACCTAAGAAGCCACAGATTTAGGCTCAGGCCCAGTTTTTCCAGTTGTGGAGTGGGAAACCAGACACTCATTGTGTATGAAACACACTCTCTTTATCAGCAAAATGGGCTTGCTAATACTCATTTCATACCATCCTTAAGAGGATTAATATGAGACAATGTATGTGAGAGTGTTTTGCAAATTGAAATGCACTTACTGAATTTGTTTTGAGAATTGTCATCATTATGACAAGATCTGCCTTTGCTGTCTCCTAGATTTTACTTAATCATCAGCTAGTACCTGTCTATGGAGTAGAAGCCACTGTGTTAAGCTGGGAGGTGAAAACCCCTGGGGCCTCTACCTCTGGCCATAACAGGTTGATTTGAGAGGACTTTTGCACAGGGGCCCTACACCTCCACCTACCTTCCTCAGTGAGTGCCCCGTGGCAGCAGTCTCTGAAGTGGCTGACCCCTAACAGCACAGGCATGCCAGGCCTACCCAAGCTCGTCTCGTGAATGCTGTCTTCTCTGTCAAATGTCTCCAGCCCCATGTTCTCATTTACCTCATAACACACCTTTTAAAGTGGCAAACTTTATTCCCCATGACGTACGTGGTACAGTGGCACAGCGGGAGGCAGAGGGTGGCATGAAGCCAGTGGAATAGAAAGGCAGGGGCTGATTTCTGACAGTCCCCTACCCCACACCGAGCACTGCGGTTGGGGACCTGCTCTGGGACTTTCGTCCTCACACTTACGCACAGAGGTTCTCTTTCCTTAGGTATAAATCCCCAAGTGTGTAGGTCTGGGAGTCCCTGGAGAAACACAGCTAAAGGGAAACTTTGTTTCAATGCCTCTTATACTCCACCAGGGATACACAAAGCCTTTCAGTGCAAAAGGAGCTCCTTATTATAGACACTCCCTGAAAGCTTTGCTTAATTTCCCCACATCCAAATCCAGCTTTCTTTAACCTACCCCTCTCATCTAAATGAGGCATTTAAATGATGTTAAACCTGAGTACTTAACCCTGGAGACTCAGGTTTCTGCACATGTTTAGGAGGTTCAGCTCACGTGGGTATTATGTTTATTTTCTATTGCCCTTGTAACAAATTACACAAACGTTGTGGCTTATAGCAAAACAAATCAAGGTTTTGGTAAGGCTGTGACCCTTTCTGGAGTCTCTAAAGAGAAATCCATTTCCTTGCCTCCTCCAGCTTCTGACTCCCTGCATTCCTTAAAGGCTCCTGGCCCTCTTCCACATTCTAAGTCCGCAGTGGGGTAGTGGAGTCTTTGTCACATTCCATCACTCTGACACTGACTCATCTGCTTCCCTCTTTCACATTTCAAGACTCTTATATTAATACATTGGGCCCACCCAAATAATCCAAAATAATCTCCTTATTTTGAGGTTAGCTCATTAACAACTTACTCGCAGCTGCTACCTTTGCACATAACGTAATATATTTACAGGTTGCAAGAATCAGGATGTAGATATCTTTGAGGGTCCGTTAGTTTTTCTACCACAGGTATTGAGAGCGATAGCACAACCTCAGTCTGTCTCTGTAGAAATGATTGACAAATACAATAGATGCTCAGTTAACTGGCACCCATGGGGATTGGTAGATGCCGGATAAATGTAGTTTCTGGTTGCTTGAGAATTACTAAATATTAAAAATGGGCCTAACTAATATTATACCCCATACTGTACCATACCATAAACTCTGTATCACCTTGATATTAATATTGACATACAATAATTAAAAGCAAATTGAGACAAATAAAGATAAACAATGTAACACTGTTTTATTATAAAAACAGCTTTGTGCATGCAGTGTGCAATTTTAGTTAAATGGTAGACAATAGACTTTTCAACTTAATGAGCTTTACTAACAAAACTTTTTTAACTTCAAGTAACTTAGAAAAAACCCACACACATCCACGCTTAAAACTATTACGGTAGGGGTTGAAAGTTTACTGGGTAGACATTGCATCAGGATCATCAGCATCTGGTGATGTAGCTAGGACAGGATCAGGAGAAGTGGACGTGGATGGTTTTGGATCTACATCAGTAGATGATCCTGTACTGGCAAACTTGTGTGCAGTTTTCTTGAAAAATGAATGAGTATCAGCTTGCTTTGAAGCCCTATGCCTTTTATGCAAAGTCAGGTTTTGCATGATGTACAGCTGCATTACATGCTGAGATTATATTTTAATTTTTTATGTAAAGTATTATTCCTTTTATTGTTTTTTTTTTGCCGGTTGCTTGAGCTCCAGTTAACAGAGAGTCTACTATACAGCCCATGGGCTGGCTACTTGTTTTTGCAAAAATAAAATTTTGTTGGAACACAGCCACATGCATTTGTTTATGTATTCTGTGTGGCTGCTTTCCTGCTTAAATGGCAGAGGTGAGTACTTGCAACAGAGACCATATGGCCCACAAGCCTAAAATAATTACTATTTGGCCCTTTAAAGAAAGTTGACTGACTTTTGCTCTGTAGCACTCCATATAATTCTGATTCTGACCATGACTCCGTAGAACATCACTCAGCAACTTTGTGGATGTCTTCTGCACGTTTTTCACTTCCCCACCCCCTCGCAAATATTTTTTAAAATCCTAGCAGTGCTATGCCTGCTTTTCCTGTTATTCTCCTTCTACCCTCAAATATTATAAAACCACTGAACCCTAGTAGTAATTCCAAGCACTATAGTGTGTCATCTCTACTTCGATACATGGTGTTCCCTTTACTTAGAATGCATTTACGTCCCTTTCTATCTCCTGCCAGGCAAGCTCTTATTTGTCCCTTAAAACCCTGCCAAGGTGTAGCTTCCTCCTGGAAGACTTCCACAACACCCCTACCCAACGAGAAGTAATTATTCTTACAACAGGCTTTCTGAACTGTAAGTGCCTCGGTGG
The DNA here is from genome assembly GCA_004026885.1 of Lyroderma lyra. Taxonomy (NCBI): domain Eukaryota; kingdom Metazoa; phylum Chordata; class Mammalia; order Chiroptera; family Megadermatidae; genus Lyroderma; species Lyroderma lyra. The sequence goes on from PVJL010000285.1 coordinate 250,114, forward strand.
CAGTGAATGCTCTACTTACCCTCCTCAGTCGTCCCTGTGTCTAGCATAGGGACTGCCATGCATTATGTATCCAACAAATACCAGTTTAATTGAATGTTCCTTTAAATATTGGCATTCAGAGACAGGCACAGTACAGCGGCAACGATAAGTTCTATAACAATTCAAAGTTCGTGTTTGCAGTTAACATGGCGGCCATATCAGCTTGGAGATGTCTGTTCCCTTCTCCTGGCCTCAGTCTCATCACCTGTGAACCAAGGAATGGTGTAAGACCCCTTCCAGCTTTAAGGGTCCTTTCCATCATGGAGGGTTTGGCCTCGTTCCTTGCAGATGCTGAGGAAAGAGAAACCTCCTGCGTTAGGCTTGTGCCCTGCAGAGCTGGATACCATCCAAGACATGTATCACTCATAGCTTTGCTTTGACCACTTGGCAGCTGCCCCTGAGCAAACAGGGAAGGAGGGAGTGGAGGAGAGAAAGGAGTCGGTGAGAGAATCAGGGAGGATCTTACAAGTATTTATTATTGACAGTTCTCCAGGACCCAATTAGAAGACAGACACACGTCCTGGAGAGTCACGGCCGGGTAGTGTGTTCTCACAATCCCTTGTCCATCCACTTCCGAGAGATCCACCTAAATCCATGTAACCACACGAGAACCCCTCCAAACTCCAAACACTCCCCTCTCCCTGACTCCCCTCTCCCTGTCAGTGCTCTGCTCTTCTGTCCCACTCCAAGGCCAAAAACTTCGGTGACAATTTTGGACACTTTCTTCTTGCTAGTTGTCTGTACACCACCTCTTATGAAGATATATTCTTTCCCTCCCAGACATTGCTTAGAACAGATGTGTCTAACATTTTGGCTTCCCACCCTGTAAGAAGAAGAACTGTCTTGGGCCACACATAAAATACTCTAACACTAATAACAGCTGATTGGCTTTAAAAAAAAAAAAAGTCACAAGAAAGTCTCATAATGTTGTAAGAAAGTTTACCAATTTGTGTTGGGCGGCATTCAAAGCCGTTCTGGGCCACACACAACCCGCAGGCCATGGGTTGGACAAGCTTAACTTGAACTTAACTCTTTTCTTCCATCTTATTGTCACCACCTATTTTAGCCTGCATGGTTTTCAACTTAGTTTCCTACAGTCGGGTTGTCCTGGGGTCCTAACTCTAGCTACTTCCCATGAAGAGCCATCTTACGTAGTCCTGCTGACCTAATCGTCCAAAATCCTCTCTTTCTTCTGATCTGTCCCCTGTTCATGAACCTCCAACCTCCTCACCGTTCCTGCATCCAGTCCAGACTCCTCCACTTCACTTCGTGACCTGGACCCACTCTGACTTTAACCGCTTTTCCTCCACACGCTCTGTTCAGGAAGACTTATCTCCCTGCTGCTTTGTGTTTCATTTTGGACTCCATGTCTTTTCCCCTATGATCACTTTCAATTGGCTTTTAAATCAGTTAAGCTCAGTGTGCTTCCACACACGTGTTAAGCGTCTGCTTTGCTCAAAGCACAAGTCCCTTTGCTGCTCCCCGGCCTCTGGTGCTTTAACCCACAACGCACACTATGCCCTAGCTTTTTTCATGCTGTGTCTCTGCATTCCTGCTCCCCTCCTGGATACATTCCTTGAGGACAGCAATGACTGTCTTTTGCTTCTCTGTACCCCGCACTGGGGCCAGCCATTAAGCCCAGACATTCAAGCCACCTTTCTAGCCTCTGTTTTCTTTTTCATCTGCTCTATCATCTATACATTGATGATAATATTATAGGCGACCTCACAAGTTTGCTTGGAAGGTTAGAGATAGTTTGTTCAGGTGGACTCTCAACTAATGGTTGCTATGATTAACATTGTCCTTCTTATCGATGCTTCCTATGGTCCTGCAATTTTTGGTGCACAGGATCTTGAGCATTTGGAGTTCATAGAAAGAAACAAAGGGGATATTATCACTACTAGACATAGAAATGTTTTTGCCCCTAAATCTTGATTGGAGCATTCCACACTTAACCCCCCCCCCCCCCCCCCCAATTATAAGAGACTATTGCCATTCGACCTGGTTAGAAGGCAAGCATTGATTAGATGCCTGCTGTTTACGAGGTACTGTTCAGGGCTTGCCATTAGCAATTTCAATAGCGTTTTTTGTAGATGAGTCATTCCTTCTTCCCCATCTCAGACCCACCCCTCCCCACCTAAGAGGAAGTGTGGTGTGGGAACTGCAATTCGGAGTTTTCACTGAGGGCTGGGTCCTGAGTCTTGGCAATGTAAAACTCATTCATTCTCCGCCCTCTCCAGTTCTTCTGGGGCTGTGGCTGACAGGTGCCAGCTGGTGTCGTCCATCTGCTGGCTGTCTGTGCTATTCAGTTTCAGAAAAATAGTTTCTATTCCAGGCTTCAACTATGTGAAATTCATTCGACATGCAGCAGTAATTCATTCATTCAATAAATTCAACCAGTGAATTAATTCAGTGCAGTAAATGTTTGCTAATTTAAAGCAATCACTCAACAGGACTGACTTAATTTCGAAATGACTGCTGTATGTTTCTGCAATAAGCTTTGTAGTATAATTTATTTTTTAAGATGAGTATTTTCTTGTTTACTACTTTTTTAAATAATATGAATTCTCTTAAGTCAGGGGAACCTTTTAAACTAGATTATACCACATTGTATGATAAATGCCAGAACCACTAAAACAAAAACAATACAAAACAACAACCTTGGCTAATAAGAAAAGCACTTATAAAAGATTACTATCGGAATCTCTTACCTAGGTTATCCCAGTTTTAAGACTATTCCGAAGCTGGGGTAAAATTGATGTATGTTTGAGGCTGGCCAAAGGAGGTCTGTCAGAAGGGACATGAAAAACATTTACAGTCCTTGTCTGTATGTGGTGTCCGGGGGGAGATTGATTTAAGCCAATATTTTCTACCTCGCCTGCACATTTATGTTGGCGGGATTTCATTGGTAAATATTGGTTTAAACCAAACACTGAAATCTTTAATCACTTTTAAACAGACACTGCATTATACTGTGTTCAAAAGGGAGACATAGAGAAAGAGTAAGCACAACTGATAGCTACCATCTTTCAAGGGTGAAAAAAAAATCCTAGTTAAATTCTTCAGAAGTAGAAATGCCAAGAAAACCATGGCTGAAATGCACAATTTTGTTTTTCTAAAGTCTGGAGCTGAGTTCAGTTAAGTGACGTAGTTTACAAACCAGGGGAAATTAGGGCAGGAACGGAAGTACTGCTAAATCAGAAGAAATTGGCCAAAGGAAGCTGAGCCAGCTGTGACATACACAGTGTTGGCTTCTTTCTCAGAATCTCAAACAATTTTTGTTTGCTACTGTGTCGAGTTGGGTTGCCGTGATACCTGGGGCCTGGTTTTATATTTGGTTGCATGCTAGTTGGAAGTCCTGAATCTGTCACATAAAGCAACTGCTTGTCTACCTGCAAACAAGGCTGCAAAAAGCATCCTGTTAATCTCCTTCAAACACATACATACACAACCTCACCCTAAAAGGAGTCCCTTGGCTTTTTTTGTTCTGTAACCTCGTTCACATCCCGTGGTTCTTACTGAATCATGAAGAACCCAGTAAATCACCTTGAAAGCCCAAGTGTCCTGCTTTGGTCCTTCCTCCCACCCCCCACCACCTTTACACTCCCTAAATCTCCACCCTTCTCATTTCAGACAACCCTGGGCTGCTTAGATATTTTCTAAGAATGTCTTCAGGAGGGCGGGCTGTTTTATCTCTGCAATTTATGGTTATCTCTACTTAATTAAATCATTGCAGCCCATATTCTGGGGCCGATGATGATCAGATTTAAAAGAAACAAGATGAGATGAACAGCTAGCCTTACTAAAGGCTACCTGAAGGAAATTCTGGTTTTGTTTCTTTCTATTCTATTCTTTCTTTCTTTCTTTTTCTTTTTTCTTTTTAATTTTGCATCAATTCCCAGAAGAGCCTGAAGAGGTGGAACCTCCAGGGAATAAAAAGTAGAAAACGAAAGACTCAGATAAGGTGGTTATCAGAGGAATGGAGACCACCTGGAGTCATTCCAAAAAGAGCTAATTCCCATAGTCTACCCCAAAAAGACTGCTCCAGCACCTGTGAGTTTGGCCTGGGACTCGGGGATATCTAGGAGATTCGGAGATAGCTCTTTCACAGATGGTGTAGTGATGGAGTATCAACTTTGGATTCAGGTTGGATTAGAAACTGAGTTCCAATATGTATCTCCTGTGACTTCGGGCAAGTCGTATAACCTCTCTGAGCCTCAGATTGTTCACCTATAAAATAAGAATAATAACTACTTAATGGGGTCGTTGCAAAGATCGAATGAGGTAATGTCCAAAGTCTCTCACACTGCCTGACTTATGGTAGGTCGAAACTAAAGTGAAGCCAACCCAAATGTCTCCTTGGGGCTTACCCAACAGAGGCAGCCACTAAGGCATTCCTAATGGCACTGGAAGCAGACTGCGGAAGTCAGAATTCTGGCGCCAGTAAGTCTGTGACCCTGAGAAAGCTACCGGATTTCTCTGTTTCTCATTGTAAAAGAAAATGATCTACTATATATAAAATAATATTTAGGTCAAGTAATTATGATGAAGATTAAATTAGTTCATGCATATAAAGTGCTTAGAAACCATAACTGGTACTCAATAAATATTAACTACAACCATTACTGTTATTACCACCTCTTTTAAAGCCAGCATCTGTGGGGGAATGAACCTCAGAGTTGTTCAAGTCCTGGCTATAGCCTTATGATCCAGAACAGCACTGTCCAATAGAAATCTAATGTAATGCAACCCCACAGGTAATTTTAAATTTGCTAGTAAACATGTAAAAAGAAATAGGTGCAATTAGTTTTAACAATGTATTACTTAATATATCACAACTGTTATCATTTCAACATATAATCAAATATAAAACTTTATGGAGATATTTTACATCATTTTTTTCATACAAAGTCTTTGAAATGCAGTGTATATGCTATACCTACGGCACATTTCACATCAGACTAGCCACATTTTCAGTGTACAGTAGCCACATTTAAGTAGTAATTACCATATTAGACAATGCAGAAATTCTAGATTTCTAAAGCAAATCCCCTCACCTTGATAAGCCCCAATGATCTCTCTTGTAAAAATGGAGATAACATTTATGGCTTTGTTTGCGGGAGAAAATGAGCAAACTCGAAAGTGCTTTGACAACTTGAAAGGACTGTATATAATAGGCTTTCTGCTCTGTGCAACACCTGACTGTCAAATGCAACGCCATTCTCACACTGTGAAGTGCCCGAAGTCCTATGTGACGTGCGACATCATCCAGGACAGCATCAGGTAGAAACACTTTCCGACAGGCAAGTGAGAGAGATTTTAGTTGATGCTCCAGGAGACAGGAAGTGTTCTCTAGCTCTTTTCTCCTCCCACCTACAACCTTCACTCCTGACCGCAAACACCTTTGCTTCTACTCTCCATCGATTCTTTTTTTTTTTTTATTGGGGTGACATCTGTTAGCAAGGATTACATAGGTTTCAGGCATTCAATTCTACAGTGCATCGTCAGCTTGATCTCCATCGATTCTTGAAAGTCCTCTGACAACTTCCATTCTACAATTAAAGATAAATTTAAGATATAAAAAGACCTTTCTATTTCTTCTGGTCCCAGTTTGGGACCTCATTACTTCTTAACTCCTAATAACAATATCTGATATTAATAATTTGCCAGGTGCTTATTCTCTCTTCCATTCTATACTTCTTACAACTTTCTGCTTGTACATCAATTTATCTCCTTATAGGCTTGCACTGTAGTGGCAAGGGCACTGAACTTGGAGTTAGAAAGCCAAGATTCACTTTCTGCACTTATCAGTTATGGAATTTGGGGTGAGACACTCAAAATTTTTAAACTTCAGCCTCTTCTTCTGTAAAACAGAGACAGTAGTACATCTCTCACAAGGTACGATGAGGATTAAAAGAAGTTATACATATGAAAGAGTTCTATAACTGTAAAGCATGACACAACTGTAAAACAGTATTAAGATACTTCTAAACCACTTTGTGTGCCATTCTTCCTCTGAACAGTTTTCAGTGGCTCCCTACTGTCTGTCAAATAGTCAGGGTCCTTCATTTAGCACAAAAAGCTGTCCAAGACCTGGCCCTGACCACCCTACTCTTACAATTTCATTCTATTCTGCTCCCTTACTAAAGCCTAGTGTTCTAACCAAATAAATCTGTTATATTTGTTCTCCCCAAACAGGGCTGTATGGTGTGACAAATTTCTGATTTTATATTTTTATTCATGCTGTGTGTTGCCTTACCTCATTTCTTTTTAATCTCTCAAAATTCCATCCATCTTTCTTTCCCTGGCTTGCAAAATTATCCCGATATTCCTTTCCTTTATCTACCTGTGCTACCTCTGAACTTTACTTGTATATTTCATATGACGTTTGTCAAACTCTATTTGGGATTCTAGTATGGTTTAGTGCATGGAGACCAGCAGTAATGTGCCTACCTACAGCTATTTGATGAGAGTTAAATTACAAAGTCTGCTTGTGATTTTGCAGATATCCCCTTGATAGACAGAATGACCCTGTATTAAAACTAGTCAGCCTAGAAATTGAATCAAGATAAATTGAATCAAAAGAAATATAGAGCTCATTAACTGTGTGGTAACATAGAACTAATCAGCACAAAGATAGTGGCTTGTTCAGAGACTACTAGAAAAAGAACCAGGAACAAACATTCCTAACATTTTTATCCAATACTGTTCGATAACAAAAGCGGCATTCCTTTTGGTAATCAATATTCCATTTATTTATTTATTTATTTATTTATTTATTTATTATTTTTTAATATTCCATTTATTGATGTGTTGGGCAAGTCAGCAGTTCAAATAATATTTTTTGAGCTTCTACTAGATAATAGTTGCTGTGTTGCATAGAAGACCAGCTAAAAAGATGTGTTCTCTGCTCTCAAGAAGGTTACTATTTAATGGGTGAGATAAACTGAGAGAAAGAATTTCAATGAAATATGGTCAGCTGGAAATAGAGGCCTGAATGTGGTTTTGTGGGAGGTTAGAGAAAGGGAGCTTATTCCAACCTCATAATATTTAGAAAGATTTGTAAAGGAGGTGACTTCAGGGTGAGTCCTAAAAGATGACTCAGCATTAGCCAGGTGAACAAAGTTGGGGAGGTAGATGGAAATGTTTGAACAGAGACTACAGTCCACCTCGGTGGTGGAGCTGAATATATCAGGCTTGAAATCAGCCACTTAAGTCATCCAAATACTCCTCTGCTCTGATTTCATGCTTAACAAGTCATCTGATGATTAGAATTTGGTCTCCCCATCATAGAGAGCCTGTAATAAGCAGAAGTTATGAAAAACTTCCAGTAAAGAATTGCTGTCTTTAAATTAATTCATTGATCTCTGACTCCTCATTGCGATCTTATGAGTTAGACTAAAGTGTTTTGATATGGACTATTTCATTTAACCCTCATAACAACCCCATGGGAAAGATTATCTGTCTATCTAATCTATCTATCTATCTATCATCTATCTAATCTATCATCTATCATCTATCTATCTATCTATCTATCTATCTATCTATCTATCTATATTCCCATTTTAGAGATAAATAAATTAAGACTTAGAAAAATTAAGTAACTTGCCCAGGTTCACACTGCTAATAAAATAAATGGCAGTACCTGAAATCAAACTCATGTATGTCTTTCTTTAGATCCCAAGCTTTTCAATGTATTTAATTAGCCACCTTGCATCCATTCCTCTATTGTGCCTTCAAGTGTACTCTCCAAAGTGTAGCTAGAGCGATCATTTTAAAATGCAAATTTACCTGGGCCATTCCTTTCTTAAGACTCCAGAGAATTTTCCCATATTTTCCAGAATAAAGTCCAAGGTTCTCTTCATGGCCTGCCGTGGTGCTGTATGACCTGATCTAACTTCCTGTGTTCTCTCTCTCTGAGTTCCTGCCTTGTGGGCTGCTTGCTCTCAGCTCATGGAGCTCAGTGATGTTCCTCCTGCCTAGAATCTGGCCCTTTCTCTTTATACCTAATTCATATTCCTTAGACTCTCATAGCATTCCAAGGTAGGCCTTCCCTGGACTCTATCACATCTACACTTCTCAGACTTTTCCATCCCCTGTTTCTTGTGTCGTTGCTGTTTAACACCAAGGCTATGGATAATTAAGTTCCTTGAGCACATGTTCACAGTGGTGATACATGTTATTAATTGAGTGAGTACAGATTCTCGTTAGTAAACAAATGTCAAAGCCAGAGTCCTTTGGGGGAGCAGTTTTCTTAAAAGTAAGAACCTCAGAAGAGTGGGGAGGCAGAGCGAAAGGAAAGAGGGCTGTGAGGCTGGCACAAGAAAGACATAATTTTGCCCTCGCTACACCTGCCTGGGTAAAAGCAAGAGAAACTTGGACCATTGGCTTGTAACAGACCTCACAGCTCAGCAAAAAAGATCATAGAATTTAGAATCAGGAAACTTAGGTTCTCTCCCTTCCTCCTCCCTTTCTCCCTTCCTTATCCTTTCAATCTCTCATCTCTCCTCCCCTCCCTTTCCTTCCCGTTTCCTTCCCTTCCCTCTCTCTCTCTCTCTCCCTCCCTTCCTTCCTCCCTCATTCTCTTTCTCTCATCAGGTGACTTTGAGCAAATCATTACATGTCTCCAAGCTTCCATTTTTTCACATGCATGATGGAAAATACATGTCATCATCATCATAATTTCTATCTCATGAGGTTTACTTGTCAAGAAAAAAATGAGATCTGCAAGTGAAAGTGCTTGGTAAACTGTCACGTTATATATACAAAAACTAGTTGTGATTGGAGTTTTTTGTTTTTGTTTTTGTTTTTTAACTTTTAGTCTTAGAGGAGTTTGCTAAGGAGATCGACATCAAAATGACCTACTTGTACTGTTATTTCCCTGGAGGGCAGTGAACCTCTTCAGTGAATCCACCCAAAGTGAAGTTCCTGTCATGTATAATTGCAAAATTCCTCATTTATAAAAGCAAGTGAACAGCATTCTGCCTAAAGAAAGGTCGCGTATGGCTGACAAACTGCCTTTGGAAGAATGGTGTTACAGAGTGTGGAAGTATTCTCCAGTTCCCGTAATGTGTTCTAAGAATGTTTTACTCAAGGTTAAAACAACACGCTTTTTGAAATGTTGCATTCTAACACAGGTGCCTTTCACTCACCAGATATTCCTCAAAAGAAAATCTGTATCTTTGCACATAACAGCTTAAGAGGAAAAGAAAAGCTATTAATAAGGGGGAAAAAAAATCACAAGCAAGGCCACTAAATAAATAGGCCAATAGCCCCAAGCAACACCTTTTCAATAAAGAGGCTGATTTCCAAATGCATAAAACTGTTTTACATTTTAACAAATACTAATTGCACTATGAAGAGAACAGAGGAAACAAACGTGCTAACTTCACCGAAGTTAGAGTGCAGTGAGGACATCTACAGGGCTGGAGGTCTACAGATAAAGCTAGAGTCACAGCTGAACGTAGAGAAGCCAACCAATACACACTTCTCACTTCCAAGGATCAGAAGAGTGTTTTTTTTAGTTTTCCCCATCAAGGGCTCCTTTAATATTATTTTCCCTATGGAGTCCTTGCTTTAGAAGATTTTGTCTGCAAAAGCAAAACTGTATTTAAAGGTCATAATTAGTCTACCAAATTAAAATTTTTGGTTTTTTATGGAGGTTTATTTAATGTTATTTCAGTTACTTAACGGTGTTTGCAGATTAAGAGCTAGAGAAAGTCTTGGGATGTTTTCCTTTCAATATCAAGGGTTTGCTTTATTTTGAGGTTAAAAGTATAGGTTTTTCTGTGACCCCTGTTCATTTATGGAGCGCTCCCAGACATGCTGGGGATATGTTCATGCTAGCTTGCTCCCTCCCATCCATGTGTCACCAGGCCATTGCGTAAGGTCACTGTGTACTTTGGGCACTGATCAAAGTTACTCAGCCTGGTGAAGGGAGTTGAAATTCAACCCATGCATCACTTCCCATGCTTTCTTCCTAAGCTGTCTCCTGAGAGAGGACACATTTTTCTAATTTCACAAAGGCACTGTATAAGCCTGGGGTGGGGGGCAGGAGAGGCAAGGAAGCTGGAAAGGCACCCCCCAGCCTCACAGACTAACCATTTTGGAAAATGAGAGAGGGGTTTCCCATATAATCATTCAGTGCAGTGGAGCCCACTACCCCTGATGTGTCTTATTCTTTGTCGTAACCCAGCACCCAGAAGCAGGTTTGGCACAGGGTAGATACTCAATGCGTTTTTGTGGACTGGATAAATAGCTTTCTTGTACAATTCTCCACATCTGAAGGTCCACTGATCTGGTGTGTCAATCAGGATTTGGTGAAAGCACAATCGTATACCAGGCCAGGTCTATATTTTAGAAGTAAAAACCAACCAACTCTTACCTAACCAAGTGGTGGTGTCTGAGGTCATGCAGTGGGTGGAACACTTTAGGATTTCATGGCCATCTTACACATGCTCTCCTCTCCTCCCTAGGACCAGAGCCAAACTCCACCCAACTCACCTATCAAGTATGTGGCAATCTACCCTCAGGAAAACGACCAGGGCTAGACAGAGAAAGTGGTGGGGGGAGAGGGGAGGAACAGCTCCTGCCACGTGCCAGGCACTGTACCAAATGCTCGGTGTACATTAATCCACTACATTCTCACAGCTGGTTTATGCCATTCTTTTGTTTTACAGGTAAAGAAATGGAGGCACAGTCCGGTTACTTACCTTGTCTAAGGTCACACTGCTAATAAATAAATAGCAGAGTCAGGATTTATAAACAGCTGGGTCAGGCTCCAGTGTGTCCCACTGAAGTTTGAGTCAGTAAGAGCATTCTGTTCTATGCAATACCAAAACCAACGTGTTTGGGGGTTGCTTTTCTCCATGTGAGACTCACTTAAACTTTGTTGAAACTCATTGCCATATAGTTCAACAAAAGGAAAGGACATGTGTTTTTAGAAATCCTGCTTTTTGTTTTTTAAACTGGGCTTACCCTAGATGGGACGATCTGTTGAAAGCCTGCATGGAAAATCAAACAGAGAAAAGTGCACACATCACAAGTGTGGAAATCAATGAATTTTCATAAAACAAGCACACCCACGCAACCACTACCCAGACCAATAAATTGATCATCGCCCACCGAAGGCCTCCTCAAGTCGCCTCCCAGTCACTACCCCTCCATGCTAACCACTATCTTGATTTCTAATACTATAGATTCATTTTGGCCTCTTTTGAACTTTCTATAGGCTAAATTATTTTTTTATGAACTCTTTAATATCTGGTTTCTTTACTTGACATGTATGAGATTCATCCCTCTTGTTGCCTGTGGCAGTTGTTCTGAATGAATTAACTACCACACAACCTTGCAAATAGCTACTGTCCTCTCAGAAATTCTGATTATGTGAGCCAGCTAAATGAAAGGTTTTTACATTTTCTTCTATGCACTGCAGAAAGTAGGGGAAACCTGACAGATGCATTTCTGATATATAGAGAGGTATGTTAAAATTGCATTTAAAATGAATCTAAAAGAGTCAAACTCATAGAAGCTGAGAGTTAAATAGTAGTTACTGGAGGTTGGGAGAAGGGGGTTGGGGAAGTGTTGGTCAATGTGTATATAGTTTCAGAAAATAAGGTGAATAAGTCATAAAGTTCTACTGGATAGCATGGTGTCTACAGTTAACACTATGTCATAAATGTAAAAGTTTGTTAAAAGGGCAGATCTTGTATTAACTGTTATTATCACACACACACACACACACACACACACACACACACAAAAGAGGAAGGAAACTTAGAAGTGACGGTGGTTAAGTTGATCACATTGTTTATGGTGACAGTTTCCCAGGTGTATGTTTATCTTCAAACTCATCAAGATGTATACATTACACATGCACAGATTTTTTTGTATGTCAATCATACTTCAGCAAAAAATTGTGTTTAGATATCGTTTATAGAAAATGTATCTGTGGGGAGTATTGTGATGCTCTCACTTGCGAATATGTGTGATTTGGAACAGGACGTGATGTATTAGCAGTGTGAACTTCAGTTTTCTCATCTGTATTAAGAATGATGATACTTAAGGGTTCAAAATTAAATGATGTAAGTGTGTAAAGGCCCTCTGTTCCCACCTTTTGCAGAGATCAGTGAGCGTAATAAGATCACACTTTCCTACACAAAGTACAGGCCAACTTTTAGGGCACTGAAGGTCTGTTACCAGCTGGGGCACTGACTTCATAGCTGCTGAAATCTGTTTCCATGTTTTCAAACTATGAGCAGCTAGCGATTTGTGGCCAGGCCAAGGTTTCCCATCACCCTTTCCTGTGACTCCTCTCTGGGTCTCTCTTTCTCAACACTTCTCTGCTAACGGACGCACATTTTCACTGGATTTGCATGAAAAAAAAGGGGGGGGGGAATTAGAATATGACTTGAGTACTAGCTAAAATGAAAAATTATTAAAACAGAAAAGGAGGCAGATCATTGAAAAAACAACATTACTCAACAGTGTGTACACTATGATCTTATTTTGATTGTATACTTGCGTATGTACACATGCACACACATACATGCTGGGGTAGGCTGAAAGGAGTTAGCAAGGGGATCTCTGCTTGGCAAAATGTGACATATTTATCATTTCAAAGCTTGTTTCTCTGTAATTTTATAAGTTTCTATAATGTACCTATATCCCATCTATAATAATAAGTGCAATATTCACAAAATGTACATAACGCTTAAAATATTTAGTCTGATTTTGTGTATATTCTCCTACTTTTCCTGTGAGAATAAAGTAGTTTTCTTTCCCTCACTTCACAGGAAGAAATTTAGTTTTGGGAAACTTAGGTAACTTGCCTGAGGCCACCCACTGGAGCATGATGCAGGACCATAACCTACCAGGCCTTCTCAGTAAATATTGTGCAGCCTTGAGGCTGTGAGGTGGATCAGAAAAGGGAAGAGAGGACTCAAGAAATGACAACAGTTAAGAAAGCAATTACACAACTTTAACAGAAAAGACTCAAGGGTAGCATGTCATTTTTTAAATGCAGCATTTTCCGAAATGTGTACATTTTCAGCACCGAGCTAAATCCTCTATTTCTTAGACCAAGATATAGTCCTGCTCCAAAAATTTAATATCTGACTTCTTAGCTGGTGCTTTAAGGTAAATTAAAGATAATCATACCTCTTCAGTATCTGTCACACAGATAGGTTGCCATTACAATGTGTAATGTGCTTAGAGCTCCTTTGAGAAAAGAGCTATATGAATGCCACATATTATTACATTAATTATAATTATTCATCCATTCTCTCTTCCTGTTTCTCGGGGTCAAATGCAACACCTACCAGATTTGCAGAAGGAAGTAAATCTTCCTTTGCAGTTCTTGTTGGAGCGAAAAAGGAAAAGAAGGAGAGAATAGAAGGAGGTTGGGTCCTCTCCTTCCCTCTAGAAAGTTTTGACAAATAGGGTTGACCCCATGACCATAACCCCGTCCCATGCCCTGCTCTTAGCTCCTTAAGACTCACTTCTGGTATTAAGCATTCTTCTTTTTCAAAGCTGTTTGTGTAAGACAAGAAGCAGGACCGGCATCATAGGCATGCAACCTGTGAAGTTGCTCAGGCCCCACTCTCATAGGCATCTCACAGTCAGTGTCTTGAAACTCGTAATCATTTTATCTTTGATTTTTAAGTGATTCTCAGGTGAAGTTTGATGGGACAATGGAGTATACTCCGGTGTCTTAGAGGCTTGGCTCATGTGCTGTTCCACCTCCTGCCACCTGCCTGCCTCGCCTGTTTCCCTGACCCCTGGTACCCCAGGACTCATCCAGCATTCTTCTCCCTGCTCCCACCTGTAACCACAGTTGGCATCTATTCCCAGCGGGAGCTGAGGTGTAGGTGCAGAGAGCTGTGCACATGTGCCTTGCAGTGTCTCAGGTGGGGCACAGAGACCGTGTCTTAGTGGGGATGAGTCTCCTGTCCACCCCTGAGCCAGGTATCTCACACATCCAAGTGCAGAGGTCTTAGTCCCTTAAGGGCCATCTATCTGCTTTGGATTGGAGTATTGGTACTGTGGGGAAGGGAAATGTCTGGCCTGCTTCTGGCTGGGGCACAGCACATTAGTATGAGAGCTGGCAGGCAGGCATACCAGCAACTGGTGAGCTGTGTACGTACCCTGAGTCATAGGATGCAGGGCCTCATAGTTGAAGGAGTCTTGTGAGGAATGTGACATTAAAGAGTAAATAAAACACACTATGCCATTCATTAATTGTGACAAATATGCGTAATAATGTAAGAAAGATGTTAACAATTGGGAAACCTGGATGTAGAATATATAGGAACTCTCTATATTATCTTTGCAACTTTTCTGAAAATCTACAACTATTTTAAAATAAAAACTTAAAGAAAGGAAAACAACATCATGATATTGATGAGAGACAGAGAGAGAGAAACTCCAGAAGAAAGGGGAAAGCATCATACTTTACTGCTTTTAACAGGACTTTTACCTCTTTTTTTTGAACAAGGGGCCCTGCATTCTCATTTTGTACTAGAGCCCTGCTATTTCTGTAGCAGACTCTGTCTATAAAATCCCTTCCTATTCCTCCCCACCCCCAAATGCCAGGCTTTTGGGTTACTTGGATTGCCATTAATAATTCTACTCCTACATATTGATCACCTACTAAAAACTGGCTACCAGACCAGACACTTTATATATTTTATCTTTTTTAATCCCGTCATGACTTTGTGAGACAAATATTCATATCCTTATTTTAAGATATGGGAAATTGAGGTCCAGGATCACACAGTAAGTGGTAGAAGGGAAAGCCAAAATGTGTGTCTCACTTCGAAGCTGGTGCTCTTTCTGCAGTGCTACAGATGTTCCATTCAGCCTCTATGTGCCCCAGTATTTGCAGGCTGCTCGGGAAAGCACTTCAGTTTCCCCTCCTCTGAGTATTTCCTGAGTATCTGCTGGGTGCCAAGCACTGGATCTGGTGCTACTGCTACAGTGTTACAGTGTGAAGGTCAGTCCTGAGCTGCACTGGTCCTTTCCTCTGGCTGTGCCCATAATTAGCAGGGTTTTGAGGCCCGCTATGACGTCTATCCCTCCTGCCTTAGTTACTATGATAAGAAGGCTCGAAATGAGACACAAAGGAAGCCTTCACTATGTATTAAGAACCTGGGAAGATGGTCGTTACTGTATGGGAGGAAGGCTGGGGGGTTGGGTGAGAAAGGTGAAGGGATTAAGAAGTACAAATTGATAGTTACAGAAGAGTCATAGGGATGTAAAGTACAGAATGGGAAATATAGTCAATAGCATTGCAAAAACTATGTATAGTGTCAGGGAGGTAGTAGACTTGTTGGGGGGATTCATTTCATAAATGATATAAATGCCTAACCACTATGCTGTATACCTGAAACTAATATAAAATGATATCGAATGTCAATGGTAATGTTAAAAAATAGTCTCAAGGATGAGTAGTGCAGCCCAGGGAATATAGTCAATAATGTTCTATAACTACCTACAGTGTTGGGTAGGTAGCAGACTTCTTGAGGTGATCACTTAGTGAGTTATGTAAATGTCTGATCACTATGTTGTTCTGCACACCTGAAACTAATAAAAATATAAATAATACAAAATCTGGGAAGAAATACATCCTTGTTAACTTCAAAATAGTTTTCACTAAAAAGCTAGTAAGTCTGACCAGAATAAGAGAGAGCAGTGGAGTAGGGTTCTGTCACATCTATGGGCCAGTCACTGACATCTCAGTATTATATCGGCTGTAGGAGCACATATGTAACTGTTCTGTGTAATAGACAGTGAATGAGCTATGGTGGTGACAGTTAATTGGGTCCTGGAAGAGTCCTACTTCTTCATGCTTCTGTTGCTATAATTACTGTATTTTCTTTGTCAAGTGTGAGTGGAAATCAGGTCTTTTTCTTCTTCATGAAGTAGTGTGATACATCATCTTCCAGTACTTTTGCATATCAGCCTATTCTAAATGCTCTGAGCAAGTTGCTCACTCCCCACCATCCTGGAGAATGTCTGATCTTGGTTACCAAGAACCACAGACTGTGACATGGACGACACCAAGGTATAAAGCCTGAGTGATTTGGAAGGTTCAACATTTTCTTTCATGTGAGGCCTGGGGTGAAGATGGGCAGGTTCTGACACTTCAGGAAAAGCTTTCCTGGAAGGAGTACTCTTTGGAAGGAAACTGAGAAAACGGGGTGTTTTGTACACATTAGAGAGTAAGTGGGGAGATTCCTCCCGTTGAAACAGCGTCGCAAAACTGAAGAGGAAGGAAGAAGCGAAGGTACATGCAAGTCTGGCATGAAATGGGTTTTACTAAGAACACCTTGATTCTTGTCTGTACATTTTTGAGGAGTGTGAAAAAAATGGAGGAAGTCATCTCCAGTGGTTTTGTGGGTTTTTCAAGTATGACATACAGGGTATTGAATTTTAACCCCTGTTTATCCTGAAGTGAAGGCGTATTTGGGGGACACACAAAACACCTACTCTTTGAAATGTGCGTCTGTGGCCAAGTAATTCCAGCCCCTTGAAATCACTCCCCTGTTTATTCCCTTTTCTGCTCTGAGTGCTACACACATAAATTTATTCAAATACTAATAAAAAGCTATGTGCTCTCCCTAGAATTTCTGTAAGAAAGTGTATCCTAAGTCTAACAGGAATGTGTGTCGTCTTTTTCTTTGTAATAGAATTCCTTACCCAATTTTTTATTTTATTAGTGCCTATTGCTTGCATTCCAGAATGCTTGGCACAGTTAATTGATGTCTTGCCCCTCAAAATCAGTCATGTATGCAGGAGAGCCTGACTGATTTTTATAACTGTCTGTAGCATCATTAATCTATCTAGCATTTATAAAATTAATTTAGTGTTTATTAATGTTGGGTTCTTAAGTCAATAACCTTGAGTATGAGTTTAGACTCACAAACTTTGGGGTATGGAATGACATGTTGTGAACCCTTAAAAAGAGCTTTATTAACCAGCAAAAATATGATCTTAAAAAAATTTTTTTGAATGGACCACTGAGAAATAATTTTAGAAAATCTAGATTCCCACAGTAACAAATCAGAGCCCCCAGCTTAAATCCACATGCAAATCTGCAGTGTTCACATCTGGCTCCACCTGAAAGTCCGGTTCAGAATTTCTCTGTGATCCTGGCAGCTGCAGAAGAGAAGTTTTAGCTTTGTTTAGTATAACAAGAGCTGCTGGACTTCCAGGCCAGAAAACGTGTAAAACTCCAGACAATTTCTCTTAGACTGAAGTCTTATCTAGAAGACCCCGCTTTGCCTCTACTTAAAGGAGACATTAAGAAGAGGGGAGGAATAGCCTTTGCAGCTAGCTCCCTTGTGCGGGTCAGTGTTTGCTTAATTAAAAGTGAATCCAACCAGTGTACCTTCCCCATGGTCCCCTAGCTTTCCGATGAAACTGTCAGTTTCCCCCAACTATTCCACAGTATCATTTAGAAGAACAGCAACATGAGAAAACGCTTTCCTCATTTCTCCTCTAGACGGCAACCACTCAGAAATGACATCACGCACCCTAAAGAGCCCCAGGATGACTAAGGCAGACGGAGCCTGAGAAAACTCACTGCTCTGCCCTTAGTTTTAGGACACATGTATGCAGATGAGCTTATAAGAGACGGTTCCCCGCCTTCTTCCTCAGAGGAAGTTTCTTGGGAGATCACGGACACTTCATCCAGGCAGGGGGGTGAAAACTTGGCACCAGCCGTCCCCGGCCGAGAGCACCACGGTGATTCGTTCTCCTGGTGGAGAGAGCTGGAAGGAAGGAGTCGGCGCGCAAATAATGAAGGAGCACGGGGCCACCTTCAGTAGCGCCGGAATCAGCAGCGGCAACAGTGACTTGGCTATGGACAGCCTGCAGCCGCTCCAGCCTAACTACATGTCTGTGTGTTTGTTTGCAGAAGAATCTTATCAAAAATTAGCAATGGAAACGCTGGAGGAATTGGACTGGTGCTTAGACCAGCTAGAGACCATACAGACCTACCGCTCTGTCAGTGAGATGGCTTCTAACAAGGTAAGAGATGACCGTTTTATTCATTAAAGATGTGACCGAGCAGGGATCTCCGGCTCCCCTGGCCTCTGCCTGCAGCAGAGGTGCACCCGGGGACGCGACTGTTCAGGGTAGGTTTGTTGAGCTGCCTCAGAAGATTCTGTCCCCAAAGGGCCACTCTTTGCTTGAGGCTACAGCAAAGTTTAAGATCCTCAGTTTGCGTGAATTTCCAGAAACCAAACTTTCTTCTTGATGTAGGTGAAATGTGTTTATGAAGTATACGATTCATTATACAAATGCAAATGCCTTTTTAAAACAATTATCAGGAAGATAAACTGAATGAATTTATAGGGTAAAATGTATGAAATGTGGTATTGTAATCAGGTGATATATATATATACACACACACATATATACATATATATATATATACACACACACACATATTTTTTTTAAACAAGAAAATAATGTGACCTCCATATATATGCATGTATCAATGGACAGAATGGTTTGCCCTGAAGTTTCATAAGGACACTCTGGGATTTAATCGTATTTATTTTGTGATGTTGGCATGGCTATGATAAAAAAAAAAAAAAAAAAAAAAGCAAAAACAATATACCTTATTTCCAAAAAAAAGAAAACTTTTTTTTTTCCTGAAAAGTTTGCTGTTTTTTGAAGTGGAATCATTTGAAATCAAGTTCTACCCATACTGCAAATAAACAGTTTTATTTTCAATCGCCAGATAAAAATTAGTGTTGAAAAGCTTTATTAGCTATTATATCATTTGTTTAATTAACACCTGGATTTAAAGTGCTAATTTATGTTGTGAAAGTGGTTGGTTTTTGTTTGTATTTCTCCCTTGGAAAATGTGTGTGTGTGTGTGTGTCGGTGTATTTATATATGTGTGTGTGGGGGTGTAGGTGTATTTGTGTGTGTGTGTGTGTGTGTGTGTGTGTGTAGGTGTATTTATATGTGTGTGTGTGTGTCGGTGTATTTATATGTGTGTGTGTGTCAGTGTATTTATATGTGTGTGTGCGTGTGTGTGTATAGGTGTATTTATATGTGTGTGTGCGTGTGTGTGTGTATAGGTGTATTTATATGTGTGTGTGTGTATATATACATATACCTAGTTACAGCCTTAACACTGTACCCTCATAAGTACACATTTTCATAATCCCCAATCATACGGCTTCAGGTATTATCTTACTGTCTTAGGTTCTGGGCCTGGAGAGAGATTTTTGCTCCACACCTGCCAGTATGCCCTTTCCAGCCTGGAGGAACCCTAGCGAATGTGTATCCCCCCTCCCTCTTTCGTGGGGTTAAAGTATCCCCTTCCTACCAAGGCTTGCTGGCTCCTGCTCAAAGGATCAGTGTAGAGGAAGCCTTGCGTCCTTCCGAGGTCCTGGAGAGGGTAGCGGGTGAGGAGCTCTTCTTAGCCTTTGTTTATTGGTTAATGAATGGGCCAAAAAAAAATAATAAATAAGAAGACCCTTTCTCACATTTTAGTTCAGATTCAAGTTGGAAAAAAATGTCTGAGGCTTAACTATTTTAACTGATTTTGCTCTGAAAAATTTCAGTTGAAGGCTTAATTCTGGGTTTTTACAGACTGTTGTAAATCTTAATCAACTGCTTCCCCATGAGAGGGGCTTAGCTGCTTAACTTCTCCAAACCACCCTGAACGCCATGTAGGATTTTCACACATGCTTTAACTTACTTTGGAGCATCAACAGATACTCTGTCCTGTGCGTTCCCTGATCATTGATACCCATACGATATGTCGGTCCAATATTTGGGGGTAGTTTTTCAGCAGGGTTCGCCTTAAAGGACATGCTGAACTTCCTTCTGGAGTCACTAAGATAAAGAAGGCCACTAACTTCAGGGGGAAAAAAGAATACTCATTGAAAAATTGCATATTGCTATTATTTTCATTTTGAGTGTTGATATGTTATAGATTCTAACTAGGTTTGTGTCTGGAGTGCTGAAACCAGACATTGTCTATATTGCAAATTTATTTAAAATATTTAATATTTACTGGCTTAGTTAATAAGGCTCTGAGACCACGGGCTGTGTAGGTCCTGGTAAGAATTCCAATCACTTCAGACTTCCGCTCCTCCTTTATGGTGTCGTTTGCAGGAAGCAATGAAAGTTGAATAGAGCTAACCCTACAGAAAGGGCTCAACCGTAGTTCGGATGCACTGAGCTCAAGTTTAAGTAGAAGGCATACCGCCTCACCTATTTTCGAAGTCTACAATGGGAAGGTTGTAGGGCAAAGCAGTTATATCCAGTGGATGAATAGTGTCCCACTGACAGCTGAAGTCAATTTCAATTCTTAAAAAGATCTTGTCCTTTTGACTTAGCTACCATTTTCTCCCCAAACCTTAATTATCTAGATAATTGTCTCAGGTCATGTTTAATCAGCGGCACATATCATATAATGAGAATATTTTTATGGCCACCAGAAACACATTGATCTATATTAGTTTTAGAGAAACTAAGTTATCTGTGGTAAAAATAAAATTTTATATTCAATTTTAAATCTCGTTGAAATTATTTGAGCATTCCATCTAAGTTTCTATTTAAAAATGTAGTCGTCCTCCTCCTCCTCCTCCTTCTCCTCATCATCATCATTCCTGTGCTGTCTTATTGTGCTGGTCATCCTTTTCTTACCCTCATTGAACAAAGGAGCCACAGCAAATCTCTGAGGTACAGACTTGTGAGTGAGTGTAAAGATGTTCTATAGAGGCAATATGCAAAAAGTATGGGCTTTGAAGTCAAAAGTTCATGATTTACATCCTGTCTCTATCATTTGGCCAGCTGAACCACTCTAAGATGTAATATTCTCATCTGTAAAACAGGGATAAAAGTGGTACCTACCTCACTGGGTTGCTGTGAAGATTAAATGAGATAATACATCTAAAGCACTCAGCAAAGCACCTGGTGTGTAGTAGAAGTTCAATAAATGATAACTTATTAATAGTGTCAACTACATCTTTGTAAACAATTACATGTCACTAGTTCTGATCAGCTAAATGACTGCTGAGTTTTATTAAATAAGAAAAATAGTCTTCTTCGCCCAAATGTCCCTAATTTCTTAATGCTGGCCACAGGCCAAATGGAATCCCAGCTTTATAAAGAAAGATGCAGCCAGGTGGGTTAACATCATAGATTATTTTCCCCCAAGAATTTCAACAAGGTGAAATAAATTAAGCAGGAGCTTTATGAGGCAATGACATTGTTTTTCAAGAGGAAAAGGATGTCTAGTGAACCTTTTATCAGCAGCCCAAGTTCAGTTAGATGTGTTAGAACTGTTTTCTTTAATGACAGACTGCCTTCTTAGATTTGTTCATTAATTTTGGTGTTTTAACCTTTGTCGCCTGCTGAATTAGAAGAATTGTTTTACACTTCAGTGAAATGCACTAGAGCATTAGTTCCTCAGTGGCAAAACAGTCAGATGTTTTGAAAACAGGATGCTTTGGCTGTGCATTATAAAAAGAGGAACGGAAAGAGAAACAGTATAGAAAGGAAGAAACCGAATAGCCTCAGCAGGATCCCCAGCCCAACAGGCATAAACACTGACCTATCTTCCTGACCTTCACTGTGGCTCAGTTCCTGACCTCGTGTCGCCAAAACCAACCGACGTCACTGGAGGAGGATGGGAGGAATGGCACAGCTGCTGTGAGGGTGACGAGAATTTCCTGTCTCCTTCCTGACAGACACGGTCAGAAAAGTACAGAGTTGCAACAACAGTGGCTGAGGAAGGGCTAACACAGAACAATCCCAGTGAGACCAAGTTGTGACTGATGAGGAAGGGGTTGCTTTTACTAAGAGACAGTCACTTGCCTAAAATTCTCAGGTAAAAAATGTCAAAGGGGTCCTTCATACCCAGCATGCTGAATGTTTTCCAAAAGATGAACATGCTTTGGTACTCAGTAAGGAGCTTATGTTGAAGCAACGTGTCAGTGTTCTAGCACTCTCCACAATCCTTTTCTTTCTAGATCAGCTTTGCCTTGGGGCCATTTTATGTGTGCTACAGAGGTCTGAGCCCAATGGGGGAAAATAGGTGTTGTTGAAAAGAACAGTGCTGAATAATACCAGTAGTCTCTCTAGAATGAAGCATCAGGACCTAGCAATTTAGTAAATGCCTGCTAAGGAAATCTGTAAGATAGGAATGGTAGATAGTAGGTCCTTTTTCTCTGAAGGCATCATGATGTCAGCTACAGATACCATCACAGGGAAAGTGAGTCCTCCTGGCTATGTAGGTTTATTTTTCTGGTTATTCAAGTGTGGTCCTACTAGAGTATTGAATACAGGGTACTGAATGTTAAGGCAGCTAATTGCCTGTGCTCCTGGGTGGAAAGGAATAAAGTCACACAATTCTACCAGCTTGGAAACACCTGGAACCCGAGCTGTGTGACACTAGAATGTGATCATGAGACACTGATTGCCCTGAAGTTGGCTGAGTCATTTTCTACCTAACTGAATAATCAAATACTGAATCCTGCAGAACTGAAAGGAAATAGATCTTACTGGTCAACAGATTCAACTTAGAACTCTGTAAGGAAGACAATGTGCTGGTAACCAGTTATTGAAAAGGATTAATTTCCTTTTTGCCTACAATTAAACAATATAATTAGACCAGTACTACCCTTAGAGTAAGAGGGGTCCTTTTCCTGGACCCTGTGCTTTAAGAGAGCCTTAGCTGGTTTTCCTCCAGGTGCACTCTACTCCAGGAGGCGAGGTCTTCCAGGCCAAGGGAGCAGCTGTGCTCCCTCCTCCAGACCACATTGCATCCATTGGACCCCCAAATTTTCTGCCTAAATGGCTTGATCTTATTTTGGGGGACCAGTTAGACCTCTTTCCTGGATGTGCTGCAGGAGTGTGTACCCCTTAGGCCCAGGGAGTAGCGAGGAGGCAGCATTTGGCTTGGGAGAGTTAAGTGAGAGGAGCTGAGACAAGCAGGCTGTGACAGGAGATGTCCTAAGACCCACCTGCAAGGTGCTGGTGCTGTTAGGACATTGAGAAAGAATACGGAAGGGTGTGGTTCAGGAGCTAGATCCCCAGCACTGCCATATCCAAAAAATTCAGAAATTCTGAATTCAGTCTGGCCTTCCAAGCTCCTAGGAAGGGATATCTGTCAAGGTAGGAGTATTGGAGGAAGCTCAGTTTACATCTTGATATATTTACACCTATGGTATATGGCCCTACAAGTGTTAGAGGTGACCCTAGGTTAGAAAGCAGAATAGAATGAAAATCAGTACTGACAGCCAAGTGGGAAACTCACACATATTTTGACCTAACTTTTCTCTTTTTATTGCTTAAATTTATGTAGAACTGGAGGTAGCAAAGTGAAAAGGGCCAGGGAATAAGCCATGAGTTTGAGTTCTAGCTTTGCCTCATTTTAGGTGTTTTATTTTAAACGATGAAGTCATTTTGAATCTTCACCTTCTCTAATCTACAAAACAAAATAGTTGGAGAATACTATCTTCATTGTCTCCTTTAGCTCTTGCATTTACTGATAGAACAGTAATAATAAACAACCAACCTACTTTTACAGGTGTATACTATGTGTGCAGACATTATGCTAAGCTGATTACCTGCATTCTGTCATTAATACTCAGTAAACCCTTTGAAATAGGTACTGTTATCACTGTTTCGTAGATGAGTAAAGTGAGGCTTAGAGACTTGAAATAAACTGCCTAAAATAAAGAAGAGAGACAGGATTCACACCCAGGGCCATCTGACTAACCATCAATGATCCCAGTGGGATAGATAAGTATAGAGATACAAAGGTATTTAATGTCTTTTATAAGGGAATTTTGATGTGGTTTCTAGCAGGTCCTATTCTTTTCACTCTGACCATCAGAGGTTAGGTCTAGTTCAGAATCCTTATCTGCAAATGACCATATTCTGGGCCTCAAGACCAGCCATTAATTACCTCAAGCTCGGTCTTCTTGGCTGAGAGGCAGTGTCTGTCAACATAGAAGAGGGGGAAGAATAACCAGTTATAGAAAATGGTTGTAAAGCACTCATAAAACTGTAAATAATAATATTAAACTAATCCACTGCCTATATTGGATCAGTTTGCC
Organism: Lyroderma lyra; assembly: GCA_004026885.1. Classification (NCBI taxonomy): domain Eukaryota; kingdom Metazoa; phylum Chordata; class Mammalia; order Chiroptera; family Megadermatidae; genus Lyroderma; species Lyroderma lyra. Next base: position 274,245 of record PVJL010000285.1, read on the forward strand.
AAACTCAAGGCTGTTTCCCACAATTCTATAATGTGGTCTAAGATAAGACAGTATAGTTTGTTAAAAGCCCTTAGCCTACCCTCAAATCCTCTTTTCACCCAATCTCCAAAATAAAAAGAAAATGGAGTCTATGCTTGCTATTTTGTTTGTTCGTGTTTTAATTTTATTATCATTCAAATGATTGGGGCAATTTCATCATAGTCTATGTATTTTCCCATGCATGCAACGTGACAGTGCAATAGAGGAGCAATGCTTCAGTGGCAATAATTAAACAGGGAAATTTCCTAGAAGTAACATGTAGACTGTCTTCCTTGGACTTTGCCTCCAAACAAAGATGAAAGAGAAGATTAAGCTGTTTATTCTTATCTGGAATTATTTCAGTTAGTCTTTCTATAATAAAAATAGAGTTGTATTACTGAGAGTGTAATTCAGTATTCTAAGTTCTAGTCTTAGGAAAATTTAGCAAATCAAAGATTTTGAAAGTTGTCTAGTGCTTTGAAATAAATTTGATTTGCAACCTATTTTGCTTAATTTGAATATTTTGCATTGGTATTTATAGAACCATTTCCTTCACTGATTCCTAGTCCATTTAGTCCAATCTTTCTGCCAACTCACTTGAAAATCCTCATGTGAACAAATCTCTAAAAAACAAGCAGGAATGAAGTAAGAGAACATTATCTTTGATTGTTACACATCTGGCTAGCTGATAAGAGAGCATTACATTCTCAAAATCTAATAAATAAGTCATTTTTAAGGAAAGCCTTTGATAATTATGTTTAGAATGTCAAATTCTAGAACACTAGTCTTGAAAAATGGAATTACAATATACTAATGGAAAAATTTTATTTTACCATTTTTTATACTTCTTTCTTGTCCTTTTTTTCTTCTTTTAGAATATGTCCCAGTCTAAAAGACTCCCAAAAATCCATGTCATTATTATCAATGAAAGAAAAACCAAAGGTAGAGGTTACTTTTGCATTATTCTCCCCAAACATTTACTTCTAAGTACAAGTGGGCTCAGCAAGTGGAGATAGCTCAGCTCTCTGGGAGCCAAGATTTATAAAACCAGAAGATGCCAGGGCAAACTTGTGCCACAATCATTAGATTCACACTCTTGATCACAGTGAGCCAGTTGTTGATACGCATCCCAACACATGACTCCACCTAAGCATTTTTCAGGGACCTGACAGCCTCTCCGTCTTGCCTATTTGTACGTGATGTTTCCCTCAACCTGTGCCAAACTGTTTAGTCTCTTGGATATTTTACTGTAACTTCCTTTGTTTGATTTACTTTAAAGTAGCCAAGTGTTTCCACAAAGAAAAGATTGTTAAATTCTTTAGAAACGAAAATGACAGTAAAACTCCTGTTTCTTTTGTTTCTGTTTTGGGAAGTGTCTGATAATCTTTTTCTCTTTATGAAGTAAATTTTAAAAGCTATAAATCATGCAATTCTATAAACCAGTCAGGTGTTTCCTTTTGCTAATTGCTTGCAAATAAGATATACCACTTTTGAGACCTAAAGCCTTCAGAGATTGAAATTTAGTGAATTTATTGAATATAAAATTCATCTTCATAGTTCAATTTCATCTCTTGTTTTAGCTATTCAAAATATGGCAGTCTTAAAAATGATCACTAAAAACTTTAAATGTCCAAGTTGCCTTCACTCCTTGCTAGCAGTTTATAATGTTATAACCTAAAGCAATTATAAATATGAAATTTGAGTACAGATCGGAAGAAAAAGTGAGTAAACCAATTTTTTAAATTTAGGTTTAGGACAGAAGTTTTGGCATTTGATATCTGGAAAGATAAATTTTAAATAGTTACTTTGGAAAAAAAGAAAAAGAGAAGTTATCTTTCTACCTCAATCATATAGGCTGTGTACTAAAGCTGATCAGACAGGGCAAAGTCAAGTATTAATTTGACAACTGTCTAATGTCATTGGTCAGTGTGGATGGTGAAAGTAGATAAATCAAACCAAAAAGATCTAGATATATTTTTTCTAGTTAAAGTCTTACATGGTTGCCCTAGACAAATTTCTAGAAATTTAGACCCCAAAGGGAGCCTTTGAATGTGATCTAGCTGAAGACTTCATTTTATAGATGAGGATTATAAAAACTGAAGATGAACTACCTAATGTACTCCAAAGATCTTTGTAAAATATAAAACACAATCTAAACAAAAAATAATTTTATTATGATATGACTTATCCAAAGTCATAAGATTAATTAATAGAAGACTAAGGTACTAAAATACAGGTCTTATTATAAATTCAACTTGCTATTCATCTTCAGCAAAAGGCTGATTCAGTTTAAGAAAGATGTAAAACAGTCCTCCTTTCTTTTCCATTGATTTTTAAACTCTTCATTGTTCATTTACCTTTTTTGAGTAAAAACCATACATACCTTAATCATTTCAAGTAAAGAGAACTAATTTAGTATTCCTGAAAATTTTGTGATCAAAACAGTTGGAGTGTGTTACTATAAATACTCCTCCTGTTGGTTGTTTTTCTTCACTGTTTGCTGTTTTAATTTCTGAATTAAATAAATATGTATATATAAGCTCCAACAATTATTTTCACGAATTCATCCTAGAAAAAGTGCTACATGCCTCATTGTTGAATATTATTATGATCACTTTCAAAGTACCCCACTTTGGGAAGCTATGCATCAATGCCAGGGCCTTGGAACAGTTTTGGAACTCTTTTTTCTGACACCACATCAGAGGGGTCATGGTAAGATTATGACACCTTACCGAGTTGTTTGACACTGCTGCCAATGTAAGCTCACAGTGGCAAGTTCATGAACTTAATTGTCAAAGTTTGGGTACAATGACAGCTGTGATGGCCATTCCAGAAAGAGTTCCAAAATTACTTTGAAGGGTGAAGTAGGCCCTGGCATTGGTGCATAGCTTCCCAAGGGGAGTACTTTGGAGGTGACCATAGTGATTTTCAGTGATAATGTATGTAGCATGTTTTCTAGGATGAGTTTGCCAAATTAATTGTCCAACCTCATATAAATTGAAAGCATATCTATGTACAAATATTTATATGAATAGATAGATAGATAGATAGATAGATAGATCATCATCACTATCAGGGAAAAAAATCTCAACTTACAAAGGCAATCTGATTCTTTTCTTAGGTTAGATTCCCACAAATAGAATTAATGGATTAAAGGGCATGAACATTTTTAATGCTCTTGATACTTATTTGCTTTCCCACTAATCCCAATGCCAAAGTTTAAGTAGTAAAAACCCTGTAATTAGTATAACTGCCCTCCACTCCTTTCTATTTCTATTTCTTCATTTCCCCTCTCTTGGTTTTCCATTGCCTAGAAAACTTCCCTTTGGCTTAAACATATAAACAGTGCCTATACTATGAACCTGTTCTCATATGCCAGACTTGTTGGCTTTCTTTTTTTTTTTTTTTTTTTTTTTTTTTTTTTTTTTTTTTTTTTTTTTTTTTTCGCTTTTTGGTATGTGGGTAGTTCCCTGGCTGGGAATCGAACCCAGGCCCCAGCACTGACAGTGCAAATGCTGAAGCCTTAAGCCACTACACCATCAGGGAACTCCCTGGCTTTCTTTTTTTGCAACTGTGTTTTAACTACTCTGACTTTGATCATATTTTTATAGACCATGCTCTTACCTGTCTTATCAGTTAATATAAGAGCTAACATTTTAATTACCTGGCATTTTATTTATGTCTGCTCCAGATTGCAAGCTCTTGCAGCCTGAAATTGTGTTTGAATTTTTGAGACTCCATATTTGCTTACATAGTAACAAATAACTTACCATAGTAAAAAATAACAAGGAGGCACAGCTCCATTTCTCTTCAACTATAAGGACCAAATGAAGACTTTTGTCAGTTGGTGGTAGTTGATTTGGGATTTATTTTATTTTTTAAAAGCTCTCTGCAATTATTTAAAAAGCTCTCCTATTTGGTCATTTAGAAAATTTGTTGACATGGGGACTTTGGATAATTAACCTTTTTCATTTGATCAATGTCAGGCTGGTTAAGTACCTCATCCATAGTAAAGAAGAAAAAAAAATTTTAGCACTGTCAAAAAATTTAAATTTATGGAACATGCTTAGACCATTCATCCAACTATAATGTGCATTTCTAGTATATTTTGCACATCCATTTCATTGTGAGAATAGGACCTTCTGATGGGTCACTAATAAAATAGACTTCAACTCCTTTCTAAATATCCCACTCATAGCCCTGAAGGGTCAGTTTATCCAGCCGGAAGTCTATCCATCTACCAGTCTGAAAGGGCACAGTGCTCTCCTGCCTCAGTTCCTACCTATTGAAATTGCTACTGCTGACTCCAGTCTGTAATTAAGTCAGAATGATTTAGATATATCTGCATTTATTGATGCAATGGGTATGTTTTTCTTGGCCAAGTCCAGTACATTATTTGTGTTTTTGACAGGTTGAGCTGCCACTGAATTTTTCCTTGCTGTATGTTAACACACTCTGGATCTGGTTGCACAAAATGTATTTGCATCTTTCGTAACTATGGCATGAGAACTTTCCCGATAATCCTCAAGATTTACCAGGATTATTTTTTAAACATTTTAAAATCAGTTTAATCTCTTCTCGGCTTCTTGGCTAAGATCAAGTGTAGTATCTGTTCTTACCAGTTTAAAATCAGTTTAATTTCAGAGAATTTGTTTTAGTTGGATTTTAGTAATTCAAAATGCTTTTTTACTAATAGTCTTCTTTTCTATGTTTACTACACCATGTCTGGTGTAGTAAAATTTTCAAACTGAGAAAAATGACATACTGCTTTTCAAAAAAGACCCTTTAGGGCCCTGAATAATTCCTATAATAGGAGAAACTTGCCAAAAACTAACACACAGAAACATGCACCCCTGGGCAGGAATGGTTTCTCTCTTTTTTTTAAGTAAGATAAATATATTGGGTTAAAACAAGTAAAATATGAGCTCTTTTTCATAAAGAAAATAAAGGACTAGGAGATAGTATTTAATTTAGGAGAGATTTTTCTTTTTCGATCACTGCTTTTCAAATCTAGTCACATGATCCAGTACCCCCAAGAACTTTGACTCTGCCTGAGGGAACATTAGTTATGGGGCAATGGAGGGATTTTTAAAGCCCATTTCTTCCCTTGAAGATTATTGGCTTCCAAACTTTCCTCTGGTGCCAGAATATAATAAAGGACCACTCTCTTTAAATGTACAAATGTTTATTTTTGTGTTGACAGATGCAAGGTTACATGCAAGGAAACCTATCTGAGGAGCTCTTTTCTGCTTACATAGCTCTTACCATGTTATCTCATATGATGCTCACCTTGAAGAAAGTATTGTCACATTCTCATTTTCAGTGTGAAATCAGGGTGCAAGGGAGAGAACTGATTTTTCCAAGTCCTGCAGCTACTAAATGGTGATGCTTAGAATCAAATCTTGTTCTTTCAGTTCCAAATGATTAAAAATTAAAGAAAATTCACAGGTTAATTTATTATATTCTTATATGACTTGCTACCACAAGATAGAATCACAGTATTTTAAAGCTAGAGCTCAACCAAGTTTCCTTCTTCTTATCCAGTCCTCAATTTAGATATTATCTCTTTGGAGAGAACTTCTCAAGTTACCTTAACTTAGTACCTTGTTTATTTCACAATTTGCTTTCACAATTTATGATTTTTGGGTTTTACTGTAGAACTTAGTCTTTACTCTGTTAGACCGTTAGGTTATTGGGGACATGAATTGTGTTTACCTCGTTCACTCTTGTAGTTACAGCATTTAGAATAGTTCTAGGCACCGGGTAAGCATTCAATAAATACTTGTTGGATCAGCTGTATGAGGCCCAGAAACTTAATCTAATTTGTCTAGGACCAGCTATGTTGTTAGTTAGCAAATCCATTTAGAATCCAGTAATTCCGTTCTCTATTACACTTCACCATGCTACACTTAGATGTTTTACAAGCTGAATTGCAGTTTTCGTAATTGTTACGATGAATGACAAACCCCAAGTTGCTTCACAGTGACTCTTCAAAGTACCCTCAGAAGCAGTGAAGTCTTGTTGCCTGAGACTTCTCCCAAATTCAAAGTCAGATAGCAGAGAACAAAGTTGACAGGGACCAATGCTTTTTCTCCACAAGCAGAAATGTTAAGCACCTTTTTGTCATTGTTTGGTTAGACATTGGGTTGTTAGACTTACCTCTCTTAAAGTCTGCATCCTGTGGACAGCAGTATAAGCCCTTCAGAGACTGGCAATAGCTATTGCACACTTAGCTGGATGTATATTTGTGAAAACATGACTGAAACTCAGCTACACTCCGTATCTGTGTGTCTGGAGAATAGCAGCTTAGTCATTCCGACATTGTTTGCTTATATTTTTCATTCCTGACATATCACTGATATTCCTCCTACCCTTACCCCGGCCACATAATTCAATTATTTCAGATGTGTTACTGGATTGACCTCAACTGTGGAAATCTGAGCAAAATGCATACTTGGAGAATTATCTGTATGTCAGGCAATTTGTAGCCATTCTTGGCTTTTGGTTAACATAGAAAGAATTCTGAAGTCTCTTAATTTGAGGAAATTGGCTAAGTCGTGGAATCATGAATGGACAGAGTTAGCAATAGCTGGAAATCTCCAAATAGGCTTTTTTATAATGTGACTTCAATGCAAGGCCATTTTGAGTTATGGGTTCATTTGACAGGCTTCATATACCTTACTGGCAATTCTGGTTTACACTCCCTAGACTGGTGGATAAACTAAACATCAACCAGTGAGCCAGAACTTCTATGAGTAACTCCTGTGTCATGTAATTCATATGACATAGCACTGCATCACACCTTCAGCAGTGTCTTATGGGAATTCTGTAGTTAATTATACAAGCTTTGTCAACAATGAGAAGAAAAGAGTTTAGGTGCTCACGAAGAGCCTACAGAAAGCTCCACCCAAACGCATATCCAAGTGAAAAAGGTACCAGGAGCTCATATTCTTTTAAAATTCAAAGGTTAAACTCACTTAAGTACAAATCCTGTGGAATAATGACAAGTCTTACTATGGTCTCAGACACTTTTCCAATCACATTATATACTTATTTCTAACCTTCTCATTTTAAATATGGAAAACCTTTGCCTCCAAGAAACTCAACAACTTGCCACGTTTCTCAGACTAAGTTACAGTACTTAAGCTTTTATTTCCAAATTTAGTTGGATGATTAGTTGGTCCTATGGCATGCTAGAATGTTGTTGGGTCTGCTTCTAGAGTCTTCTTTGTGCTGTTAGACCCCACTGGTAAGGTCAACCTGTAACCAGAACCTTCTCTACGTCATGCGTGCCTATGCATCCAACTTTCAAACTTCTTTTATAAGCCTTTCATAAATCCAATAAACCTGTACATCTTGGGATGCATTGTTGTGCAAAGCGTCCATTTATCTCTTCTAAATTATGGTAGCTAATTATGGAAAAAACGAAATGCAAAACAAGTATAATTATCTTTTTTTTAAGGATAAAATTATTTAAGACTATTGTTTTCATCCTTCGTGGTTTAAAATTATTTTCAAATCTCCCACCTGTGGCAGAGTCTTCTCAGTTTGCAAGTGCATATTCTAGCATAGGGATCCCAAAATACAAAAAAATGGATAACATATATGCTTTCATAAATGGAAAGGATATCGTCATGTAGCCCAGGGTTTTTTTTTATTTATTCGATGGTCCTAGAGTTGATCTTGAAAATTAACAGGCTAGGGACTGTCTCAGCTCTGGGAAATAGCTAACCCAGAAGCAGTGATTCCCATGGTAGGTTTTGAGGCATCCTATTATCTTTTATCTCAAGGGGCATGTAGAAGTTGCTAGCTGAAATCAATAGTATTAATATTTAACACAATACATCCCATGTGATGGGTATAAAGGGGTAAAGTGGTCATCTCAAGAACAAGTTATTGTAGATTTTTGGAGCAGCAAAAGTATTGGAAATTTTAATAAGGGAATATAATACATAGTGAAGGATTTTAAACAACCCAGGAAATTTTATTGAATAAAACTAGAAATCAGTTCTTAAAGAGAATCATGATTGCTATTTATGGGATTATTAAATGTTAGGGGGTGGAGGAGGGGGATTTCCCTGCTCTGTGTCAGTTGGATATTGAAGGTTCTGAAACATAGGGGTTTCTTTTTCCACTAGTCAAGAGAGGACACCAGATTAGTCTGCTTATAGGTCTGATCCATGGTGATATTCTTAATTTTAAAAATATAACAGATTGTAGAACTTCTGGCTGTGAAATGGTTCAAAAGACCTTAGCCATCTGCTTTGGAATCACATTAGTAACCTATGGCCTCAAAACTGGCTTTAGAAGTTTAAGGTTAAATATTAGCCATTATGCACAGAAAAAGCTGTAGAACACTTAAATGGAAAAACAAAAGAATAACTAAATAGTGAGCCATGATTCTTTGATTTTTCTCTATTGTTATAATGGTTTTTGTCATCTGTTAGGGAAAAAAAGGGTTCTCTGATATTTAATTATCAGGCCAGTACCCCAAATCTGCCAAAGTACCTTTTGTTTGTTTATCTCTATTAATAACCAGATTAAAGGGGAGGGGCCAAGTACATGAAATAAAATTGTGAAGTTCTAGTAACAGTTGTAAATCTTATTGTATTTCTCACTAGAAGGAAAGATCCCTGTGTGTGGGGGCAGGAGGGGAGGGAACAAATTTGGACAGTTTAGATTATCTAAAAATATATAGGACCTCTAAACCTGATGCATTATAAATATATGACTTTGATATCCAATCTCTTTATTGGATATTTGGAATATGCAATATCTGAAATATACTAAAAACATTTGCTGTTTATCTGAAATTTAAGTTTAACTGGGTGTTCTGAATTTTTATTTACTAAATCTGGCAATTCTACATATGTGGAAACATATATATAATTATAGTTTATAAATATAATGTGTGGGTATATGTGTACATATAGTTAAAAATGCATAGTGAAAATATAAGCCTTGGGGCATAAATAGTTATAGTTAGTATTTCTTTTCCATTTAATTGTGTCACTGCAGCAACTTTTAGACATAAGGGAATGTTAGTTCTAAGAAATGTCTCTAGAAGGGATGCAACAAAATGGCAGCGTGAGAAGGACCTCCAAAAAGCTCTGGAGATTACAGCTAATAACACACCTATACCTCAACCAAAGACCTTCTACACAATGCATAATCACAGCTAAGAAATCCATTGATTGCATTAAGGTACCTGCAGGTGGGCAGAGGTTAAATAAAGGAGAAATAAGGGGAAAGAGTAGGGTTGTGGCCATGCATGCAGGTCCCCACTTGAAACTCTACTACTGGGGGAGGGACGAGGAAGAAAGCAGCTAGAGAGTACTCTAGGCCTCACTGGGTCCATGGGACAGAGGAAAGGGAGCCCACAGGTGGGATGTGAGATACTTCACCCATCTCACTTTGGCCCCAGGAGATGCAGACTGGTCTGCAAACCATAGCGGCCAGACTTCACTCTGGTCCCCAGAGGATGGGGAGCAGTGGGGCCATAAGGAGCCGCAGTGTGCATGCTCTGGCCAGGAAAGAAAGGGAGAGAGGGGGCTTCATGTGTGTTTCTCAGCCCACACCCAAGATGACCTGAGATACCAGCAAAGAGGACTGAACCCAAAGCTCAGGGCAGAATCTACATGTGGGGCAAACCCATAACAGAAAGGTGCAATCGCTCCCAAACTCCCTACATGACTCCCAGGGCCACAGGAAGATAACAAAGCCGCAAATGCCCTTCCCCCACAGACCTCTGCCCACCCAGTATCAGAAGCAAACACCAAAGAAATTACATCTGGGAGGGTCCAGAGAGGCTGCAAAAAATGAGAAACCAGAGTGACCCATTAGAAACTGAGCTCAAAGCAACAATTATTAAAATGCTTAAGAAACTGAATGATAATTTCAATAGAGAGATAGCAAGCATTAAGAAGACTTACAAACCAGTATAAAGCACCAGAGAGAGATAATAACTACATTAACTGAAATGAAGAACAGAATAAAAGTCACCAAACTAGATACAATAGAGGTGCAAAGTAGTCATTTGCAGGAAAAGCCAACAGAAAAGACCCATTTAGACCAGATAGATATGAGAATCCAGAAAAATGAGGATGGTTTGAGATTCCTCTGGGACAATTTTCAGGGAAAAAATATCAGAATCGTAGGTGGTCCAGAAGTGAGAGAGGAAAAGCAAGGGATCAAAAAATTATTTGAAGAAAAAAACGAATGAAAGTTTTCCTAACCTGGTGAAGGAAATAGACATACAAGTCCAGGATGCACAGAGAATCCTAAACAAGATGATCCTAAACAAGAACACACCAATACACATCATAATTAAAATGGCAAAAGTTAAAGAAAAAGAAAAAAATTTAAAAACAGCAAGAGAAATGCAAGTAGTAACTTATAAAGGGACACCCATTCGACTCTCAGCTGATTTGTCACCAGAAACTTTACAGGCCAGAAGGGACTGGCTGAAAATATTCAACATAATAAAAACCAAGGATCTACAACCAAGAATAATGTATCCAGCAAGGCTAGCATTCAAAACTGAAGGACAGATAAAGAACATCTCAGATAAGGAAAAGTTAAAGAAATACATCACCACCAAACCAGTAGTACAAAGAATGTTAGAGGGACTTCTTTAAGGTGAGAGGAGGGAGGGGAGAGTGGGTAAAATAAGGGAAAGGGATGGAGGAATTTAGTTTGATTGTTAACAGAAAATCAAAAGGAACAAATAAACAAATCTCCTCATGGACACAGTCAATAATTTAGTAGTTACCTGAGGTTAAGAGGGGTTGGGGGAGGGAGAAAAAAGACAGGGACACAAATATATGGTGATGGAAAGAGAAAAAAAAAAGAAGAAATTTCTCTAAATATTCTTAGAGAAATTACTTTGAGTCTTGGAAAGGTCAGTTTTTTTAGTGTCCCAATAATGTGTGCTGTATTTCCTCTTGAAAAGTTTTCAGAAATTCTAAGAAAAATAAACAGTAAAAAGGATAGATAGGTAGGAAGAAACACCTAATAATTTGGAGCACTGTTCAAGACCTAGTCTCAAACGATAGAGCAGTTGTATTCGAAGTTATATTTAAATTTTTTTCATTTTTTTTCAGTTCTTTGTAGGAAAGCACTAATGATTTGTCCCTATTTTGACCTTTAAGATTTCACTTAAGCAGATACTGTCCTCTAACCAGCAAGTACAATGTGTTCTATTATAGCTTCATCACAAATGCCAATGTTTTCTTTACAGAATTATGGTAGAAAAGTTCATGCTGTTTTCCATTATATACTTATTTATTGTGCATTGCCCTATCACTGGGCAGATAAAAAAAAGAGTTACTCAATTATAATATATTTAGATGAGTTTCTTTCTTATTTACCATATGAACAGTTAGAATGGCTTAATTGTATTTTTCGGTGTCTCAGGGGTTTGCTCCATATGTTAATGCAATAGAACTTGTTCACTAGAATGGCCCATGATGGAACCATTGTCTCTAGTAAAGTAGATACTAATGGACAGGAGCACGTTAATTCCTTTCTTAATCCTGTTAGCCACTCTGTCCAATTTTATTTGCCTCTCAAATAAGACAAACATTAAAGAAGCTGGACATCAAGTTTCCAACAGATAGTAGAGTTTATAGGAAAAGACAAAAAAGAGAAAAGAGAGGAGGTGCACACTGTCATAATCTGAAATGTTAAGAATTGTGGAAATTATGCTTGATAAAAGGCTTTAAAGAAAGTACACTATATCCCTGTTTTTGTTGTTTTCTAAATTAGATTTTGCGAAGAAAAGTATAGGTGTTTAGGAATTAATGTTCTTCATTTTTGAGTGTCCTCAGTTCTTCCCATGTAAACTTAGAGGTATGGAAGAAGCAAATTTTTGTTTTTTAAATCAGGAGGAACTGTAGACATTAGCTATTTTACAACTAAAGAAACTGAGCTCAGAGCTTAAAAAAAAAAAGACAAAAAACCCTGACTCCCAAGAAGGTAATTCATCTTAGCAAGCTCACACATCTGGCCAGTGCCAAAACTAACACAGAGACGAGCTGTCTGTCCTTCCATGTCTCACTAACCTACACCACTACAGTTTCTACTTCTGCCATTACTCGTTAGCATCCTGAGATTTCGGGAGGCATTTTCAGCCCCTCACTTTCCTGATGCCCGGGAATTCTTATTAAGTTATGACTAACAAAGTGTAAAATATGAGTCAAAATGTAGTCCCTACAAAGTCATTGTGACTTTAATGACTTTGGCAGTTGTTTCACACTGCAAAAACAGGAAGGTCCCACACAATAAGGCGCCTGTCTCACAGATGGGCCTGCGTAGAGGGCCACCCACAAGCGTAACTACTGGCCTTTCTTCCTCTCTCTTTGGCACTTTTTTCACCTACTGATTTTTGAACAATTTTCACTTACTGGCTTCATCATGAAGTTATCAATGACAGGAAAGTGCTTGTTTTATTTATCTAATCGTCGATAGGCTGAATAACATTTTTGATCACTCAGAATTCACTGTTAGGTAATTACCAGGTGACCTGCTAATAAGCCCAAATAAGTCTTAAAAGTGGCTTTTTCATGTGCTTAATAGCAGCCCCTTGTATTATTACTCTCCGATACCATTTTAGTCTTAGAAACATAGAAATGTCAATATTTAGACCTAGAATGAATATCTGAGATCATTCTAGTTCACCTTTCCATGTGATTAATTTAACTAAGAACTCATTATCAAGAGTTCCTAACTTGCCTGTGTATGTGCACGAAGTTCAAACTAGCTGTCTGATGAGAAATAGCAAAAAATTATAAAGTGTTCCATCATTTCATAAGAATCTGCTTCAGAAGAAAATAATCTCTGTGTGTAGAATTGAAGCTAACAAACACTGAAGCCAAACAAAATGTTTATATCAAGTATAATTTCAACTTTTGATATTCCAGACATTTTAAATAACTTCCCACTATTAAAGGTATCCTATTCCAACAAATTCACATAGTTTTACAGAGAAGATGTATCCTAGGCAAAAAATATGAAATCATTTATGTAGAGAATATTTTTTTCTCTTTTCAAAAATAACTGCAATTTCTACAGTGTTTATGAATCTAGTGTCAGGAAGCATTGGAGGAATTTGTGTTATTAAAGGTTCATTCACAAACTTTGGTTGTCTGTGTTGAAAAGGGGCTTTGGCCCCTTCCTCTGGGGACATTATTTCTAGGTAGGCCCTAACAAGATTTTCTTGTGAAGGCAGATTCTTAACTGAAAAATAGTATCTGTGTACATTAGGTAGTAGAGACACATTTATCTTTGAAATAGTGTGTCCCTGTTTGTGGCTTTCTCTACTGTATTTGATAAAGTAAATAATGTCCACTCCTTTTCAATCCTTTAACTCCCTGGGACACAATTTCCCTCTGGAGCTATTTTACCTTCTTTTTTGGACTAGAACATCCAACTTGATAAGTAGACACAGAGACTCTAAGAGTCTTAGGATATAAAACTCTGGAAGGATGATAAATGCTTCTCTTCCTTTGGTGGTGACTTGTTCTTCTGGAGCATTTCTGATTTGGGTTGTGTTTCTCAGTGGTAATGAGAGGGTTTTGTTTTCTGGGAAATAATTGGTTATTGGCTGGTAAATAATGTGTCCAGACTGTAGGAGGCTGCTACAAGATTTATCAGGGTCACGACAGGTTTGGGCTGAGAGGCTGAGATCCTAACATCATGCATCACTCTCATTTTGTACGTGAGAGGTGAAGTGACTTCTGAGATTGTGATCGAGTGCTGAGAATGGAAGTGTGGATCCATCCACCACACTGTGGCTGCCTCTGGCTCAACAGAAACTACTCCCATATGGGAGTCGTACACTGAAAACCCAGCTATGCCGAGCTCCCCAGCTGTCTCCTCCGTCTTAACCTCAAACACAATTCATGTCTATTCCATTTCTTGATGTGTCTCCTCACACAGGCCAGCACCAGTCATCCTAATTGGACTCTGCATTACTAGAATGTGAAAGGTACCCCCTGTCTACTCCTTGAAGGCTGTGTCTGCCTTCCTCAGTGTGGACAGAGTGTAACATAAGTGGGCCCTTCAGAAATGCGTTTTGATGAGAGCAGTGATTGCCTCCGTCAGTGTGGTTGCGCCCTCCCTTACGGAGGAGGAAAACCAGCCCTTGTTGCTAAGCGATGTTTAAAGGACAGGGTCAGTTTCTGAATGACCGCCATTTGCGTACTTTGTCATGTTGTGTGTTTCACGGTTGCCTTAAGATGATTTTGTTTTTTGGTGACATTGCCGTGCTCTCAGTAAAAGGCTCATAGAACTAACTTAGGCATGAGAGAAAGGAGGTGGTCTTCATCTGTTAACTACTTCCATGAGTATCTGGCCTCTTCTGTAAGCTATGCAAGAAAGGTGAAGGGTTTGGTTTCTACATCGCTGCTTCCACATTGGGACTGATTCACAATTTATGCTAACAGGGTCCTGATGCAATGAGAGGTGGTACAAAGAAAGTGAGGAGAAAAGTGTTTTCTTTCCTTGTCTTTTATGATTGAATTTCTACCGGCGCCTATATTCTCAGCTCAGGGGCCAATATTGCTAATAAAGAACTTACCCCACCCTTTCCAGTCTGTTAACTGTTCTGCTTAACTAACATGGTCAAATACAGGGGAATCCCATCTTTTGGCTTCCCTGGGCCACATTGGAAGAAGAAGAATTGTCTTGAGCCACACATAAAATACACTCACACTAACGATAGCTGATGAGCTGAAAAAAAGGTTGCAAAAACATCTCATGTTTTAAGAAAGTTTATGAATGTGTGTTGAACCGCATTGAAAGCCATGCTGGGCCTCATGTGGCCCACAGGCTGGCCCACGGATTAGACAAGCTTGCTCTAATATGTCTGATTATTTCTACTAGGATAAAAGTTGATTAAAAGCATGAAAAAGTTTTTATTTTTCCCTGCTATATCTTCAGTGCTTTGCCTCACACATTTTAGGTGTTCGATAAATATTTATCAAACACATGATAAAAATGGTATTATTGAACTTGTGCAAAACTGACTGACTCCAAAATCATCCTACATATTTCAGAGAGACCAAAGGAATCAAAGTGAGGATGATTATGTGAATGTTTTATTTGGCTAAGTGCAGTGCAGAGACATAGTTAAAGAAATCATGCCTCTGCTTTTTACAAAACATTTTTACATGGTCCAAGTAAAGTTTGCTTCTTTGCCAAAATTCAGCTGATTAGTCAGAGCAAAGAAACCTGTCTTTTCCAGTTTTCTCAGTCCTCAGTGTAAGTGCCTATCTTCTGAGAACTTAAAATAAGATGCTATTAAGACTGAGCAGTTACATCTTCAAAAACAAATAACTTGCAATTTATGTGATTCACCTGGAGTTCAAAACTGCATAGAAGTTCAGTAAGTAAAACACAGTAGCTGAGATGACTGATTCAGAGATCTCTGGTTACTGTTACTAACATACTGTATCATGGGAAAATACACGTACGCAAGCAGGGTTACCCAGAAAAAGGGTGGTGGCTGTGCTTCTCTGAACACAGTGCCTAGTGCAGTGAGCCAGCAGGCAACAATACTGGCTTGATTGGTTTCACCTTGAAAGGCCTGGTCTCCTGAGGACAGCCAGAGGCAGGAGGGGGGCTTGGATGCCTGAAGTGAAGCTACTGTCAGTGTAGGATGTGCATTTGAAAGGGGAATGCTTCACAGGAAAGAGAGCCAATTGTGTCGAGGGTGGGGGGTGCTGTTGCCATGGTGCTTTGCTATTCCTTTGACATGCTGTACTGGAACTCTGGGGAGCCCAGGGTGGGGTATCAGAAAGACGGGAGAAGGGAGAGCAGTGGGATGGGCCTGAGTAGAGAATCCCACTGCAATAGGGCTGTAGATCCTAGACTTTCCTCTGTCCTATTTTCTAACCCTAATGAGAAGGGGGCATGGGGAGTGCCTGTAGGAAAGGAATGACATTTTCAACATGCCGTACCTTGCTAAAAAGAAAGAAAAATAAATTTAACTCCTATTTCTAACATGAATTAGAAGATGTAACACTACAAGACAAAAAAAGCACAGTCATTCATAACTGCAAATAATTCCCCATTCATGCGGCAAATGATACCTTGTATTTCATGACACACTCTAGATCCTAGATGGAAAGGTTAAATATGTTTAATTCATTGGTTTTGTACCATCCGATATGCATGCATATTCATGAGCTGGGGGAGTGCAGAAAATTGCCTTCTGCATGTGAAGTACTTTTAAAATGAAATGAATTAATTCTTTCTCATTTGTGTCATTATGAAAGAAGTCTCAATGCATCTGCACACCATTGGTGTATGGAGAGAAATCTTCCAAAAAGATAGTTTAAAAAAAAAAATTTTTTTTTTTTTTTGGTATACTGAAAGCCTAGTCTGAAAACAGCCATAGTTTTAAACTTTTCCATTTTTTTTTTTAACGTTCAGAAAGTAAATGCATCAAATGCACCATCACTTTGAAAGCACCAGGGTAGCTGAGCTTGGTGTGCCGACTCAGTCTGCAGAGCTCTGGTGTGTGCAGTGCGGAGAGGGTTAAGAGCACCTAGTTGAAATGGGGGAGGGTACGGACTTCAGATTCCTTAAATATTCATGGGGCTTCCTCCATTTTAATCTTCTCTTTTTCAAAAAATGGCTGTGTCTCCCAGTCTGGCAACCCCTCAGGAGGGAAGAAGAATTGCTTCTTCCTCTCAGAGTTCAGCTCAGCAGGACTGAGCTAGGGTAGAAACCCCTTCGGCCAGCAGGACTATTCATAATTCATAAGTGGTGCATACCAGCCAGCTGAATACATTTGGACAGGCTCTTACTCCTTCGTGCAATTCCTGATTGCATTGCTCTCTCTGCCAGGAAAGAAGCAAGGAGCATAGGATTCTTGCAAGACTGGAGTGCGAAGATGAGCTTTGTTTGGATTAGGAAATGCCTTAAGTTTTGGAGGCTTTGTCTTTTATAAGTTTTGATTATTTTACCACTGAATGCAAGGCTTTCGGATCCTTTCAGGATTGCTCTCTCAGAACTGTGAATTCTTTCAAAGGGATTTGTGGATTGTGGCAGGAGAGCATTCCAAAATGCCTGAGGCAAACTATTTGTTATCTGTATCTTGGGGTTACATCAAGGTGGGTTTATTTGATTATGTTATGTGTCGTTGATGGAATGTGAAACATTTACATCTTTACGTTTTCTGTAAAGTAGAAAACATCTGTAATGATTTAATTTGTGTTGTCACTTAGCCCACTGAGGTTACTTAGTATGAAATTAGGACATGCTATATTACATTGTATTTAAAGACTGTGCTCTTTTAATCCTATTCTTTTATACAACTCTATTTTTTCCTTTGTTTTTTCTTAAACTTTTCACATATAATTTCTTTTCACTGTATATTATTAACTCAATTATATTTTAGAGTTAATTTTCAATGAATATTTAAAAATATGCTTACATCTTCCAATGAAATTATCTTGACCTCTATTGAAATTTTTTTTCCCTTTGCATCTTCAAAAGAAACCATATTTTAATTCTAATAAATCTTAAGAAAACCTTTTTCCTAGGGAGATGTTGGAATAATTTCACATTAAAGGAGCATTGTATTTTGTAGAAGCAGTATCATTTATCTAATGGTACCTGCTTACCCAACCTCTTGTTTCCTAGACAGTAAAAGTTATAAAAATGTAAAGTGATAATTTACTATTTTTTAGGTGGTTAATCCATTTTTGTTTTTCATAAACAGTTCAAACGGATGCTGAACCGGGAGCTGACACACCTTTCAGAAATGAGCCGATCAGGGAACCAGGTGTCTGAATACATTTCGAATACTTTCTTAGGTAAGACATTGACTGGGAAACCTCTCCATAACTGACGCTTTTCAGTATTAATCTCTGCAACCCATCAAGGACATACCTATGTGGGCTTGAAATGAAATTAAGTCGTAAGAAAACAAATTCGTTTAAAATAAAAACTAAGGACAGTCTAAGGGGGGAAACATAAGCAGGAAGATTTAAAAAAAAAGAAAAGAAAAGAATGAAAGTCCCCATCAAGGACCGGTTATTATGGGCTAAGTGTACTTATATGGCCCTCGGGACCCCCCATCTACCCACCCACCTCCATCTGAAGGGGTAGGGGTGGGAGTTCCAATCACCCAGACCCTCAGGACAACTCCATTGGCTCCTGGACATGGCAGTCTTTAAATTCTTCCAATATCTGGGCTTTGAGCAAAAGAGTTCCTCTTGGATGGTTTGTAAAAGATATGATTGGCTAATAACTGGGGATTTGGCCCAGGAGAATAAGCTTTAGAGATAATGTGAGTATTACTTTGCTAAATAATTTCTTAAAGATAAATGAGGGGAAAGAACCTACATATCTCTGAAAGATTTGACCTGCAAACAGCATCCTTATCTTCCCAATCTGATGCTTTATCTGTTATGTTGTGTAGGCACATTCCTAGTATTTAACATGTGACACAGAAACGGTTATGCATCCATGACCCTTAACTACTGTCAGGCATCCTGTTTGATTACTAGGGATTTCTGATCTCACGTTTAAAGCCATGTTACAGTATAATGAACTTATTTGGGATATATATATAGTTTGTTTTTTGTTTTAATAAGGCATATAGAATCTGTAATCTATAGTTCAAAGTGAACGGCTAGATTCTGATTTTGCTGACTTTCAATCACCTCTGAATTATGAACTCCACTTTCCAGTGAAATGATCCATTCTTAACACCTCCCTCCTTTTGGCATAGCTGCACATCATCAAATCAATGAGCATTCGCTTTGATACTTTATGGATACACACGTTTTCTGCTTTTATTTTAAAAAATCAATCCATTTTTCTCTAATTCCAAAGCAGTTCCTGCCATCAGCAGATCAATCTTAAATCAGCCTCGTGCAAAGCTCAGGGCATCACTCTGCAGCTGATGGGCACCAGAAAGATTAACACGTGCCTTTCCAACTGTTCCCAGTGTGTGGGTGTCTGCAGCACCTGGTTTTCTGCAGCTGCAGTTGTGACTGACGGCCTTTGTTAGAGAACAAAGGAGAAGAATTTTTCAGGCATCCTAGCTCCAAGTAGCTAGAAGTAGCTAGAATCTAATTGAAGAGAAAGCATTGCAAACATCCATTTCTTCTCCATTATTCCTCCTTTATTCCTTTGAAGCCAGGCATCATCTCCTGTCCATTTCAGACATATTTCATTCTGTCCCACACCCAATTATTTTTCACAAGCTGGGAACTCTTTTAGAGACATTTTACAGGTTAATGACAGTGGGAGAGAAGAAGAAAATCAGTAAGTGCAGGAGTTCATTTTTGTTTTCATAAGCATTGCATTTTAAAATACCAGGGCTCTTCTGTCTTCTCAGAAGACTCATGACCAGAGTAAAGCTGCGTGAAGTCCCTGAGACTTTATTCTCCAAGACTGCGCCTAAACAGTTCTCTTCACTTGTCATCTCTTTCACTGTTTGCCAATGACAAGTTTATATTGGAATAGTAATTTTTTTTGTCATCAAAGGCTACCAAATGAGAAAGCTGTTAAGATAATAAAGAAGAATCCTCAGTCTCAACACTTTGTATCTAAAGAACAGGCAAATGTCAACTCTCTGTTGAACATGACATTTGCTATATTTAGGCACATCTCTTGAAGAAAACTAATCATTTGGCTTCTTATTATTCCCCAAATTAAATGATCATACACATGTTGTTGAAGAAGATGGTTAGGATCTCAGTCCTTATAGAATCAGCATGAGGGTGGTACGTGTGTGTGTATGCATGAGATAGACCCAATCAAACAGACTAGACTGATAGATTAAAATTTTAAATATTCGTGAGAAAATATAGAGGAAAAAATCCATCATGTAAACAAAAAAATACACCAGTTGCCTCAACTGTAAAATGGGAGCACATCTCAGAGAACCTTGCAACTCTACCCTTCTTTGACTCTGATGTAGAGAGTTGATCAGTTTTACTGAGACATGCCTGGCAACCTGAATTCTCTGTAATAGATCAGAGACCTGCAATTGGACAATCTTAAAAAACAAACAAACAAACTAAGCTTATTCTTCAAACTGTAAATGCCGGATGTGGAACTCTGAGTCCTACCTTATAAGCATGGTGAATACTCCTGGAGGACCTTAAGTGAAGCCTTCTTCATAAATTGGTCAGATCTGCAAGGGACCTAAATATCCTCATAGTCCAATTCCTTTATTTTATGGAATGAAAACTGAGGTCTAGGATGGAGAGGTGACTCAACTACGATTACTTGTCTAATATGTTCTAAAGTCAAAACTAAGACTTTGCTTTCTTGATCCTATGAGACCTAAATATTTTGTCACACCTTTAACTAGTAGAAAAGGCTGTTAGGAACTCAGAACATACAGAAGAAAGCCACATTTAAGGGTTTTTAAGTAATAATCATATTCTTTTGGAGAAAAATCTTTAGGAATCAGGATTGATAGACCTAAAAATAAAATATTCATGAGCATTTCCTAGTAATATAAAAGGCTCCTATTAGAACACAGCAACCATCTCAGTGAACACAAAATGAGACAACCATAACAATTTAAGTTAAACTTCAAGAGCAATATCTCAGTAAGAGTCATTGAATATTAAAATATATCATCGGGGGAGGGAATCCCTTACTCCAGGGATCTGTGAAACTTGTGTTGTTTCCATCAAAAAGATGTCCAGATGGAGAAGCCAAAAGGCAGGCAGGAGACCATGTTCCACTACAGGCACTTACTGATGCTAATACACGAAAATTAGCTCCAGGTTGCTGATAAAGAGGAAATAAAGCACGACCTACAGGGAGGGGGATAGAGATAAAGATACTTAGCAGTGATATTATAATTTAGTAAATATTTTATTAACAGAGAAAAACTATCCTTTTAAACCTTGTACTTACCATCTCAAAAGCTAGAACATAGAATTTTCAAGACACCAGGTGATCTAACAAGAAAAGCACCTCAAATTTTGCCATTAGCAGAACTTTTATGTAACCATTTTGTATCTGCTTTTTTGTTTGTTTGTTCTATACTGGTCCACTGTTTCCCACTATGTGATGACCACTCTGTAAATGTCAACTCTCTAAAAGTTTTTTGTGATTTTTTTTTTGAGTCTGTGTTTCAGTTATTTTTGGATTGCACTCGCTATGCATTTAACAGAGGAAATTCAGAATAAGGAAACCTATCAGCCGTTCCAATGCCTGCATGAGGGAAACACCCGTTAATGTCAAAGTGGCGCTCTCTATGAAAGATGGCTTTATTGTAATGTTCCAGACATAGACACAGTAGTGGTTCAGCTCAATTACTCCTTGTTGCATGTGATCTTTAATTAAACAAAGGGAAAAAGCTGCTAGTCCCACTAGACTAGAGGTTTTATATATGCAGTGGTGCAGGAAATCTAATAGCCTCTTTAACCAGACATGAAGAATGGTGAAGAACAGTTGTTGGGAAAAGCATGAGCTACTGTGACCTTTCGTTTTAGCAAAGGTAGTAATTATTAGAAGTGAAATGACAAGGAGAAAAGTCATATAAAAAATAACATAATATATAGTTTTTATGCCAGAAATTGTGAAACCAGAAAGAGATTTTTTTTTTACAGAAAACTCAAGGCCTGGGTTCCATGCTATTAAATCATTGTGACTGAAACAAAGTAATTGCAAAATAAATATCTGTTGAATAAATTGCCCTTTGAGCTTGGGAAAGATGCTGACTTCATCTGAAAAGTGAGTGGGGGATTATTATTGGTTCTCAAACCTGGCCTGATCATCAGAGTCACTTGGGAAGCTTTTAAAAAGTACTGATTCAGTAGGATTGGATGGGGTTCATAAGTTTGTATTTTTCTAAAGTTTCCTGGTGCTTCTGATGCTGAACCAGGTTGGAAACCCCTAAACAAATTGAGATGACCACTAAAATTCCTCCATAAGCAAAAGGCGTAGGCTGATGAGTCTAGGAGTCTGTGGGCACCTAGAGGTGAAACTGGGATGCCACAGAGAGAGAATACCCTCACTCTAGCCCTACATCCAGGTGTTGAGTTGTACATGACAGCTGCTTCTGTCTTTCTGTGCCAGCTTTGCTTTGATGAGCTGTCCCCAGGGCACTGTGAGCAGGCAGATGTCTCGGGGGAGAACATGTGACTGTGCCATCATCTTCAAGGGTTGAAAGCAAATAGTCTAGATCCCAGCAGGCCATCTGGAAACATGTCATTTTCAAATGGAGAAGTTGTATTTGTACTGATTTTTACTGTAACAAGCAGGGATACATGCAGGAACTTTTGAAAGCTGCATTAACTCTTTCAGGCCATAGGGTGTCATTTAGTCCAGTGAAGTAGCTGTTAAGCTATTTAATAAAGTGGCCTGAAAGAGTTAATGCATTTTTCAGAAGTACTCAGGCTACATTTCCCTGTGAAGAGAAATGGAATATTTGACTGCTGATATTTTTAATAGCACATTATAGAGGAAAGAGCTTCTCTGAACAGGTAGACATTTTTTTTGAAAACTAATCCTAATTCTACTATTACCTTTTGGAGCAGAATTTTTAAAAGACTAAATAAGTTGAGCATAAATATTTAATAAACATAAATATTTTAGTACATGTAATGCTTGTTACAAATTGTTTATTATTTTTTAGTAGAATTAATAGACACAACGCATGTAGTGAAATTGAAATGATAGTCTTTCTTTAAACTTCAACTGGCAATAAGCCAAGGCTTTAAAGGGATTATTTGAAGATTATAAACCACTTATTTCTCTGCCATATGTACTGTTCATCTAAACTGAAATTATAAGTTATATCCAGCTAAAGTTCATGGATTTTTAAATTAAAAAGTTAATACAAATAAAATAAAATGAGCAGAACATCAAGTCTGTTTTTTTAACCTAGTCTTGGCTGCACCTTTTCTATTATATAAACATTAAGTTATTCACTTAAAAAATGTACATATAAATATTGATGCCCCACCTTAAAATATATATAAGTGCAATTTTTCTAAATTAGACTGCAAATGGAAGACCTGGAATTGAGTCTTACCTCTGCCACTTTTTGGGCAACTTATTTAGCTCCTCTGGGCCTCAGTTTCCTTAACAATAAAATGAAGCAAATTTTCTTATATTTCCCCATCTGTCTCACAGGACTATCCAAGAGATCAAGGGAGATAATGCATGACAGTTCTTTATAAGATGCTAAATACTTTGAAGATGGTTTGAAGTTGTTTTATTGCAATGGGTTCTTGCTGGCACGTATGGTCTGAAAAACATATCCCTTTGTTGCAGACAAGCAGAACGATGTGGAGATTCCATCTCCCACTCAGAAAGACAGAGAGAAAAAGAAAAAGCAACAGCTCATGACACAGATTAGCGGAGTGAAGAAACTGATGCATAGTTCAAGCTTAAACAATACAAGCATCTCACGCTTTGGAGTCAACACAGAAAATGAAGATCATCTAGCCAAGGTGTGTATGAGCAGGGGGTGGGGGGTGGGGGGTGCATGTAGCTCTCTGCTTTACAGCAGGCAAATGTCCAGAACTACCTACTAGAAAACAGTAGTGATCACTTTTGCTTTATTATTAAATTGTGTAGAAGGCTGGTGTGGCCTCCTTGTCCATTGCTGGGCACCTAATTAAAGATACTTTTTCTATACCAAAGGGCCATTTTTTAAAATTCGAAATTAGATTTGTGAATGGATCGTTCCTCATGAACGAGAATCTTACTGAAGGCACACTGGGAGAATCTGAGGAGAGGCCAGTAGGCCGCATTGAATGATCCCAGAGGACATTTGGAAGACTGTGTGCCAAGGACAAATGTGGAAGTCTGTATGGATTGGCAGAGCTGGAGAAGAAAGAGAAATTGATAGCACTGACTCTTGAGCCCAAACACAAGCAGTGGAGGGAGGCACAGAAAGAGTTCATACATCCTCTAGGAGGCTGTGCAAGGTGACAGCTGAGGTCCACTCAGCCCCATGAGGATGAAATGAGCTTGCCATGAATGAAAGGACATTTAGTGAGGCCTTCTGAAAGCTATCATGAGTAAGGTTGATTACACATTGACCCAAGCCTCTTGGGGGAGCCTAGATCCCTTACTCCAGATAATAATTAAGAATGGAATAAATTGCTTCTTTAATCAGATAATCTTAGAATAATCTCACAACCCAAGACCCAATCATGTTTCCTCCAGGTTTATCTGTTACCTAGGCGCTGTAGGATATAATATGTGACTGGCATTCTTCATAACCTTTTACATTAAATTAGGGTTGACTTATGTACATTCTAGCAGCTGAGTCTTTCTGACCTGGCCCTTAGTGATAATAACCAAAGTGCAGAGGATTATCTCTGAGATGGTTTTACTAATAGGCCAGTGAGCAGCAAAGGGGAGAAATAGGGAAATGGGGCTAGAGTGATCTCTAATCACTTGCAGCTACCTCTGAACACACCGTTGATTGAGAACTGACATATGGCAAATATAGGTCAGCAACTTTATAAATGAAATACATAGAAACGTATAACTAGAATAAAGAGGACTTCAACCTCCTGGGCCATTCCATTTTAACTTTTTCAAGCAACTAGAACACTCTAAATATATGCTTAACCAGCCATTTATCCAAAAAGTAAATGAAAGACTTAGCTAGCCATTATCCAAAAAATTAATAAAAATAATGAGGCATGCTCACACAACTGTCCTTATTCCTAAATTCCTCTAATTTTGATTACAGGAGCTAGAAGATCTGAACAAATGGGGCCTTAACATCTTCAATGTGGCTGGATATTCACACAATAGGCCCCTAACATGCATCATGTATGCCATATTCCAGGTGAGTAAGCAGGAGAGAATGTTGGTTATTCAGCTGAATGGCTCTTGGTGATTTTTTTCCATCCCAGTTTACTTTTCTGAGTGGCTTTCTTCATTTTTGAACATCCACTTATTTATTTTCTAATCCATTTTACTACATAGGAAAGAGACCTCCTAAAGACATTTAAAATCTCATCTGATACATTTGTAACCTACATGATGACTTTAGAAGACCATTACCATTCTGATGTGGCATATCATAACAGCCTACATGCAGCTGATGTAGCCCAGTCAACCCATGTTCTTCTTTCAACACCAGCATTAGATGTGAGTAGTTATGATTTGTTTTGCATACCTGCCCATCCTCTTTAAAAAGTGCCACTCAACATGTGATATATTTGCAGCAATAGTGTAATTAGATGATTACATATACTTGAACTGGTTCTTGATTAGGTATAGCATCTATCAATTGGGTTACTAATAAAAATGGATGGCATTTCTATTTACTTCGCTTCCCTTTATATCTCTCACAATTGAAAAATCGTTTAATTATCAAGCAATTAACAGGATACTTTTTAAATTGTATCCTTTGTATCTAATATGTACCTTGTTCAGTTTCTGGTATATAGTATATCTTCTCATTATGCATGCAGTGATCTGAACTGCTCACACCATCCCAGGCACTGTGAGGCACAGAAACATAATATAAAAAGTTCCACATAGTTTCTGTTAGGAGTAAGCATTCACAGGCTCATTCTCCTAAGAATTGATTAAACTGATTCTATGGGCTGAGGAAAAAGTTACTAAAAATCTGGAACTGAGGAATTTTGCTAGACTTCTTGCTAGAGGTGGCTGTGATCCCTTCTCCAACACACCAATGCATTTGTACATACACATATGAGCCATAAGATGCCTAGCAGACCATGTTCTTCCTTGGCAGTGGTGGTCAGGTGCTTCCAAAATGGGTAGGCTTACTGCAGGAAGGGACCGGGCAACCTTTATCCAGTCTCATCTTTTCAGGTTCAATTTGGAAGGTGAAGAAAGATTAAACTGACCACAGATCTATTGCCTGGGTTCCATACATCCTAATAAAAGAAATCCCAGAAGACTTGGGAATGTGAGATAGAACTAAGGCTGTTCTATAGCACTGACGTAAAGAAACTATTATTTTTATGTTCTGTATAAGCATCACAGAGTGAGCCAACACTGTTTATCGACTATCCAGTATTGTTAAGATATCTGATAAGATATCTACTGTGTGGCCAGAAATTGACCACAAGTGCCACAGACATTTAGAGAAGGGAGCATCCCGTGTGTCCTTGAGTAATTAGATTGGTCTTCATGGGAGAGATGGAAACTGATCTGGCATTCGAAGCATCAGCAGATTTAAATAATCACAGAGGTTGAGAAAAAGCATTTCAGCCAGAGAAAGACATTTTAGCCAGAAGGACTATATAACTAAATAATAATAGATTTAAATCGTGTGTATTATAACATTGGGGACAGAGGAGGCTTCATGACTTGGTATGAAGGAGTTGAGCAGAGGGGCATTAGGTTTCACTTTTTAGAAATGTTCTCAAATCTTGCACATAGTAAGCATTTAGTGGATAGATCCCGAATGAATGAATGGATGGATATATGAAACCTTCTGACCACACTACAACTCTGACATTGGAAGAGAATTTATTGCCAGTGTTATGAGTCTAGAATTTGGCTTTTGTTCTCTGAGTTACTTAGCCGGAAAACATACGAAGGTTGTTATATCTCAGGGAAGAGCCTGTTTGACTTGCTTCATTGACCTGTATGTACTTGTATTGTATACCCACCATTCTGCCATACCACTTATCCAAAAAACAAACATCAGGCACCACCTCACTCATCGTGTGCCCTGTGCTCATGCCTTCCTGCGCCTCAGCCTGTAGGCTTGATGAGGGCACAGGCTCTGGTCATCATTATCCTTTCCACGAGACATTATGATGATGGATGGAATCTACATTTAATTTAATTAGCATACTGAGACATTATAAAAATCAAAAATCCTTCTCCCAACAAGAATTAAATGGGACACTTTAATGTGAAACTGAATAAGCAGGATGGGTGAATGGGATATGGAGTGAAATGTGCTCATTTTGCCTGCAGGCCGTCTTCACAGATTTGGAAATCCTGGCTGCCATTTTTGCAGCTGCCATCCATGACGTTGATCATCCTGGAGTCTCCAACCAGTTTCTCATCAACACAAGTGAGTTCACCGCTAGGGTAGTCATTCAAGATAATTGTATGATTCACTGCTTAATTTTTTTTTCTCCTAATGGTTTTGTTATGGATAATAATAAGAGTAATAATGAGGTAATCCTTCCCTTCCACTCACACTGGTCAGACCTTTTCTGGATACTGTGACCAATCTGGCATTATAATTTTTGAGCTGCGTGGAGAACTTGCAAAGGGTCAGAGGAGAGCCATAAAAAGTACTCAGTGTTTGGAAAATACGATATGTGAGAAAAGAATAACAGATGTGGAATTATCCAGTAAGCACAAGGGAAGGCTTGGGACTAATATGATAATGATTTTCAGTATTATGCAGGGCTCTCATATTAAGCATGGTGACTCACTAGTATCTCTACTAAGGAGACAGGCCCGCATGTTAGATCTGAACATAGGAACCCCCAAACAGAAATAGGACTCCAAAGAAAGCACTGGAATGGGTTTCCACAGTTCAGGGTCATTAAAAGCCACAACCCTACCCCTGCAATCTCTTCCAACTGTATAGGTTTGATTAGTCTGTAGTAGGGAAGATGACTTCAGTGAACTTTAGGCCTTAGGATCCCAAGCCGTACTCAAAGCTTTAGCATGCTCAAAATATTTAGTATGCATGCTAATGAAAATCCATGAATTCTCTCAATTAATGCTGAAAATCTAAATACTTTTTCTTGTGAGAATATAGGTTTTTCTATTGTCATGATTAACATCAAGGGCTGGCAGTTTTATAGAAATGTTTGAGCTACTTGCTGTAGAAGAGTCCCTGTCATACTTTATCATCAGAATATTTGAGTGATCTAGGTGTGGGGTACTTCCTTTTTTTCTTTTACCATTTTCTTCTATTGAATATAAACCTCAGGCAACTACTATCTCAGCTGACATAGTGTGGTGTCATGAATCAATCCATGTATATAGGACAGTTAGCTTCACCCAGCAAATTGGTCTTTCTGTTATAGCCACCTATACAACATACAGCATTTAACATACAGCCAGTTTGCAGATCTGTACCTGTGATCACAGGGCAAACAGGGCAAGAAATGACTTCATGAATCCCACTACCTTTTCTGAGGCTGTAACTCAAAGCACACGGTTAAAGCAATGTATATGAGTAACACCTGCATTAGTGACTATTACCATCACGTTGCCATTATCTTGATTAGGAGGAAATGTAGCTTCATGATTTTGATGACCATATTCTCAGTTGCAAACCAGAGCTCTGCCTAACAAAAGATATCTGTGATTCTTCTGTGTGAAAGGCAAGCTGGGAGCTATATTTTACATATCCAAATATTGCAGTTTCTAGTATATAGGGCCAGATGGCAGTAATTTTGACATTCAGATTTTTCTTAAAAAGTATTACTGTTTTGTGGCAATATTTATAGAAAACTCCAAAAAGCTACATTATTTGGATAAAACAAAATTTTACACTTACACCATTATTTTCTTTGAAAATCCAAAACTCACAATTGACAGAGCTAGGAAGCATATAAAAAGTGGATATAGTTTAAAAATTCTAATACATTTGATAAAGTTTAGTGGCATTTTCAGTTTATTCTTTTCCAAAGCTGAAAATATCTGAAAACAAGGAATTTATAATCTGGGATCAAAATAGGATTTAGCTGCTTGGAAATTCCCTTATCTAATGTCGAAATCTTTATGAAGTGAAGAAGGGAAAAAGGACTTTAAAATATTGTGAATTTTAGTCAGAGAGAATGTTTATTCACTAATACCTGTGAGAAGTTTTTTTGTTTTGTTTTGTTTTGTTTTGTTTTGTTTTACTTAGAGACAGATTGTGTCCCTCTGTAGAGGGAGAGTGTTTCTCTAAGGGAGAATGACATGTGGATCTTGGTTCTTGAAGCCCTTTGAAAAGAACTAGGTCTTATTTCACATTAAGATAATACCAATGTTTGAATTGTACCCCTTTTTAATAAGTCATCATTTTTTCTTGTTTATTAGATTCAGAACTTGCTTTGATGTATAATGATGAATCTGTATTGGAAAACCATCATCTGGCCGTGGGTTTCAAATTGCTGCAAGAAGAGCACTGTGACATCTTCCAGAATCTCACCAAGAAGCAGCGTCAGACACTCAGGAAAATGGTGATTGACATGGTAAGACGTCAGCCTCTCTGTGTTCCTCACTTACTTCTACCTTTGCAGCAGGAAAAATTTCAATCTCTCTGATAAACTGAGCTTACTGAGACTTTTCGTTTTCTTTTTACCCAAGGTGTTAGCAACTGATATGTCCAAGCATATGAGCCTGCTAGCGGACCTGAAGACAATGGTAGAAACAAAGAAAGTTACAAGTTCAGGTGTTCTTCTGCTGGACAATTATACTGATCGTATACAGGTATTTGATAACACATCTTTGATTTAACACAAAACCAAACCAAGCAACAATTAAAAAAATGAAAACAAACTTAAGTTAGTTAACTGGTCCTAGGTTCTTTCTACAGCTTTGAGCTTATTTTAAGAACAAACTAAGCAAGCTAAGAAATAACTAAGGAAAACATTGCCATTTATTCTCTAACTTATGAGGAAAAACATAACCCTATTTATTGAATTGCTTAGTTCTAAAAATAAATGCTGAAATCTATTTGTAATAGGGGATACGTGACTGTTGGTCCCAAAAGCTCATGTTTGGACATAAATCCCATCAACTCGAAGTCTGTTGGGTTTGTTGTGGTTATACAAATTGCCATCAGCTGGTCTCTTCTTTCCCAAGTGGAAAATATGAAGATATCTACTTTGAGTAGTTCTTTGCATTTTTTCCAAACTGAGGAAAGGAAACGATGGCAGTATCTGACCTCTAATGTCCTTCCCAATTTTTAAATTCGATGACCATCCATCTAAGAAGACACACATTTTCCCTTTTGGGACTTCTATAATGATGAATAACCAACTGGCCAGCACCATTATAATTCTGCTTTTTTTGATGCACACACCATAATGATAATGCAACTAAAAATGTTCTTGGGTTTGGTACCAAATGTTCTAGTACAAAAGGGATGAGATGTTCTGGTAGTATTTATACCTAATTTTATGGGATTTCCAAAACTTGGTGATTTCAGGTCCTTCGCAACATGGTACACTGTGCAGACCTGAGCAACCCCACGAAGTCCTTGGAGTTGTATCGGCAATGGACAGACCGCATTATGGAAGAATTTTTCCAGCAGGGAGACAAAGAGCGGGAGAGGGGAATGGAGATTAGCCCAATGTGTGATAAGCACACAGCTTCTGTGGAGAAATCTCAGGTATCTAATATAAGGTTTTCAAAGTTATGTTGAGCTCTGCTGATTGTAAAACTGGAGGGTTCTATCTAGTTCTTTTCTTTTAACAGAATATATCTATGAAATTATAAGGAAGCAACTACCCATTTAATTCCATTCTACTCATGACTCATTTGCCTTCTCCATTCCGCTCAATTTCACAGGATGGAGATGAAGTAGTCATTAGAACCCATCAAACTTTCAACTGGGTATCCTCAAACAGTTTAGGCTATTGTCTATGACCTCAGTAAGTCCAGCTGATTGAACTGAAGGCTGCTGTCTCCTCCATCTCACCCATTCAGATTTCTCGTATCTCTGTCTTTGTCCATGAGTTCTATTCGTGTTCCCTGCACCCTGTTTTTGCTGTTTCTCCATAATCTGCCAGAGGTAGTAAATCTCATTCCTACACATTTCTTCTACCTCCTAGTCCAAGCCCTGTCCTGTGTCCCCTTCCATGGTTGCATCTACACCTCTGAGAACATGCTGACATCTTCTGGTTATATACAAAGCTACAAATTCCCTATGTGCTGAGGACAATACACAGGAGGCAGAGGGATGCAGAAATGCCCTAGATGCCTCTAGCTGCAGAGTATGTAGCACTAGGAAATACCAATCTCCCTACGAAGGCTTCAGGGTCTGCTGAAATGTTATTTTTCTTCAGGACAGCAAATGACCTGAACCCAGTGGTCATAACTGAGAATGAGGCTATAGGCTCCCCAAAGTTTTTATCCCAAAAGCATTCAGAGTGTAATTTGTTACTGTTTATCTTCTTTCCCTACTACTTGCTATCCCTAAATTTACATATACTTGTAATATCAATGTGTAGATCCTTTGTAGTTATTTTGTTGGTTCTTAAAAAAATCCAATCAAGTTTTAAAAGCTGTGAAAAATGTGCTTAAAGTCTAATATGCTATAAAAATGCATGATGACATTAATTTAAGGCCAATTTAAATACCCTAAAACCTTAATTAGAACAAGATAGTAATTAATTAATTAATTGGAATAATGCCTTTTTATTAACAAGAGTGACTTTTTTATATTTATATGTCTGTCCTGCTTTTCACATGCTTTCTCATACATTATTTATTTGAACTTCCACACACAGCCTGGTAAAACACAGCATGTACTTCCCCAGTGTGTCAGGTGAAGCAGCTGTCCTCTTGGCCCATTTCTCCAGCTGTTTAGTGACCCAGTTGGCCTCTACCCAAAGCTCTTCCTCTCCATCACTGTGGACAGGTCTCCCTGTGGCCATGACACTGTGGTCCACTCTTATGTTTCCCACAGATGTGTTCCAATGACCACTGAGTAGTCTGGTAATAAAGCCTTTATCTAGGTGCTATTAGGATTTGTGGACCCTCTCATCCCAGGACCTAGGAAATAAGCAACTGCAAGCCACCTTTGAAAAAATGCTGAGCTTTTAGCAGAAGCAAAAGAAATCAAGAAAGGAAATGACCGTGTTATGTTCAGTTGATTCAGTTTTCTCCATTGCCTTGAGCTTGTTTTTCCAGGTCCCTGGAAAACACCTTGAAAATAGTCTCTGACATCCATTAAACATACATCAAGAAGAAAAAGGGAGGCAATTGCAGTGGGTTGAACCAAGAGAAATACCTGAATCATCCACAGTCTAGTTCTGATAACTAATACAGATCAGAAATGCCCTCTCTTTAGTGTGAATTCTGTTTGTTAAGGCTAAGAAAGCACCACAGAGAAAAAGATAGCTAGGTGATAGACAGAGACAGATAGATGTAAGAGTCACTCAACTAAGATTCTTTAATATGATACAACTTTGATGTATTAATTACTGGTCAAAAACAAGAATGTTAATAAAGGGAAGTTTCCAATAGTGTGGAAAGGTAGCTGTCCAATGTCCCATGGGTGCACATAAGTTGCCCTTGCTCATCTCCCCCCTGAATCCCGACCCAGAATTTCTCCAGTTCCCCAGACCATGACAGGGGAATTCCATTCTCTCATTCAACTGGTGCCTATTCTTTCGCTCAACCTGCCCCCACCCCCAGTGTTTCCTGTTTGTCCCACAATGAAGAGGTCAGCATTCGGCCATGGAGCCAGCTCATGCAGGATGCATAGTCCCTGTGTAAACCAAGCAGAGCCATAAGCCTCATATTTATTCACAGGAACACTCGCACAGGAACTGCTTAATTGTTTTTATTTTCCCTTCTTTCTGCTGATGGAAATGACTGTGAGCCCTCTGGATCTGAAACAATTGCAGACGTGTCCACAGTGGGGATCTTTGTTTGTTTAGGGGCTGAAAGTAGTTTCACATGTTTTGCCGAACTTGTTTACAAACCAAAACGTATTCCACAGAACTTGAGAGATTCAGAGTAATCAGGGGGCTGGCCCCCTTTCATTTTGGAATAGCAACATATTTTCAAGTTATCAGGAAAGGAATGTTGAGTCAGAACATTAGACCTGGGGCTTCCTTCTTCAAAGAATGATTCACAGACTCCAAGTAGTGACAAAGTCATTCCCAGCCAGGGTTACATCCAGACTTCTTATCTGGCACACGTTAAAGGAAAAGTCATCAGTTATACTGAAATGTGAGATGGACACAGGCTTTGCAATTAGACAAAGCTGGAACTGAATCCCAGCCCTACCATTTACTGGCTCTGACCTCTGTCAAGATAGTTAATTTCAATGAGTCTTAGTTTCCTCCTTTATAAATAGTGGGTGGTGATACTTATTTTGCGGAATTAAGATCATCAATTTATGTGACATTACATCCAATGCAGGATGTACCTACCATACAGTGCGTACTCAAATAATGGAATTCATTATTATGAATCTTTTCTTGGGTTATTGCTGCTTTTCGTTTGCGTGGAATCTAGGACAACTTGCTTGGTTTTCAAGGGCCCATCCCAATAACAGATGTGTAACCTTATTATTCTCCAGGTTGGTTTCATTGACTACATTGTGCATCCACTGTGGGAGACATGGGCTGATCTGGTACAACCTGATGCCCAGGACATTCTGGATACCTTAGAAGATAACAGGAACTGGTATCAGAGCATGATACCCCAGAGTCCTTCTCCACCACTGGATAGCCAGAACAGAGACTGCCAGGGGCTGATGGAGAAGTTTCAATTTGAACTGACCCTTGAAGAAGAAGATTCTGAAGGACCTGAAAAAGAGGGAGAAGGCCACAACTATTTCAGTAGCACAAAGACACTTTGTGTGATCGACCCAGAAAATAGAGATTCACTGGGAGAGACTGATGTAGACATTGCAACAGAAGACAAATCCCCAATCGACACATAATCTCCCTCTCTGTGTGGAGATGAACATTCCATCCTTGACAAGCATGCCAGCTATATGGTAAAGCCAGCCCACCGTGGGGGCCAAGGCCTGCACAGGACAAGGGCCATGTGGCTTTTCCAGTCACTTGAGTTTGAAGCCAGAGTGCAAAACCGTGAAGCAAACAGCAGCTCAGGAAATTCTATGGTTGACTTGCCTTGCCTGCAAGCTTGGTGGAGAGCTGAAGCTTTATGTGGTACTGGAGGCCAAGTTCAGATCATGACTAAATGGCTTGAAAATAGAAGACACAAAACTGAGAGATTTTTCTGCACTAAGTTTTGGGAATCTGTCCCCTCTGGTGACTGAATGGACTAATAACTTCATTTATAAATCTGCTCACCTGTCCCTTTGTCTGCCAACCTGTGTGCCTTCTTTGTAAAACATTTTCACGTCTTTAAAATGCCTGTTGAATACTTAGAGTTTAGTATCAACTTCTACACAGATAAGCACTCAAAGTTGACACAAACTTTTTTGACTCTTTCTGAAAAAAAAAAAAGGAAAGAAAATGGTCTTCCTTCTTTCTTGGGCAATAGCTTTCCCTTTACTAGTTACTTTTGCAAATTGAAAGGATACTCTTCTAACCACATTCTATTTCCTTCCCCTCTTGTCCCATCCAACTCCACAGTCGCCCTTACAACTTACCTCTGCCTGCTTTAAATAGTAATTTTTCTCCAGAGTTTCACATTTTTGCTGTCAACAAAACAAAGTTGAACAAACTAAGGGTTTGGAAGGGGTAGTCATGTTGTTCACAGTAACAGTCTGTGTAAAATTTAGCGTAATGAGGCAGTGTGCCCTGTTGTGTCCTGAGTCCCTAACCCCTGGGAGTTGTACAACCCCCCCGCCCCCCATCCTGTTCCTACTCTCCACTCCTCACCCTCACACCCAGTTACGCCATTTCTATTTAATGCTGCCGTCTTTCTCTTGCACTGCCTTCTGCGCTAACACCTCCATTTCTGTTTATAACCATGTATTTATTACTCAATGTATATAATGTAATGTTTTGTAAGTTATTAATTTATATATCTAACATTGCCTGCCAATGGTGGTGTTAAAATGTGTAGAAAACTCTGCCTAAGAGTTGCGACTTTTCTTGTAACGTTTTGTATTGTGTATTCTATAACCTGATCATCAGTCGAGAGAGACATACAGCCCCCGTGCCAGTGAGGACATCAGTGGGCTTTTACTCAGAGGGTCTGCCCTTTTTCCTGTCTGAGTTGCTAATACTGCGCAACCCCTTTATGAACCAGTTTTGGAAACAGGATTCTCACATTAGATACTACATGGTTTATACTAAGCTTTTACTTTTGTATAGTTTGATAGGGGTAGGGGGCAATGGGATGTGGTTTTCACCCATGTTCTGTCCAAATCTGTGTATGCATGAGTTGGGTTCTAACTGGGTTCCTCTGTAATTGTGGCTTTGGTTTAAAAAGCAACACTACATTTGCTCACAGATGGTTCTTCTGAGTGTTCCCAGACTACTGACTGAAAAGAAAGCCTCCTGCCTGCCATTAAGCAGGAATGTCATGTTCCAATTAATTACAAAACAAAACAATAAAACAATGTGAATTTTATAATAAAATGTGAACTGATGTAGTAAATTATGCAAATGTGAAGCTTCTGATAACACTTGTTAGGCCTCTTACTGGCTTCAGTCTCAGTCTGTAAAATATATTTCATGCTTTCAGTTCAGCATTGTGACTCAGTAGTTAAAGAAATGGCACAAATGTGCATGACCAATGGGTTTGTATGTCTATGAACACTATATTATTTCAGGTGACCATTTTATTGTTTTCAAAAGTTTCTCACAATGTATGTTATAGTACTATTATTACTATATATTGTGTTCAGCTGCATTCTTAAGAGACTTTTCTATAAGGTGAATAAACAAAAGCATGATTAGATTAGCCTGTAGGCCCAATTATTTCGTGGTTAGTTCTGACGTATTAAAAGCAGATCTTTTTTCTTTTCACTTCCCTCCTACTATACCCCACAAAGAAAATCAACCACTTTGCTTAGCCAATATCGAAACTGAAGTTTCAGAATCTGTGTGCAAAAGTCCCCAACTTGGAACATTACACATTTTCTTAGCAACTGTTCACCCAACTCAATGGTGCAGGAAGGGAGGTGGCGAAGGAAACCGAACAGAACGATCATAAGAAACTGAAAAGTTTAATCTACTAGATAAATAAAAGGAACCTCCAACTTGATTAGGTCCTCTAGAAAAAATGAATCACAGAATGCTAGCTTAATGTAGTCAGATGGTCCCATCAATCATTTGACACAGAATCTGAAGTGCAAAGAGTCCTCTTAAAGCACAGTCCTCCGAGTGCCAGGTGACACTCATGGTCTCCTTGATGACCGGTGGAGTCTCCTGTTGGTCACACAGATAGGCTTTTCTTTCTGAAAAGAGTTGATTAAATACCATAAGCAAAACACTTGAATGCTTTGTTGAAATCTTAAAGTCAGCTTTAAAAAAAGTTATACTGAGAGGTGTGTGTGTGTGTGTGTGTGTGTGTGTGTGTGTGTGTGTTGAAGAAAGTTGCAAGTAAGAATCAATGAATGGCCCCTGATATTTTAACCACAGGGAAGTGGTTTGGGAACCAGTAAGAGAGTCTACTTTAAAAGAATTCCACTCAATAAACTGAAATTGCTATATTTTTTTATAGAGAGAATTAAAGATGAGCCAACATTGTAGAACCAGCTTGCCTGCTGGTTGCAGAGCTAATGTTTATAGCACTTTATCACCACCTCTGATTTCTGATTGCACCCCACCATCTCTGAGCTTTTATTGATTGAGGGGCAAAAGTGAATTGGTTAGAATAACCACAGATTTGACTTTTCAAAATGTCTATAGTTTTAAATATTTATAAATGTGTGTAGGTCTGTTTCTACAGAAAAGTGGTGCTTAATCCTTGATGCAAAATGATGATCACCTGGGGAATATAACTGCTTTTTAAATGTTGATATTTGGGCCCCATGCTCACCTCACATTTCTGTTTGAATTGGTTTTGGGTGGAGCCCTGGGTATCATTCAGATTTTTAAAATTCTTCTAAGATAATTCTAATGTTTAATTGTGAGTGGAGAACCAGTGTTCCATGAGAGAGAAATGTGCTTGTAGATAAGGCTTTTGTCTTAGTCTGTTTGGGCTGCTGTAACAAAATACCATAGAGTAGGTAGGTTAAAAACAACAAAAATTTATTGTCTCACAGTTCTGAAAGCTACAAATTTAAGGTCATGGTGGTGTCAGGGTCAATTCCTTTAAAGAGAACATGTTCATGCCTCTCCTCTAGCTTCTGGAGATTTTCTGGCAATCTTTGGCTTGTTGACATAGCACCCTGATCCCAGCCTTTACATTCACACGGTGTTCTCTCTTTGTGTATGACTATGTCCAAGTTTCCCCTTTTTATAAGGACACCAGTTACACTGAGTTAAGGAACCACCTCCTCCAGTGGTTCCTTAAAATGACTTCCTTTTAACTAATGACATCTATAATAACCTTATTTCCAAATAGAGTCACTTTCTGAAGTTTTTGGGGTTAGAACTTCAAAATATAAACTTGAGGAGTGGGTGTACAAATCAACTCATAACACACAGTTAGTCACAAATCCTAGTTCCTAGTTAGGGCTGTTTTAGCAACATCATGACCTTTGACAGCATTAAATTTCTCTGTACCTCAAACTCCTCTCTAAAACAAGAATGGACTGTATGTTTGAACAGATACTACCCAGTTATAAAAAAGTTTAATGCTTTATACCAAGGCATTTTTGTTTTTGTGAGGTCTAAGTTCTTTGAACATATTATGTTCTTGGTATAGGTAGGTGCTAGGGAGAAGAGGAAGCAGGACCTTAGGTTCATAGGACGAACATTGCCTAGGTGTTAAGAGCTTAGGCTCTGATGGTGAACAGATCCCAGTTCAAATACCTGCCCCTTTACTTTCTAGCTGGGTAATTGTGGGCAAATATTTAACCTTTTCAAGCCATAGTTCCCTCCTCATTAAAATGAGGAAAATAATAGTAACTGTTTCTTGAGGTGTTTGTACAGGCTGGTGAATAGTGCATTCCGAGTAAGTGTCAGCCATCGTACCACAAATGCTAGCTAAGGCTTCATTCCTTCCCCAAATACTTACAGAGTGCCAATTAGGTGCCAAGCATAGTGTAATGAACAATACAAAGGCCTTGCCCTTGTGGAGTTTATATTTTAGTGGGGGAGAAAAAACCCAAATAAACAAAAAGATAAAGTATACGTTATCAGGTCGTGTGATATGTGCCATGGGATTGACGAGTGACAGTGAGTAAAAGCGAGGCTCTGGACTTAAACTGCCTGGCTTGGAACACCAGTGTTAGCCGTTATTAATGGCCCAGCTAGGGATACAGCAACTACAAAGGCCCCGAAAATGTAGTGGGTTTGTCAACTTCAGTGAGCATCAAAAAGGCCAAGTGAGGAAGAGGAGTAGGAAATAAGGTTGGCAGTCATGTCTCAGGGAGTCGTTAGGCTATTGTAAAGACTTTGGGAAGTTACTGGACAGTTTTAAGCAGGGGACTGATATAAGCAAAACTACATTTCTAGAAGATGACTCTGTGAAGAGAATAAACTATGTTGAGCTATAATCAGAATCAGGGAGACCAATTAGGAAGCTACTGCAATGGTTTTCTGAAGTGATGGGAACATGACAAGGTGAGTAGTGATAGAGTTGGAAGGTTTGAAATACATTTTTAAGGCAGAGCCAACAGGACTGGCTGATGCATTTGAAAATGGAACTGCAAGAAAACGAGTGAGAAAGACCCCAAGAATGTGACTTGGGCAACCTGTTGAATGCTGGGAACATTCCCTATGATGGGGAGCATTTGAGGAAGAACAGATTTTGGTTGGAGGTGTTATGAGTCTGAGTTCCAGAAGAGTCCTAAACCTATCAGTGAGCCAGGTCCCTGTGCCTATGCAGGCTAATGCTGTTTTACCCCAACTCACCCATCATGCTCAATGTGATCTCTTCAGTAGATGCTCAAGAAATCTGTCATCAAGCATTCTGTGTTTTTATAAAACTTTATTGACACTACAGGGAATCTTGGGAAGTTACATTCAAGAACACACTGCTTTCTGCCACCACACAGGTACTCATTCTCTCTTTCTTCACTCCGTCTTCCAACACATTGAACCTCCCTCACAGGAGCAAAATCAGTTATTTTTCCTGGATTTTGCACCATGATTAGCATTCCTCTTTTGTTGGCAGGGCATTATTTGGGGGGATCTCAACTTCTAAACCAAAGAGCTTCTCAACAGTTATTTTGTACAATATATACATGCTTTCCCAAGATAAATTTGGATATAAGAAGCTTTCTTTACCTTTTTGTATCTCCCCACCCTGAATAAGAGTGGAAAGCTCACTCACAAATTTTCTGAGAGGTGAATGAGAAGAAGACAAAGCTTAAATGCTTCCTTGTGGCACTCAAGCTCCCCCCACCTCACAGCCCAGCTCTGCCCACACCCTTTGCCAGGTTTGCACTGATGTTTGAGCATTGATCTTTGGTTCTGCACAGTAGTTGAAACTAGGAGTCTTGAGGAAAGACCCTCCTGTTCTTTTGGTCTCTTTCCCTCAAATTTTACACCACCCCTACAAATTCTTCTCCATATCTTTGATAGAACAATTCTACCAGCCCCTTTTGCCACTTGAGAATGCTCTTTGGGTCTCCTGCTTCACCCCAACCAGCTCTCAGCTCTCTGTACAGTTCAGTGCTCTGATGTAGGCCCTGGGGTGAGCAAGAGTGGAGACCTACACAAATGCTACTCCCTCACCTGGTCTCAGTTCCTCACTGTTTTTGCTGTATGGGATTTTTTAATGTTTAAACATATTTTTATTGCAAAGCATGAGCCTTCCATGCAAGACAATTATGTTGTCTGGTGCTTAGCTAAAAATCAAAACAAATGTAAAATGATCAGTTACACCATTGGACGATAAGCAAAAGTAGTTGTTCTGGATGTTTTGAGAAACAGCATGTCATATCTAATATAGCCCTTTTCAACAGTAATTTGGTTTATATTATATTTTTATTTTTCTCATTGATTTCGGACCTAACATGCAAGTAACATGTGACTCCACAGCTTCTCTAGTAGCTTCCTACATGGAAATCTCAAAAAAGAATAAGGACAGAGCGTTCACATGAAACCAAGCAACTGTAACCTCTGTGAGGGCAGAGGTCATGTCTGATGCTTTGCTCTATTTCCACGATGCCCAACATCATGCCTGGTACAGTGTCTATACTCAAACATGTTGTGAATAAATTAGGATGTTGATGGCAGTAAAACCCTAGTTAATAGGAAAAGGAGAAGAATGTATGTGGCAACAACTTGATTTCTTTCACTAGATTGCCATGATCTGTTTTCAGATCTGTCTCACCACTCAACACTAAGCCCCTCCAAGATAGGACAATGTATTTTGTTTTGTTTCCCTTTTAATCTTTGTATTCCTTGACAAGCTGGCCCTAAGTGAAAGGAGTGCCCTGTCTTGTTTGTTGAGTGAATGACCCAAGACACAGGTAGAAAATCTTGTTATTGAAATTACTTGTGAAATATATCTGTCTACCTGGTTTACTTGGGGCAGGAGAATGTTCTGGGGAAAGCAAGATTTGACAAATCTGTGTTTTTGGCCTTGCTCTGTCCCTTCTTTGTTGTGAAAATTTAGGCAAATGACAACTTTTCTCAGTCTAATTTCTTTCATAATTAAAAGGAGAGAACAGTAGACTGCTAAAGATGGAATTAGATGGAATGTTACATATAAGCAGGTGCTTAAGAAATCTTTATTGTCTGGATATGTGTTCTCATGGATGGAAGAATAGATGACATTAAAAATACTTACAAAAAATTATTATCTGTCCTTGAAAAGTAATACATTTTTATTAATTAAGGTTCTATAGATCAAGTTCCAGTTAATCTAGAGTTTTCTACACATATCTCCATATTCCAGGGGGATAAATACTTTGACTCCAACTCATCAGTGTGAAACTCTGCTATACTGAGAGGCCTACCCCCCTCCAATGCTGCAGAAGGCCTCAGACATCTGCCAAAGGCTT
Organism: Lyroderma lyra; assembly: GCA_004026885.1. Classification (NCBI taxonomy): domain Eukaryota; kingdom Metazoa; phylum Chordata; class Mammalia; order Chiroptera; family Megadermatidae; genus Lyroderma; species Lyroderma lyra. The sequence continues at coordinate 314,932 of PVJL010000285.1, forward strand.
TCAGTGACAAAGCAAGCAGCAGTATTCTTTTGAGATGGTGTAAATTGTTAAGTTTTTGAGATGGAATCAAATTTGTATTCTTCTAAAGCACCCTGTTTTATATTTTTTCCTTCCACGGCCAAATAATGTATAACTCCTGTTCTAATTTCTTGTTCCAATTGAAAATAGGAGCCAAACTTTCAAAGTTTCTGACTATGTGACCTTGGGGAAAAAATCATATAACCTCCTTGTGCCTCAGTTTCCTTATCTATAAAATAGAAGTAATAATAGCAGTACTTATGTCAAAGATTATTATAAAGATTAAGCTAATTAAGGCTGTAAAATGTATAGAAATATTGTCTGGATCATAGTATACATTGACAAATGTTAACTATATTTAGCTAGAGATAACATGTTTTCTACGTTGTCCCTTCAATTATTTTTCCTACGACATAAGTTCATCATGCTGGTCTTATTATCCTGGGCTTGCTCACATTGACAGTGTCTTCTTAGGATGCGTGTCCCAGAGGCAAGCACCATATTGCAGTCACAGTAGAGTACAGTGTGACTGCTGCCCTTCTTTGTTCCAGGCACTGTGCCACAGCCCAAGATCGTATTCATTTGGGGAAAAGTTGGTGACTCATCCTGATGATTCATAAAGTGCTTATAAAGCAAACAAACCCTTCATATCTTTTCACACAAACCACTGTGAAACCATGTCTCTTCCATTCTCTGCCTGGAGAATTGAGTTTCTGAAAGTCAGTGCAGGATTTACACCTTGGTGATACATTTTACTAGTGAAGTATAGGAGAAAGGGTTTACAGTTTGGGTGTCAGACTGACCCATGTGTAAATACCAGCTCCAGCACTACCTTTGAGACCTTAGAGAAGATACTTAGCTTATTTGATATGCAGCTTTTTTTCCTGTAAAATGGAGGAATGATACTCATATCAAAGGATTATTTAGAAAGACTGTGATATAACATATGCAAAGAGTCTAGTATGTTCAGGTATGTGATATATGAGTGCTATTAGTAATATTAATACCCTACTATGATGATTAAATGAGCTAATATATGTGTAGGAAAAAATTGTCATATTGTTAGTTTTGATCCTAAAACCAACATTGTTTTTAACTTAAAAAAATTTTTGAGGGGGGTTCCCTGGTGGTGTAGTGGCTAGGCTTCAGCTCTCACTGCGGTGGCCCCGGGTTCGATCCTGGCTCGGTCAGGGAACCAACAAAAAAAAATTTTTTTTTAAATTCTGTTTTTGATAACCCATTAGCTCTGCCCCAATCCCAGCAGTTGTGATCAACATCTTTGATAATAATGTATTCTGTATTTTCCTTTACATTGTTAGTAAAATGTTAACCAGGACAGAACAAGGAATGGAGGTCAGTTAACCCCCCAGCAGTCTTGCACATCAGCACCCATCTACTTAGTCAGTATTTCATGGGCAATGGCTGTGAGTCAACATTATTTCACCAAAGTGCACAAGCATATCAGAAAAACTATGATCAAAGGCTTTTCTGAATTTCGGTGTCTAAAGCACTTCCCTTCTTGGTACAATCTACTAACACTAACTGAGAAAAGAGGCTATTATAGTATGACTTGTTCTTAGAGAAATGCTGCTTACTTTCCTCTCAAATGACCTACGATACCATAATAATCTGATCTAGAATTTCTCATATGATTGATGTCATGCTTGACAATCTGTATTGCTAGATCTTATCTAATGATTGAGATAACATTTGTCTATTACACACCCCCAGATTTATGACATATAAGGACTGTCCAGAAAATATCCAGACATGCAATATGAAAAATAGAGGCATTTATGGCTGGATTTTTTTCAGACAGCCCTCATATTTTATATTCTCTCTGATTTCTCAAAGATCACCAATCATGCTCTTAGAGGCATGAAACCACATAAAGAACAGAGAGGCCCTCCTAATACCTCTTTGTTTTATTGGGCAAGTCTAGCAGAAGAGCACGATACTTGTATATTCTTAGTTAAGGCCTTATCTCCTTCTAACTGAGGAAAACTTCCCTCTTCCCGCAAATACACAGTTACAGAAAAGATGCCAATAGAGCAGTGAAGTAGGACAGGGGAACTGAGCTACTATGTTAAATAATGATTCTTCAGCACCTACAATTAATTTGATAAATATGCATTGGGTCCTTGATATTTTTCAGATGCTGTTCTTAGACGTTGTCCTTCCTCCTTATGTACTGGAGAACATAGGAAGACAGAGATACAACTGCAAAAAAAAATCGATGACATTTTAAGAAGTGCTAAAGTAGAGGTGCTCATAAAGCACACAAAAGTGAGAATACCTAACTCTTTTTTTTTTAACTTTTGTAGAGGGAATAACATGGAGCACTTCTCACAGAAGGACAAGGTTGAATATTCAAGACTGAGTCTTCAAGGACATTAAAACAGTGAGCAGACCAAAAAGATCAGGGAGGAAGACAGCAGGAAGGATTGTATTCCAGGAGAAAGGAAGACCACATTAAAAGAGTAGAGATATGAAAGATTATTGTGAAGCTCCATCAATATATTCATCCATTCCACAAATATTTATTGGGTCCAATTTGTGGGCCAGATACCCTACTGGACATTGGGAATAGAGAGATATACAGAAAAAAAGCCCCACTCTCATGAGATAAAGTTGCAGTTACAGAGATGAATTTGTTACTAGGAACTCAAACAAGTTCTCTAAAAGGTGGAAATAGGAGAGTAATGAAAAGAAATCACCTTGGCCAATTTATACGCAGAAGGAGAAAGAAGCATTTTACGAGTATGAAAACAATTTGTGTTAAAGCCCTATCGCAGAGGAAGCAGAGTGCTTAGGAGGAACTGACAAAAAGGCGGTTTAACTTGAGATCATGGAGTAGTAAGAAAGGAAGCTTGTGAGGCGGGCACAGCCAGGATCTCACAGGTCATTTCAAGGATTCTTTTTTTTAAACACAGTGAGAATCCACCCAAAATTTTAATCCAGGAGGTGATATGATCAGACCTGAAATTTTGAAAAATCATTCTAATGACAATGTGGAAGGCAGATCAAATACAGAATGTGAAAGACAAGTTAATAGGCAATTGCAGTAGTCCAGCCAAGACAAGATGATAACTTGGAGTAGTGCGGGACTATGGAGTTAGAGACAAATGCATAGATATGGAGTTATTTAAGTGTTGCATTTACAGATCTTGGTGATGGATGATATTAAAGAAGAAAGAGGGGGGAAAGACAAGAATAAATCCCATGCTTATGCAACTGGAAAGATGGTGAAGTTGTTTTCTGAGAAAAGAAATGCCAGGGATGTGTGGGTTAGGGGGAGACAAGATTCCAGTTCTGAGTGTGTTGAATTTTGGATGTCTTTGTGGCATCCCAGTGGATAACAAGTAGACAGTTGAATATGGTAGTCTGGAACTCAAAGAAGCCTGGGCTGAGAGATATCCACAGGAATAATGATCAGCCTAGAGTTTTCCTGTGAATCACGTCACTTCTATACTATTGGCTCAATGTATAAGACTCCCTTGTCCTTCCTTCATTTTTTATTTGTGTGTGTGTGTGTGTGTGTGTGTGTGTGTAAGTCTGTGTGTGTAGGTGTGGGTATGTGGGTACGTATTATTTGGCTTGATTTTCATCAGAGCTTAAATACCCTTCTACTGTCCTCAGCAATTTTTCACCTAGCTTATTCTCATTGGTTTCTTACTAAGCACATAATCATATTTATCAAGTGGCCTTTTGATTCTTTTTTTTATGGCCCCAAACATTTGTATTCATTCAGGGAAACTTGCTCTTCCTCTTCTATTTTTATAACAATTATTTACAACCTGAGCTCTTCAGAGAGTGTCCTTGTGCAGTCACATGGTTTTTGTTATTTTCTTCTTAAAATCTAGGAATAATGGCCATTTGTATAGCACTTTATAGACTTTATAGTATCCATTCATAGACATCACTGCATTTGGTTATCACAAAGATTCCTTGAAACGCAAATTTTGTGCTACCAGCTCCAACAGCATCACCACTACTGTAATCACTATCACAATCATCTCTACCAACACTGTTTTAAAGATAAGGTTGAAAGATGACTAGAGAAGTGCCTCACATCATTTCATTGGACAGCTGAAAAGCAGACTCAAACTGAGATCTGTACGACTCTCTAAGGCTCTTTCTTATGTGTAAAGCTGTTGACCCAGGACTTGTTTTCCTGGCTATTGTAAATTTTCAGTTGGTATGATCACCTTCTCCATAACTGCCTGTTATTTCCTTCTCAACAACAAGCTTTTTTTCTTTGGTTGTAAGTACATGGAATTTTAGTTCCCTTAGTTATCTCCTCAATTATAAAGAGTGTTTATTGAATTATCAAATGAACTTTCTGAGACCCTCTTTTACCAAATTCTCTTGAATATTAATGTTTCTTAGCAATGTGAATCATCACCTTTGAGTCAAATTATTCTACTTCTTTTGAGCTCTAAGTGTCTAAATTTCCCCTCTCAATGGCATATATTATGAATACCCACCTTTACAGTCCATCTAACTGGTCAGTCTGTTGGTCACTCAGTAAAAAAAAAAAAAACTATTTGCTGAGTGCCTGACATATGCCAAGCACTGTCTAGAATCTTAGGATAGTTTGGTGAAAAACAAAAGATATATAAACCATATAGAGAGACATTAATCAGATAATTACAGATAATTACAAAAATAAACGTAAGTCAAGTGAGTAGTTGTCTTTTTTGGCCCTTTGTTAGCTCTTTTATTTTTGCCCTTTGTTAGGTTGTTTGTAATTAATATGACAAGCCTACACTAGAAACTTGTATCTTTAACATACTACAACTTTTCTACAATGTACTTCACTCTCTCACCTATTTTTATAGGCACATACAACTTTGAAATTAGAAGGGAACTTGAAAATTAGCCAGTCTTGCATTTTCCAAACTTGAATGTGGATACAAATCAACTGGGAATATTATTAAAATGCAGCTTCTGAATCAGTAGATCTTGGGTAAGACTGGAGATTCTACATTTTTTAAGTTTTATTTTATTTTAAATTTATTGGGGTGACATTGATTAGTAAAAATTACATAGGTCCAAGGTGTACAATTCTACATCTTCTATGTGTTGTACTATGTGCTCATCACCCAGAGTCAGTTCTCTTTCCATCTCCACATATTTGTGTCCCTGTCCCTTCTCTCCCACCCTACTCCCCCCTTACCCTAATTTAGTAATTTAATTACTAAAGTATTGATAATGTCCATGAGGTTTGTTTCTTTGTTGCTTTCAATTTTCTGTTAACAATCAAACTAAATTTCTCTATCATTTTCCCTTATTTTACCCAGTCTCACCTCCCTCCTCTCATCTTAAAGAAGTCCCTCTAACATTCTGTGTAGTACTGGTTTGGTGGTGATGTATTTCTTTAGCTTTTTCTTATCTGAGAAGCTCTTTATTTGTCCTTCAATTCTGAATGCTAGCCTGGCTGAATACATTATTCTTGGTTGTAGATCATTGGTTTTTATCATGTTAAATATTTTCTGCCAATCCCTTCCAGCCTGTAAAGTTTCTGGTGAGAAATCAGCTGAGAATCAAATGGGTGTCCCCTTGTAAGTTACTACTTGCATTTCTCTTGCTGTTTTTAGAATTTTTTCTTTTTCTTTAGCTTTTGCCATTTTAATTATGATGTGTCTTGGTGTGTTCTTGTTTAGGATCATCTTGTTTGGGATTCTCTGTGCATCCTGTACTTGTATGTCTATCTCCTCTGCCAGGTTAGGAAAATTTCAGTTATTATTTCTTCAGATAATTTTTTGATCCCTTGTTTTCCTCTGTCCCTTCCAGCATACTTATTATTCTGATATTATTACGTTTTATATAGTCCCTGAGGCATCTCAATCCATCCTCCCTTTTTTGGAATAATTTTGTAATTGATCTGGCTGGTTGTTTTCTGCTGGCCTTTCCTGCAAATCGCTGCTTTGCACTTCTATTTTATCTAGTTTAGTGACTTTTATTTTATTTTTCATTTCAGTTAATGTAGTCATTATCTCTCTCTAGTCCTTTATAATGGTTTGTAAGTCTTCTGTAATGCTACTATCTCCCTGCTGACATTATTAATTCAGTTACTTAAGCATTTTTATAATCATTGCTTTGAGTTCTCTTTCTGATGGGTCATCTGATGTCTCTATCTCTTTAATTTGAGTTGCCTTTCTTTGGTTTCTCATTTTGACAAAAATGCTGCTGCAGTTGCTTGGTGTTCGCTGCTAATACTGGGTGAGCAGAGGTCTGTGGGGGAGGGCAGTTTGCGGCTTTGTTTCCTTCCTGTGGCTCCAGGGGTTGTACCAGGAATTTGGGTGTGATTGCACCTTTCAATTCTCAGTTTGCTCCACACGTGGATTCTGCTCTGAGCTTTGGGGTCCATCCTGTTTGCTTGTCTTTCAGACCATCCTGATTTTGGGCCGAGAAACATATGCACACAGCCCTTCTCTCCTTCTCCTTCCTGGCCAGAGCATTTGAGCTGTGGCTCCTTAATGCCCAGCTGCTCTCGCTCCTCTGGTAACCATGGTGAAATCCGGCCGCTGTGTTTTGTGGACCAGTCTGCACCTATTGGGGCCAAAGTGAGGTGGGTGCGGTATCTCAGGCCCCCACCTCTGGGCCTCCTTTCTTCTGTTCCACAGACTGAGTGAGGCCCAGAACACTCTCCCACCGCCTTCTTCCTGCTCCTTCACCCCCTGCCCCACCCTGTCATGGAGTTCCAAGCAGGGACCCATGTGGCTGCGTCCCCACCCTTTCCTTTTATTTCTCCTTTGTTTAACCCTCTGCCCACCTGCAGGTACCTTAATGTGACAAGTGGGTTTCTTAGCTGTGATTGTGCGATGTATTCTTAGTTGAGGTATAGGTGTCTTATTAGTTTTAATCACCAGGTGAGTTTTTCAGAGGTCCCTCTCATGACATTATTTTGTTGCTGGTCCTCTGCAGATTCTACATTATTAATAAGATCCCAGATAATGCTAATGCTGTTAGGACATGAACACTTTGAATAGCAAAGATCCAGCCCTGTGGTTTATAGCTAGGAGTATCCATCGCAATATCTTGCTTTTGCAAAATACAGATTATGACTAAAAACTTCACAGGGCCTTGCACATATGAAATTTGAGAAGGCAATCTTAGACTTCTACTTCCAGTTAATATAAAATAATAGAAACAGGGTTTACTGTTCTGCTTGAAATAACCAAAAGAGCAAAACCTGATAAGATACAATGGTTTTCAAGGCATTAGAATTAGCTAGCAAAGGAGAGTGATCTTTGACACATCAGAAAACAAGTGCTATGAGCCCCACCATCTTCCCTGAGAGAATTTCCAAGCCATGGCATAGAAATCAGTACCACAAGCAGAGACAGAACTGAGCATCAGAGTACAAGATGACTAGAGTTCTCAGGATGGAGTACTGGGAACGAAGGAACCGCACAGAGCGAGAACTCTGGATGTCTGAAGAAAGTCCCTTTCAAACACATGGCTGAGTACTGATCGATACATACTTAGGAGAAAACTACAAAAGGCAAGGATAAGAATTACTGGAACAGATAAGAGATCACAGTGTCCTGTACTCACATGGAGCTGGAAGAGTGTCTGTAACTACCAGCCAGACTGGAAAATCTCATGATTCATGAAGCATTAGATAGAGTACTTGGGAAGGACTGCCTCTGATAGAAATAATTATCCTACACTGAGCACTGCTCCAGTCTTATGTAATCAATTTTAAAAGCAAGACCAAAATGATCAGACTGTTTCCAAGTAACTTAACTGCATCACAGAATAATGCTCAAGATATTTATTAGGGATACAAATTGTCCAGCACCAAACAAGGTAAAATTCAAAATGTGTGGGCTCTAATAAAAATTTACTAGGCATGGAAAGAAGAGAATACAACCCATAATGAGAAGGAAAATCAAACAACACTAACTTTAAAGGGACAGAAATATTAGAATTAAAAGATAGGAATACAATTGAAGCTGTATGTCATACGTTCAACACCTTGATAAGGGGCTAATATCCAAAATATCTAAAGATCTCATACGACTCAACAATGAATATCCCCGCCCCAAAATCCAGTTAAAAAATGGGCAGAGGACCTGAGCAGACAGTTCTCCCAAGAAGACATACAAATGGCCAATAGATATATGAAAAATGGTCAACTTCACTAGCTATTAGGGAAATGCTAATCAAAACCACAATGAGATACCACCTCACACCTGTGAGAATGGCTATTATCAACAAGACAAGGAGTAACAAGTGTTGGAGAGGGTATGGAAAATAGGGACCCCTCACACACTGCTGGTGAGAATATAAGTGGATATAGCCACTATGGAAAACAGTATGGAGGTTCCTCAAAAAATTAAGAATAGAATTATCATATAACCCAGCAATCCCTCCTCTGGGTATCTAACTCAAATTTATGAAAACTTTTATTCATAAAGATATATGTACCCCTATGTTCATTGCAGGATTATTCACAGTGGCCAAAACATGGGAACATCCTTTGATAGATGATTGTATAAAGATGATGTGGCACATATAGATAATGGACTATTACTCAGCCATAAGAAAAGATGAAATACTCACAGTTGCAACAACACGGATGAAGTTGAGAATATCATGCTAACCAAAATAAGTCAGAGAGAAGAAGTCGAGAATCATGTGATTTCACTAATTACATGGAATATAAAACTGAAAGCAAATAACAAACAAGACAAACAAAAGCTCATAGACACAGACAACACTATAGTGGTTACTAGAGAGGAAGGGGGGTAAGAGGAGGTAGAAAAAGGCAGAGTGTCAAATATAGAGTGATAGAAAAAGATTTGACCTGGAGTGGTGAACACACAATGCTCTATGCAGATGATGTATTATAGAATTTTACACCTGAAACCTATATAATTTTACTAACCTAATGTCACCCCCAATAAATTTAATAAATAAATTAGGTAGAGGTAAGACATATATAAAATACAGTAGGTAGGATAAATAATAGATTAGACATTACAGAAGAAATGATCAGTCAACTTAAAGACACAGTGATGGAAAATATTCAAAATGAAACGCCAAGAGAGGAGAATTTAAAAAAAAAAATGAACCAATCACTATTGCTTTGGAACAACTTCAAGAGAGCTAATAATGTAGTTTGAATTCCTGAAAAAGGAGCAGGAGTTTACCAAAATCTTTTTTTAAATAAATGCTGGAAAATGTTCAAATTTTATGAAAACTAGAAACTCACAAATTTAAGAAGCTTAATAAAGCCCAAGAATAAGAAAACTACATTAAAGCAGCTTTAAATGCTTTATTTAAAGCCAGCGATAAAAAAAAAAAAAAAAATGTTAAAAGCAGGCAAGGGTGGGTGGGGAAAGGAATGACGTTATATACAGAAGAACAAAAATAAAAGTGTCAATAGATTTCTTGTTAGAAATAATGGAAGCTTTATTTCTTGTCAGAAATTACGCTGGCTTTGGGTTACTCCGAATGTGCCTTGGCTTGTGGAAGAGTAACTCCAGTCCCTGCCTCTGTCTTACATGGCCTTCTCTCGTTTGTGTTGTGTCATCTCTTCCATCTCTTACAAGGTCACTAGTCATTGAATTCCAGGATGGTTTCACCTGCAGACCCTTAATTACATCTGCAGATTCTTTTTCCAAACAAGGTCCAATTCACAGAATCTGGGGCCTAGAAGGTGGGCCTACCTTTTGGGGAACAACGATAAAACCCACTATAGAGGCATTCCCAGCAGAGTCTACGGTGATGAGACTGAGACAATGTGGAATCAGTTGCAAAGTTCAAGAGATGCCAAAAAAACTGATTAATATAAATAAATAATAAATGTATAATAATAAATAATAAAAATATTTTAATAAAATAGTTTCAAAAATCAAAATTAATACAAAAAGTCAGTAATTAACCAAGTATAAACATTTTAGACAAAGCCAAGATCAGTGTTACTGATTTGTTGTTTCGTGTTTCCAATGGCTCAACATGGCATTAATTCCCAGCAACAACCCAAGCCTCGGATCCACAGTGAGGATGAACGGAGCCAAACCCACCATTTCCCCTGTCACCGTTTAGATTATCCTTCCCAGAAACATAGCTCCAGGGAGCTTCACTCAGAGGACCAGACCACAATGCACCAGGCTTCTCACTTCCACAGCAGGTTTATTTGTCTTATGAATTGTGCAAACACCCCCTGAGAAGCTAATTAAAATGGAAGCTCATGCTGCCAAATCCAGGAAACCTCCAAGTAAGAATCATGGGGCTGCCAGAAAGTGTTATTAATGCACACACCCAATGCCTCACTGTGGCTTAAGGAGGCAGAGGACAAACTAAGGACAAACTCTGAAAGGTGAGACTATAAGGTGGAAGTGGCTAAGCCCCACTGCCAAGCAAAGCACAGGGGAAATGGAAGACACTCAATATATGTAGGAATGAATACTTGATGCAGTGGACTCAGTTGCAAAATTTAGGAACAAAAATAAAACTAAATTCCCTGCCTCCTAGCACCACTAAAAAAGAAGAAATGTTACTTACATTGGATTTGTATGCTATCACCTAAGCTAATACTAGTAATTGATTATTTAATGCTAAATAATCAGTATAAAATAATGACCATTGAGAAAGTGTAATAAAAAACATGATCACATGTAGAAAACATGTAGGAACAAACTTGAGAGGAAATAGCCAGAAAATATAGGAAAAAAAACTTGGAGACTTTACTTAAGGGTGTAAAAAAAATACTGATACTCCTGGGTGGAATGACTCAGAATATAATAATGTAAATTCATCTCAAATTTCCATGTGAACTCAATGTAATTTCAAAAAACAATCAATGGTAGTTTGGGGGAGAAACTTAACAAACTGATTTTAAAATTTATCTGAAAAGCAAAGCAGTGAGAATAGCTGAAGAATTTTTGAAAGAAAAAATTATGGATAACATGAACTTCTAGGTATTATAATTAAAATTATTATAAAACTATAATAATTAAGATAAAGGACAATGTTACAAAATAAGAAATGAACATATGTGACAGCATAGAAACGAAACTTCTTATATATAAACCTATAATATGTAATAGAGACTTCATATCAAATCACTTCTGAAAGGAAGACTTGATTAAATTTTTACACCTGAAGCTATTTATTATTAGATAGACTCTCATTTTATATTATATATGAATTAAATTTAAGTTCATTACAGAGTTAAAGATAGAAATGAATGATAAAAGTAATAGAAGACTATCTTGTCTCAAGGTAGAAATAGATTTTCTGAGCATAACATCAAGAAAGGAGACTATAAGAAAAGATTGATCAATTTTTCTTGATAAAATTTAAACTTTGTTTATTAAAACTCACCATAAACAAGAGTAAAGAAAACATAAATGTAGAAAATATATACCACATATATGAAAGGCAAAAGATATAATGCCTTATAGAATAGGCTTTCCAAAGATCAATAGGGTTGGTTTTGAAGCTCAAAATTAATAAAGTGTTCTTAAAAATCAATAAGAAAAAGAAAAGATGAATACTCAAAAAACAAGTGAAGCTCATAGTTCATTTTAAAAAGAAATCAAAATGGTCAATTATTATGTGGAAAATACTAGTCTTACAGATAACAAAAAAAAATGCAAGTTAAAATAACAAAGAGCTATCATTTCTCAAATGGACAAAATTATTTTAGAAGATCGAATGCAATACTGAGACATCAGTAAAATTAGCACTAACATTTTCTCATACTCATTTCTGGCAGAAGTACCATTTAATATAACTCTTCTGAGATGGATTCGAGTACTATAGATCAAAAGAATTAAAAATAATTCTAATCCCCTAATTTGGTTGTTTCATTTTTAAGTAAAATTGACTAAGAAAATAATTTAAGTATACACTAGCTTTATAGATAAACTATTCATTATAATATTATTTATTAATATACTGGCAAATAAAGTTTAAAACAGTCTCAATGTCTGACAACATGGTAATTAAATGATGAGATTTTATAATGCTACTAAATAATATTTTGAATATTTACTTACATAGTCTAATATATATAATCACAGGATGTAGAGTACAGTCAATGGTATTATAACAGCTATGTAAGTTATCATGGGAGATAGACCTGTTGGGGTTATCAGTATATGCAGTATGTTCTCTTGTACACCTGAAACTAATAAAAAAAAAAAACACCTGTATAACAAATAAGCACATTAAGACACAAATGTATATTAGGTTTTACTGACGGGTAAGATTTTTTTTTTTTTTTGCTTCTTGGTATGTGGGTAGCTCCCTGACTGGGAATCGAACCCAGGTCGCAGTGCTGACAGCGCCAACGCCGAAGCCTTAAGCCACTACACCGTCAGGGAACTCCCAGATTTTTATTGTATTCTCTTTTATGATTTTCATGTTATTCAGATTTTCTGATAGGATGCATTATCTTATAATCAGAAAAGGATGAAAAATATGTTTAAAAGTCTTAATCATCAGCTCAAAGGATGTCATTAACAAGAACATTAGCAAGAACCTGACCCAGTTTCCTTGTTTTTCAGATAAAGAAATCAAGAATGTAGACACTTAGGTGATTGGAAAAGCCAGGTGTTATTTGCAAGCACGGTTGATGCAGCTCTCCAAACCCCAGCCTATTTCAGAGGATTCCTTTGCAGTTATGTAAAGAGAGAGGCTACAGCCCACAGTGCTCTTAGGGGCATAGAAGGCCAATGGCCATTTCCCACTCATCTCAAGCTCTGGCCATTCCTGCTCGATCCTTTAAGACCAGAAACTGGAGGACTCGACCAAGAACTCAGTCTTGCTGCCCAAGAGAGCAACCCTCACTTGCCCAGATTCCTGAACGGATTCTGAGTTCCTTTGCACGGAACTTGGAAGACTCAACACATATTTGAGAGGTGACAGAACTGGGGAAATCAGTAACTCCTACCCGAACCACCTCCAAATATGCCATGGTTCTCCACTCCTCTAATACTTAAGACCTTTTCATCCAAAAGGATGTGCTGAGGGTAGAGTTAGATGGTGGTGTCATTTCTATAGACTACAATGTGAAGTAGAGTCATGCCACATAGTGGCCCTGTTCTTGAAGGACATGAAGGAGTTTGCCATTTAGACAGAGCGGAAGTGGGCAGGCTTGCCAAACAGAGAATAGTATGTGGGAAGAAGGTCCAGAGTTTTGACGTGGTATGATGAAAAGTTCAGCAGCATGGGATGCCTGGGGGTGGGAAGAGAATGACAGCCCATGGGCTTGGATTGTGAAAGGCCTTGAAAACTGTGGGAAGACAAGAGCAGGTTTGGACAATGGGAGAAAGTAGGAAATGTGCAAAGCAAGGCCCTGACAGAGAATGAGTAATCACTGACCAAAAGGGGCTGAACTGGCCCAACAGAGAATTAGACACACTTTCATGCGAGGACCACAGCCAGATTCATCAAATGCCCTAGCCCCAGGCCCAGGCCAGCCCAGATGTGCATCCTCAGTAAGAACACCTGCATTACCGGGGCCATACTTGTTCTAGCTGTACATTTTCCTCTCATATGGCTGAGAGTGGGCAGCTGATAGGAGAGCAATGGTTTTAGAAGGAAAGGGTGAAACTGGGGCTGAACCAGGAGAGGAAGTGGCAGAACTTTGCAGAGAAAAGTTTCAGCTGTGAGAAGAATCTCGCAGCAATGCTGAAAGGAGGCCTGGTCCACAGCTGCTTGGCTGAGACCTGCCTGCTCAGTTCATAGATGACGGATAGGTTTGGGCAGCGGATAAACTTAGGAGGCAGAATCCTGTCTCCCAGGTCCGCCACTTCCTGTGGTGATGGGCAAGTTACTTATCCTCTCCAAGCCTCAGTTTTCTCACACGTAAAATGGGGATAATAATAGTCCCTACCTCACAGGTTACAGAGAAGATAAAGTGGTGTATTACACAGAGCATAAATAACACTGAATTATTATTAATTTTTCCTTCTTTTTTTACCTTTCTGGAACCCAGATCCATTATTTGTATTTACATTAGAAAAGAAGAAGAATAGAGTACATACACAACTACTTACGGAGTTTCTGCCCATTGCTTTACACTAATTACTGCCTTAATCTTTCCCATGGCCCCACAAGGAGACCATTAAGATCTCTCACTTGTAAAGAAATTGTAACTCAGAGAAACTAAGTCACTCATATAAGATCCTAAACTAACTTGAGGCAGAGAAAGAATTCTGTTTACATCCCAAATTCCCACCTGTCCCACCCTTCAAGTTGTCCCCAGGCTTCCTTCCCCAGGCCAAGTCCCTACAAGTTTACTGTCACCTGCTCCTACACACTTGCTGCCATGGAAACAGGGCTCCTTCCCCTCAGTCATGCAGACCAGCAAGTGCCCTTGTTTGAATAGCCAAGATGACCCAGGCCAGGACGTAGCCAGATGTGTCATCCCTGGGCTTAGGATTGCTGTGGGTCACAGGCACGCTGTTGATAGAAAGACAAGCCACACCCACTTCCTAAAAAAACAAAGGAATTTGGAGGGAAATGCTGATCAAAAAAATCTGTGCATGCTTCTATCTTGTGAGGAGTTTCTGGGGCTAGAGGAAGCCTCTCAGAGTACAAAGACCCCAGAGGTATGAGGAGCAAGGCGGGACCACATAGGGTGGAAGGGTGTGGGATGGGGAGCCGAGAGAGTCTTTGTCACACTACACATCCTACAACACTCTGACATGGCTTAGCCTTTTCACTATACACAGTAGGAAACTGAGGCTCAAACATGCCAGAGAGGCTGCTTTATGTGACAAAAAGAGATGGGCTTGCCATTCTCTGAGGTCTTTGTTCCAATTCTAACTTGTTTACTTATTTCGCTATGTGATCTAGGGCTAGTGGCCCAACCACTGTAATAGCATGACCGCAACAACTCACATTTACTGAGTGCTCACTAAGGGCTAGGCCTTGTCCTCAGTTCTGAACATTTATTCCACTGCATCACTCAGAATAAACACAGAAGATTGAAGCCATTATTTTCTCTCTTTCATGGATGAGCCTGAGATACTGTATAGACTCAAATCCCCTCTTTAGGGCTCAGAGTGCTTGGCATATGACCTGAGGCCACCCTGGGCAGCTCCTTCTCCTTTATGGACCAGGGAGACTGACCATCAAAGGACCAATTCAGAAAAAAAATTTTTTTCTCTTGAAAACCACCACTCTGGGGAGTTCCCTGGTGGTGTAGTGGCTTAAGACTTCAGCACTGGCGCTGTCAACGCTGCGGCCTGGGTTCGATTCCCAGCTAGGGAACTACCCACATACCAAAAAAAAAAAAAAGAAGAAGAAGAAAACCACCACTCTGGAGGATGCTTGGTGGAGGAGATTCCTAGAGAAACATTCACGAAGGTTCTGAAAGGCAGGGACAGTGTGGATGGAGCCCTGCCTGCTAAACTGAATCACTAGAACACCCTCCCATTCAAAGGAACAGAGCTCTCCTACCCCTGGGCTGAGTGCTGGCTGTAAGAGCCTCAGATATGTTGTAACTCTGTAGAATTAAGGGGAAATCTGTGCTGGGTCAGAGCTGTGCAGTTATGCCTCTGGGGGTTTCCAGCTTAGTGCGGGCTGAATGTCAACAACTTTTGTCCGAGGAACTAGAGCTGGTTGAGGGCCAAAGTTCTCTTTACCCTGCCCAGGTTATTCATGAGAAAACTCAAAGCTGACACTTTCATAAAAGAAAAGGAAATTACTCCTACCTGATTGTCTTGAGAGGAAAGGACCAACTTTTGTCTGCTGCCCAGTGTGTACAGTGGGTTTATAGTCATCATCTCACTTGGCTCTCACCCTGGTGGCAGAGGGTATTATCTTTATTTTAGAAAAGGAAGAATTGAGTTGGTCAAGCTCATCCAGCAAATAATAAAACTGCGAGATTTTTTTCTTTTCAAATCCAGTGATCATTTTACTGCCTCTGATTCCTTGCTAATTCTCTAGCCATGTGGTTGTCTAAAGAGCCTAAATGGATAGTCTGGGTTTAAATTCTGGTCCAATAATGATTAACTGTGTGACTTTGGGAAAGTTAGACTCTCTGACACTCAGTTTTCTCATACGAGGGCTGTCCAGAAAAAATCTAGCCAGAAATGCCTCTATTTTTCATATTACAAAGCTGGATATTTTCTAGATCGCCCTCGGACGTAATAGCCGTACTTGCTTCATAGGGCTCTTGTGGGTTTAAAATGAGTTAATGTGGGGGACTGTTTAGAACCAGGTACCATGACATCATGTCAGCTGTTTTAACCATATAACGTGATTGAAGAAATGCACTGTTGTTTTCCCAGCTATGTAATGTCCCCTGGGAGGAGAAAGAATTCTCACACAAGCCAGTCTCTATGCTCCAGATTCATTAGCTCATTGTATTTCCCGCAATCGTATGAGGGAGGGATTTTACAAATGAGGAAATGGAGGAATACGGAAGTTCAGTCACGTGACAAGTATTGCACAGCCACAGAGTATCAGTGCTGGGACTCAAACCTCAGCCTGACCCAGATCTTCCACTTCGTCCTTTATCACTCTGTCCACTGCCTCCGGGTGAAAATGGAGCAGCCCAGGAAGAGCATGTGTGCACATGCGCGTGACTCGGGGCCCGCCAGGGAGAGGGGAGTTGCCAACTGGCAGGTGTTGCTTTATTTCACAAACGCATTATTTCCTGACAGGTCCTCTGCACATTTATTATGGTTACTACTTTAAATGCCCAAAGCAGGCAATTCAGGGTTTTCCTACAATTTGAAATGTGAAGCCATTGCTCTGTATTTGTTTATTGTCTACCTACTGTGTGCCAGACACTGAAGCTATGAAAGTAAATGAAGATGTGATAAAATGAATTAAATCAATCCATTGAATGAATGAAGGCATATTCATAAGCCACGATAAGTGTCATGAAAGAAAGTTCTATAGTATTAAAAGGGATGGATGGGGGTGTGATCTAGCTGGGCTTCCAGAGACAACATGAAGAGGTCTAAAAAAAATGAAGAGAAATTAACTGGGTAAGAAAGGGGAGGATAAATATTACAGAGAGAAAGAGCAGCATGTGCAAAGGCCTTAAGTAAGAGGGGAGCATAGACCATTCTGTATAGAAGACAGAATAAGAAAGAGAAAGATTCCAGATAAAATTGGAAAGATAAGAAAGGGCCAGAGTATGCAGAACATTGGTGACCACACAGAATTGGCCTTTGTTCTAAAAGAATGGAAAGGAATTTAGTTAGAAAGAACTAAGTTTTTGATAGTGTTGTAAAAATTTGAGTCATCTGTTTAGGATATGGTTAATACAACAGTACCCATCATACTGTGAAGGGATGACAGTCTTCAACTTGTCTGCCAACTCCGAAGGGTAATTAGTGGCCATGGGAATAGCGTGCTGAGGACTCTGTGGGTGTATCTGCATCCAGTAGGAGCAGTGTTGTTACTCATTAGTGAGGTGGGCCTGTGATGAGCTGGAGCTGGCTGCTCTTCCTAGGGCTGCAGAAAGCCTGAGGCTCGGGCATCAGACTGACCCGGATTGTAGAATCACGACCCTACCGCTTGCTGTCTGTCAGACTTAGGCAGTTTACTTATAATAACTCAGAATCTCAGCTTCTCAAGCTGTAATATAGACCTGACAGGACCCACCTTCCAGGGGTTTATGAAGATTATAGGAATTGAAATGTTAAATAATCCCTATTATGGACTCCATAATAATAAGCTTCCTTAGAATAGAAATGGATTTAGATATAATCATAGAACAATAGAAATTAGAATTACCTTAGAGGGAGCAGGAAGGAAAAAATAGAAAAGCCAATTATTTCACCTTTTCACAACAGATTTTGACCTGTTTTCTGTGTACCGTGTAAACTCTTAGCACAGGGAACTGACAGCCGGCACGTATGCGATGTTGAATCAGGCTTCCAGGGCACGGAGCAATGTTTTGGAGAACACAAATTAGCTTCAAATATGAATGCTATACAATGGACTTTTATATAAACAACCAAGTGGGTGGGTTTGTGTTCTGCATTCATTTACTAGGTTTGATAAATGGGCTATCAGCTCATTCATCTCAGTAGTGTAAGAATATGTAAACTGAGGAACGAAAATAGACTAGACATTAGACACTGCAGTAAGTTTCGAGGCTGTCCGCTTAAGATGCCTACAGAAAGGAAGTAGTTAGAGACCTATTGGCTGACTCAAACACAATGAGAGGGTAGGAGGGTTGGGATGCTGAGATAAAGAGAGGATTTGTAAAAAGGATTTCTTTAGAGAGAGCTGTTAGTGAGCTGTCAGTGCTAGCTACCCCCAGGGTTTGAATATAAGTTATAAGTTTTCTGACATAGTGCCAGGCACAGTATTAACATTCAATGAGCATTTACCAAATGAATAACTAACACATTAATATAACCTGAAATACATGAGGAATAGAAAAGGAGCATAAATATGCCTTAATTAATCTTGAGTCTCCAAATACATATCAGTTATAATTCAAAGAGTTGAAGCTTGTAGGTATAATAAAGAGCCACTTTTTCTAATCTTTGACAAGTATGGAATAAGGTTCGAGAAAACTGGAAATGGGCCAATTTTCTCCTTTTCAAAAAGCTGAATTTCAGAAATGACAAACTCGTGCCATTCATTTGGGCAAAACCCTAGAGCCTATTTCTAAATATTAGTATTTAGGCATGAAAATAGTCATCACTAGGAGCCAGCACTTGTCTGATGGAATTACTGGAGTAGCCCGATCAGGAACATACTAAAAATTATGTATTCTGATTTTAGAGGAATATTTGACAATCAGCTAGGTTAACTGAAGAAATGTGGGTGTGATGATAAGACAGAGTCATAGATGATAACCAATCACCTTACCCACGTTGATTCATGGCTTATTCGTTTAGAGAAGTATCCCTAGACTCATGCATGACATGGGGCTGTGGTTCTCAGACTTAGCCAACTGTTAGCATAAACAGGGGAACTTTTGAAATACATCAATACCTGACCCTACCCTCAGAGATTCAGATTTCTTTTGTCTGGCATGGACATCAGCCATTTGCACGTTTCAGAAACTTTATAGTGTTCTAACGTATAAAGGTTTAGCACTACGTCCTTGGTGGGTATTCTTAACCATAGCCCTTACAATATATTTTTAAAGAACTTACTGAATAGAGAGAAGCCACCTGTGTTAATTGTAGATAAGTCGAAAATAGAAAGCAATGGAATTAAGTTTAAAACAAAAAAATAAAAATCCTCAACATGCCAGAAAAATGAGCAGAGACATTAACGAAATGAAATGCCTTCTCACAGAGATATTGTGTGTCTTAAATGAGTCAACACGTGGAGCTTAGAGCAGAACAGGGCACAAAATAAGGGTATTCAATACAGTTATCACACTTGCCTTATGAGGCCGGCATATCTCCACGTTGAAAAAAATGAGGCCTGAAGAAAGTGTGCCTTCCTAGCTCAAGGCCATGAAGTAACTGACAAATGAGATTCAAACCCAGTGTTAACTGACTCCAATGCCCATGCTCTTATTTACTGTCTTAGGTATTTGTGTTAAATTTGATTTTAGGGCTGAAAGGGGTACTAGAAATCACTTTATATGTTTTAGAGAGGGAAACTGAGGCTCTGAGAGGTTAATGTGACCAAACCTACATACAGAGTAGTAAAGCTAAGACTTGGAAGTAAGTTTGTTTCAAAAAAAAAAAAAAAAAAAGAAAGGAAGAAAAGGAAAAAGAAAAAAAAAGATTTTATATATATAAAAAATATATATATATATAATGGGAAAAGAAGAGAAAGAGAAAAAGAGACAAGCAAGTAGACAGACAGTTCTTGTATTTAGGGCCCCCTCCAGAGCAAGAGAAATCTGGGGATGTCCTGGCTCGTCCCACCAAAATGGAATGCATTAGCAGGGAGTTCTGGCTCTGGTTAGGGACCCCCTCCTCCCGCAAGGAAGCTTCTGAGACATGCTAACCAAAAGGTCCTTCTGGATTGTCACAATCAATTTTTCTGAATTTTGCTGAATTTTTCTTGGTAAATCTGAGACTGACCTAAGAGACAGATTTCCTCCCCCTCACAACCCATACCTGAACTAAAAGGTTTAATTAAACAGGTGAGCTTCCATGTCGAGAGTTTTAAGTGGTAGGACTTGAAGTTTGTTTTTCTTGGCGTAGGAACATCCTGGCTGAGAGACGTGGAGAAGGATATTAAAGGTGTTTTATAACAAGACACAAAACCTTTGACAGGAGATAGTTCAAAAGGATTCTCTAACATGCACTTGGCTAACTCTTGCCTCCACTTGCTAATGAAGAAATTGTAGGTCCCAGAGAGCGATTCCAAGGGTTAGGAGTCCCCAGGTGGGGTCCCACTTGTACTCATGAGCAAGATTTTTTGCTGCCACATTGCTTCTGCCCCATTTTTCTTCTCTTCCAGCATAGCTGTTCCTTGAGAATTTCATTCCATGTGATAGAATTGCCTCACTCATTAGTGAGCATGACGATTGAGATGACGCGGAGTAGGCACTCAATAAATCAAAGTTGGTTATAATAATAGCATCAATAATGGAGAAAAACAACTCCACTGATAACTTCTGCCAATGCCCACAGGAAGCCAGAGGGACAAGTAGAAGGTGATTTGGAATATTGGAAGGAGAAGATAATCCTTTATGATTGATGATGGTGTTCAGATTTTAAATATAAGAGGATGACCCAGTCAGGATTCAATGGCAATTCCAGGTACAAGTCACTATGCGTTGCAGGTCTCCTTAATGGACTCCTGGTGCACACTTGACCGAAAAGCACCTCTAGCCTGCACCTCTCAGCTCTGGCCACCTTTTCATCCACTGAGAATGAGGATGAAGATAGCAACACTTAGGGGACGCCTGCTGAGGGCCAGGGACTAAGCTAAATGCTCTAAGTCTGTGACCTCACTTAGGTATCTGAGCAACCTGTGAAGCCAGGACTCTCACGGTCATTCTTTGTTTGACAGAAGGGGAAATACACATTCAGAGAAGTTGAAAAACTCGCCCAAAGAAGTCTCAGTGTTCTGACTTCAAGACACATCCTTAACTCCTTTTGATGCCTCAGGGATCTCTGTCAAATGTTCTGTACCCAGCCCTGCACAAAGGGCCTCCTTCTCCTGTCCTCATTTGTCAAACCCTAAAACCATCCTCAGCCCCTGGCCTCCTATGACCCTAACCAGGGTGCTTTCCCTCTCGTGCAATGCTTCGTGAAGGACAAATTTAGCTTCCTAGCTCCACACCTTTGCTTCTGAACCAGACAGAGAGTCGTATCACGTGGTGCATCGAGTCCCCAGGGAAAGAGTGTGCAAACATCAGCTGCAGCTGTGGTTCCTTTTACGCACGCAGTTCTCAGAGGGACCCAGACCCACACTGTCAGGAGCTGAGCACACTATCCCCTTTTGGGAACTGAAGCGACATCTGGGGGGTCATCTGCCTTTGGTCAAGATGCCTTCTTCTCTGTAGGAAAAGGCAGGCTTCCCTCCCCACTTCTAGCACCAAAATGCCGGATGGTAGGGAGAAAACTGCCAGCAAGAGGTGGTGTTGCCAGACGGCACTGGCTCCCCCATCCCAGCTGACTCCCACAGTTTCCTCTTTCTGGAATGAAGCAGCATCCACCCAACTCTGTTCTTCCTTCTGACAAGAGAGGGCGGTCTCAGCAGAACCTATGTGTAGCATTTTGGGGAAGATGCTTTGATCAATCCCCCAGGCTTGAGGCAGGACATTCCTTCCATGTTTCTGTGTAGGCTTTCGAAAGGCATGTCCAGTAGGGTTGTACTGTATGTGCTTCAAGCTCCAAAACCTGACACCAGCTGCATGAGAGGAGATCTGCCACTTAGTTGAAGCCTCGTGTCCTTCCAGAAAATATTTGCCTGAATCCCATATTATTTTAATCCTTATTGAAGGATTCTCTGGAGTCTATATTAAGAATTTCATAGGAAAATAATCTTAATCTTCCTCTGTAATACACGTCAATTCTTTGTAATCTAACTCAAAACAGCAAGCCAAAAAATTTTGAGCTCAGAGAGACTGAAGCTGAAACTACCCAAAGTGCCATTGTTCAGCTTCCTTGGAAACAGATGGGAGGGAGATTTGTACTCAGATGTTTCTGGAAGAGTGCTCTCTGAACTCAGCAATGAGGGAGCGACTGAGATAGAACCAGGTGGGTGAGAATTAGCATGAAACAGGATTCAGCTGATCCCACCGGAAAGCTCTGAAGCTGAGATGGTCCTTCAGAAATGCCTTGAATTAGCCTCTTTGTACTTCGTACCTCTGCAAGAACCTGACCCCGGGAAGAGGGTGTGTCACCTTTGACAAGGCAGTTAGTTACCTTTAGCTGAGAGCAATCCTCCAAAGGGACTTCACACATGGGCCACCAATGGCCAACACTCAGTCACTGGGGGTACTGTATACTTTGCTACTAGGGTAGCAGATGGATTTAGTAGGCAAGCAAAGTGTCTGGCACATATTACACATCTGTTTGTCTCCAAAGCCTACACATTTAACCCTATCTCCATCCCTATAAATCAGTGGTTCTCAACCTTCCTAATGCCACGACCCTTTAATACAGTTCCTCGTGTTGTGGTGTCCCCCATAAAATTATTTCCGTGGCTACTTCATAACTGTAATTTTGCTCCTGTTATGAATCATCATGTAAATATCTGTTATGTGTTTTCCGATGGTCTTAGGCAACCCCTGTGAAAGGGTCATTCGACCCCCAAATGGGTCGCGACCCACAGGTTGAGAACTGCTGCTATAAGCTGCACCCAGCAGCTTCCTCCCTATATTTCTGCAAATAAATCATCCTGTTGCTCTGATAATCAACAATGAACCTGAGCAACAAGTTATCCTTCTGTGCCCAGCAAGCCCTCACTTCCACGAAAACTACTATTTTGGTCACCATTTGCGATTTCTTTCTGGCCCATTGCAATTCCCAGACTTGCTTAATGAAATTACTTTCTACCTTGTCCAACATAGGAGGCCCATGGACCATAATAACCCTGTGACTAAAAACCATTTCAGCTATTCACCAAATTTTGATTCAGTGCTCACTATGTGCTGGCACCATGCTAAGCATTTTGTATTCATTCTCTCCGATGGCCCTATGAGGTCAATATTTTTATTCCTAATTCATAAGTGAAGAAAACAGGCTGAGAAAGTTTAATTACTCACCCGTGATCAAACAGCCTCAATTTAAATACTGATCTACTTTGCTTCAAGACAGCTGTATTCATTCACTATTATTAAATAAATATTTATTAAATGCCTGTGCACTGCCCAGCACTGTGCAGATGCTATGAACAAAACTCCATGCAGGATACATGCTTCCACACTCTTTGCTCTTACTGAAGTTGCATTCTAGAGC
Source organism: Lyroderma lyra (assembly GCA_004026885.1). Taxonomy (NCBI): domain Eukaryota; kingdom Metazoa; phylum Chordata; class Mammalia; order Chiroptera; family Megadermatidae; genus Lyroderma; species Lyroderma lyra. Next base: position 338,274 of record PVJL010000285.1, read on the forward strand.
AGGAGTCACAAGTACAAATGCCGATGGGGGCTTTGAGTGATTCAGGTGGGCAGAGAACAGAGGGGAGTGAAGAATTACTCCCTGGCTCCTGAGGGCAGCAGCTACTTAACTCCAGCCAAATGCTGCTATGTGAGAATGGGGACCCAGAGTTGTCCCATTTTCTATTGTTTACTAGAAGCCAAAATATCTGCATTTTATGTGAAATACCTTGATATTTTATAGTTGGGAATGAATGTAACTATTCTGTAATCACTAATATTGGCTAAACAAAAGTCATATCAAGCCAGATCAAAACCTAGGGTACAAATGCCACCTTCTACTGAGGTTCGTAGAGAGTTGGCCCACCTGACTCCAAATCAATCTTACACTGAAATATCAGGGACACCTTACACTCTCCCAGGCTGGAGGCTCTGCCCATATATAGCAAGCTTCAGAAAGCATCTCGAAGTGTTCTGGCTGGAGGAATCCTACAGCCTCTGTAGATTCTCTCTAATTCCTTGAAATTCCACTCTTTCCCAAGCCCAAGGTTATTAGCTGACCCATTTCTGTCAGGAAATAGCTTAATCGTGGGCGTCTGCAAACATAAGACAAGGCTACGTGACTGCTGTTCAGAGTCGTCTTCCCCCTTCTCGCTTCTGCTGCCACCAGATGGTTCTGAGATAATGCCATGTCTTTCCTGCAACAAATAACATTCCCAAGTCATTTTGCTGATCTCCTCTGATCATCCTGGGAATGCAATTTCTTAGCCTCTCCCTTCTTGTCATCGCTTCCCCTGTCTTATCTTCAGAGGACTGGGGGACCTGAACTGTTCACTTTCCAAGGACAGTCAATCATCCTATGTGAGGAGCTCAGGGGCTCACGTACATGGTATAAATGTGTAGACTCAGAGTTCCGGCTCGCCCCTGGATGCTTACAATATGTTTGTGACCACCCTGTCATGCCCCAAATTATTTGTGATACTGATCTCACTCATTCTCTTAACAAAGATTCATGTTCTCTAATCAAACAAGAGGATTTCTTGCCTCTTACAAATCTCCCAAGAGACAAAAACAAGATGATCTTAGCTCACAAACCTGGCTTCCAGCCAAGCTTTGATCTCGCATTTCAGCCCTTCCCCCTTGGTCCTCAACATAACTCCAGCCACAGTTAGACAGTCAGCCCCTTCTAGCTCTGCAGATGACAGGAGAGGCAAGAAGTGGGGATCTAATCAATATTTACCACCTGCCCCTGGATAGTAATTGCTAGGAGGGAGAATTGGGCCTCAAAGATGAGATCATTATTAGCTGCAAGAAAAAGCTGGCAGAAAAAAATGGCACTATTATTCTGAAGTGTTCATCTTTTTAAGTGTGAAAATAATGGCTGACGTGCAAAGACTGAGGGTTTTACACCCAGAGAACATGAAAGAATTCTTTGAATACATTGTTTGACATAGGTGTTTTGTGGCACTTGAAAGTTTTGTTTGAGGTTTCAGTTCATTTTAAGCTACCCTCCAAAGATAATGTTATGCCACAATTTTTTAATTTTGCTGAGGCACAAATGTAGATCACACTATGAATACCAAGTCATTAAGTAGCTTAGCTGATTCAGATTCTCTGGCATCAGATTCTCTATGGAGTTTTAGCCCCTCTTAGTATGTAGTTCCACTTAATCCTCACAAAGAGTCCTGTTGCAGAGTTATTATCCTCATTTTATAGATTAATGTATAGGAGGAGATCATGGGCTATGGTAATATTACTGATAACGAAGACTTGAGAACACAAAACGTCTATCATTGGCATGTCAAGAGCCTACTGGACTAATTTTCTTCTTATCCTTGGAACAATCTAACTAAAAGAAGAAACATGAGTGCAATGATCTAGAGATAGTCTTTTGACCGTAACTGAAGCATCAACTGAGGCTTCCCGAGGCTGTGAAATCTAACTAGAGCTACTGCAACCTCCTATTTTACCATCTAGGAGATTGTTACTCCCAGACTCCTTTGCCGGTTCTCTGGGCATTACACACAAATGGGGCAACTCTCTTAAATTTAAGCTGTGTCTGTGTTCCTTTGAAAATATCCCCAAGCTAACCCTTTCAAAGGTTTGCATAAAAAATCCAAACAAATGTTTTATGGTTTGATAGACATTATGGAAGTTTTTTGTTTAAGTGGAGATACATGAAGAAACATACAGCATGCCACCATTTTACTCCCTCCTTTCCCCCTTTGCGTTTTGTGATTTCATTCTCCAAGCACTCTAAGAGCTACAATGCATCCTCTTTTATGTAATCTCCTGGTCCTTTTCTCTAAAAAGGCAGTAGCCAACTCTCAGATCTTGAGAAGCTTAGATTAGCCTAAAGTGAGGCTGTCAAAGTATTTTCCTGTGAAAATGTTCTTGTATCTGCTGCTTACAGAATAAAAATCCCTCCTTTTGGCCATGTAACCATGAGAACTGTCTTTAAATGGATTAAGCTTCCTTGGGAAATAGGGAGATTGATTTCTCTAGACCAAACACATAGAGAGCCATTTAGGGGGACATTGGAGAAGGATTTAGATGGATAATTATGGCAAACTACCTTCAAGATCCTTCCAACCTAAAGATCCTTTATTGCAAGAGTTCTAAGACTGCTACACTTTGATAGGAGAGAGGCCTGGATTTCCATGCTCCATCTCTCACTAGCTGCAGGAGTGTAGACACAGTATTTATCCCCTCCATGACTTATTTCCCATTTCTATAAAATGCATATGATAATTAATAAATGACAAAATGTTTCTCATGTATTTAGCCCAATGTAATAGCAGTAATAGCATCATAAAAGAGGGCTGCTGGTATTAACTTTATTTTATTGTTATTGTTTTGTTGGAAGGTTGTCCAAGTCAAAGAATTTAATAAAAAGAGTATTTAATTAGGAGTCAAAAGAAATAAACTTAGTACCACTTTTGCTCCATAATAACTGAGTAATGTTAGGCCACTTGACTAATCTGTGCTTCAGTTTCCTCACTTGAAGCCGTAGCATGATGATTACAATCCTCTTTGACAATGCCTCACAGGTGCCATGAGCGTTACATTAGAAAATTATGGTAACCACGCCTTGAAATAGTTAATTACCTTAAAAATTGGTCAAAATGGCAAGGTTTGCCACATCTGCCTTAGATGCCTGTCTCACTCTTTCTGAGTCCTCTTCTCCCCAGTGCTTTTATATTGTCCCCAGCTTGCCTGGGACCCATGGAGGCACACCAGGTTATCCACACTCCTGGAGAAATAATGCGAAATCTACTCTCCCCTCAATCCATCCTCCTCTGCTTAAAAAGCTTGCCTTTCAGTGGTTCCTTCTCTCTCTCTGCTGGTTCAAGGACTTATTAATGACTTTGTAAGCTACCATTCTCTGTGAACAAACACATTTGTGTTTTTAATAGGAGTCTCCTAGATACTCCATCCCATAAAGCAACAGGAAGATAAGGGTAGTGGAATTATTTTAGAGGAGACAGATCCTATGGTATCTGTGCATAAATCAGCCTGCTTTATCTAAAGGTAAGCCAAAGGTATTGTGTCCTAGTGGAGCTGCTATCCCAGGCCCTTGCTGCTTGGGATAGCTGTAATATCCACATACACTCATATCCTTAAAACAGCTTTCAGTCTATGTCAGAGCTGGGCAAGAGGTTAATTGCTGTCCACCGTGGACTTGGAGAAGTAGCCCTTGCCCTGAAAAAGTCTGCCCAGGTCTGATCTATACCAAACTGCCTCACCTGTATGGCCAGAGGTAAAGGCATGGGCCACATGACCGCAAGACTTTCCTTCTGATTCTTGGAATCAAATATCAAAGAGATTCCAGGCAAACTGAAGACAACCCATTTTCATTTCTTCAACAACAAACATTTACTGAATTCCTACAATAAACCAGGCACTATGCCAGAATTTGAGCACACAAAGCTGAACAAATGCAATGTAGTCCTGAACTGGCCACTAACCTCTTCCTGTGAAACTAAACAAAAGTACTATTCATTCTTAATATTTGAAAGAATAAAAACAAACACTTTTCACATACAGTTTCTCATTTGTTCTTCAAATAACTCTACGATCTAGTAACTGATCTCCCCATTTAACTTAGGAGGTATCTGAGGCTCTGAGGGCTTGAGGCATTTGCCTAATATCAAAAAATCATTAAGTAGGACAACTGGAATTTGAGAGGGCATGTATTTTAAGTGAAAGGTAAGTATGTTGTCTTTAGTTTGTGCCAGCCATCTTTGGGATTCTGGGCCTGTTTAAATCATTAGTATGAACCAAATACAAAGGTATTATATAATCAACATACCCATCTGACATAACAACTGTCCCCTACCCTTACCCCAGGCAAATGCAAAGACAATGCAAAGATGTACACCCTCCAAAAAGATAGCATAGACCTTGAGGAGATTGTCACCTGCTAGAGTCATTAGCTTTCTGTCCATCAGAAGGGCTCTGATTTCACAGTACATTTCATAACTGGAATAGGAGATTCAGACACAAGACCAGCAGTCTAGTATTAGAACAGCCTTGAAGCTCCTAGGCTTTTTGGTTAGAGACAAATCATTTGGTCAGAGTGCTTTTAGCTTTCTATTTGGGTCCAGAGGGTGCAGTTTCTATGACAACCACTTTTTTTCTGTAAGCAGATCTGCCCCAAGCACAGTGGAAGCTTGTAATCAGTTCTTAATAAATGTTCACAAATGACTGATCAGTGACTGGAAATACATCTTCCTTCTCCAGTACACACCTTAGTCATTCCCAATAGTGAGTGAGTTCATAAGGGCTTCTTCTGAATTATAGGGAAATTTATTCTAGTATTCCTGGAAGCAAACAGAAGTAAGTTTAAATAAACATTCTCTATGCCATTAGCAGTTCAACTCTGTAAAAATAGACTCTAACTAGAATTTCTCTAATTCAAGGCAGCTTGGATCTCAATAACAATATCGAAACAGCATTTCCCTGGCTGTTCCTGCACCTGCCAGTAATCCAGCCTCCTCAAACTCCTCCCTGGCTCATTCGGGGAGAGTCCAGGAAGTGGCCCATCTCACATAGTGCTCTTGGCTACCATTTTCCCCTCTTTTCCTATTCAAGCTTGTAGCAGTGAAGTCCTCTGTCATGACCAATGTCAAAGACTCCATTATACGAGTATGACCTTGATTCTGGAGCTCAGTGACCTCCCAGTTGTAAATGTGAGTTGACTATGGCTTAGGCAGTAATTTTTTGTGTGGGCACGCCCTGGAGGCCCAGACTCCTTGTCCTCCATATGTGCTTGGCACTGTATTCCAGGACAAGTACAATTTAGGCTGTCAAGCTGGGTCCTCTGCTATAAGCCAACACAAGCATGTAACTGCACTGACTTTTTTTTCAGATGGAGTTGAATGAGCCTGGATTTAATCAAAGAGGCGATGATAACTGTGCTAAACATTTGTATCTCTTTTATGCCTGGTAGGAGTAGTTGCGCTAATTCTACTTATGTATAGAGTAACTGGAAGGAGAACTGAGTTTATTTACTCCACCCCCTGAAAAAGGGAAGACAGAGCATAAATTTGGGGCACAGTCCCTTGATGGAACTGAATGACATAACTGTTCTATCAGAAGTTGAGACACATATCTGAAGAGTGAGTTTATAAAGGCAATAGAACAGATGATTGCAAATGAAGTTACTTTCAGATGTTGCATTTGTTTGTTATTTCCTGCTTTGCTCAATATAACAGTTGCTACAGTTGTCAGGACAGCAGGGAAATTTAAACAAGAAGCACATACAAATAAAAGAGATAAGCATGATTAGGGCATAAAATGGAGTTGGAATGAGATTTATGAAAAAAACAAAACAAAACAAAAAAAAAAAACAAAACCAAAAAACAAAAACAACCACTCACCAGGATCTAGGCTTCCCAGCATTGACACACAAAAGATGCTGATTAACTATAGGATTCCTGAATTTCTCAAGATTGGTTTTAAATTTCTCAAGAAAAGACAGCTAGCTATACCTGATACCAAATACAAACATTGTTAATAATAAATTGCTCCCAAGAGGCCTTAGGAAGTGAGAGCTCCATGAGTCAGTCTAGAACACGCAATCACCGAAACCAAAGAAAGCACTCAATGGTCAAATCATGATTGTTAGTACACAAATGATACAAGTATGTATGTAAGTTCTCAGGAATGGAAGATTAAAGAAGCCCTAGCCAGGAATTATAGATTCTTGCTCTCTCCATCTTCATTCCCCACTGGCCTCTCCCTTTTATGATTGTTGCTCCATCTGGCACTCTTGTTTTCTGCTCCTTTTCCCTCAGTGACTCTATCCGTCTATTAGTCTCTCTGTCTTTCTGTAAGTGTTTTCTCTTCCTGTCCTGAAGTTCTGAAAGGATATTGCCCAAGGTCATACAACTGATCGGTGCAAGTGACATGCCTTAAGGCTTTGAGTCAGACTTATGTTTCAGCCCAATCCCTACGTCATTCATTCAATATTTACCAAGTATTTCTTGAGTTCTAACTAAGGTAATCTTATCTTGTCTCAAGATGTGAAATATCATCTGTATGTCTCCCAAGTTTGCACACCTGGTTCTGACTTCTTTCCTGAAATCCAAACTCACATACACAATGCCTCTGAACGTCTGTGCTCAGAAGTCCAGTAAGCCCCTCAAAGTGTCCTTGGCCGAAGTACCAGAAAGCATGGGTTCCCTTCCACAGCTTCTGCTCACATCTCTGTGTATCTGAAAATGGTATCTCCATTTACCCATTTATTCAAGTAAGTTTTCTTTTCCTGCCCCCCATATATTAGGAAATCTGCTTGATTCACCTTCAAAACAGATCCCCAAATCTACCCACTACATTTCATTCTCAAAACCATATCCAGTCCAAGTTTGTGCTCTCTCTCTCTCTCTCCCGCTGTACTGCTAAAACAGCATACACATCTCCCTATTCAAACCTTGCCCTACTCTCAGGCTGATCTCCACACAGCCTCTGCAACAATCTAGTTCATCGATCCCAGGCAGCGGTATGAGTACCCCTGGGGGTATGTGCTGGGCCGTTCAGGGGTACATGAAAAATAATCAGTAATGGCAAATAAACAAATAAAAAGAAAAAGCAAAACGTTAGTTATGGAACAATAACTGTTACGTTTGAGTCACTGTTAATGGAGACACTTCAAAATTAGATCACATTAGTGAATGATAATTGGCTGTGACCCCTCCCCGCAAACCGCTCTTTCACCAATCATTATGCAGTTTCAGAACAATCCATTTGCGGCATTTCTAGAATGTCCCCAAACATATAAATGCATCCATAGCCAGACTGTTTGATCATTTTATTCAGTTATTGACTGAGTAAAAGTAAGTGTATTGTTTTTAATCATGATTCTTTTCAAATAGTTTTTTTATTTAATGTTTAAATATTTTATCATCATTATCAATATGTACTGTGTTATGAATATTGTAAAATTAAGTCTGTGGTTTGTACTTCTAGTGTAGTAATGTTTCTTTCCTAACTTATCACCTCATTTCCACTATTTTACATTAAGATAGGCACTGAACAAAAGTGTCAGTATTTAAAAACAGCTGTTTTAAAAACAAAGGGTGCAATTTGTAGAAGTGAGTTTGAAAGGGGTACACAAGTGGACAAAGGTTAAATCTAAATCAGATCATGGTACTCCCTTGCTCAAAGCTTCCTAAAGTTGCTCTTCCACTGAATACAACCTACATTTCCTATCAAGGAGTGCCTTACCTGGCCCTAACTACCTCTTTGGACTCATCTCTAAGCACTTGCCCTTTTATTTATTATGCTCTACAAACACTGACTGGTCCTCTTATTCCTAGAACAGGCCAAGTTCTATCTCACCCCAGGGCCTTTGTACTTGCTAGTCCCACCAGCTAGAGCATGGTTCCCCAGATTTTCATAGGAATTATTTGCTCCTTTATTCTGGTGTATCAAATACCATCTCTGGAAAGAGGCAGTTTTCTCTATTCCCTATTTCCTCCTTTGTTTTGTTTTCTCATAGCACTTACTCCTTGGAGTCATTTTATACACCAGTTGATTTGTTGATTGTCTCCCTGAGGCAGAATGTAAATTCCATGAGGCAGGGGCTTTCCCTGTGTTGCTCCCATGGTACCCTCAGCACTTAGTGGAAGTGAGTGTCCCATTAGAAAAATTCAATGCATTGTTATTGAATCAGTATTTGAATGTGCTAGATGTACAGTAGAAGTCGACTATCTGTTAATTGAATGAACAAATATTACAGGCGCTAGAGCAACAATAGTGCACAAGACCAGTGGACCTCCTGTATGCATGGCACTTAGCAGAAGAGGTATCCATTAAATACATAATAGCAATAAAATAAGAAGAATATTATGGTAGTGGAAGTGCACAGAAGTAGCAGGGACCTTTAATCTAATCTGCTATAGAATTTAACACCTTAGAAGTATGGCTTTAAAAAACTAATTTCTCCTAGCCCTAATACCCACCTGTGTGAAATGGGGATACTGGGATTATCAGTTATGTGGCATTTGCAAGAAGAAAGAGGAATATGTATATAATGCCTAGCACATAGTATATGCACAACAAGATTCAGCTACTATTGCTATTGTAATACATTCACATTGGTTATACTTCCTGATTGTGAAAATTAAATAAAATAATGTATGTGAAGTACTTAAAAGTGATTCCTTGTACAGTTCAATAAATGTCATTATTACTAACAATAATACGTAAGTCTGCGGTTGTCAGGAAATTCTTCACAGAGGAAAAAAATTGTTATTACTTAAAGGAAGCATTCTTAATCTAAGCAGGAAGGTACACCTATGCATTTTGTTTCTTAGTCAACAATTATTCATTTTTTAAAATGGTTTCTTATAACATCCTGAGATGAAGAGTATCCTGTTTTGGTTCTTCTATTTTGCAAACAGAGAGAAGTGGCTCAAGTTAATTAGCTGATTCAAGTACATACTAGTTTTGCTGTTTAACCAGTAAAGGACTTCTGTAAGAAAAGACTGTACAGTAAATTTGGATTGCATGCCTACTCTGTGCAAAGCCTTATGAAAGATACAGAAATGCATAACCACTAAGAGATATCACTGTGCTTAGGGTGAGTGAAGATACTGAAATAAGCACACAATGTAGACAGAAAAGTTAGAATGATCTTTCATGGTGCTAGGCTAGAATTATAGGAACAAAAAAGAGTGAGCCTATGGTCAGGAGGCGTGGTCAGAAAAGACACCATAAAGAAGGTAAAAATTAAATCTGGGCTTCAAAAAAATGAATAGAATTTAGACAGTGGGTACAGAGAGATCATGGGGAGAGTGGCAGAAAGAAGACAAAATATGAGCAAAGGTGGTGAAGATACCCAACACCCATAGCTTCGAGTAGTCAAGTTCTCTTTGTACAAAAAGTTCTTATGGGAGACACTTGGAAAATAAGGATTTGTAGACAATTTCTAGATTAAGGAGGTTGGATTTCATCCTACAGACAAGTAACAGCCATTGCATGGTTTTGAGCTGGAGAGACCTTCTAAAAATGTCTGGAGACTACTTCTAGCAAGACCACTTAAGGTGCTTATTGAAAGTTCAGATTGCTGTGCCCTGTTTTAACTTACTGAATCAGAATCATTGGGACCAGGACCTGTACAAGTATGCATTTTAACAAGCTCCCAGGTGACTTTTAATGCCTCTTAAAAGTTTGAGGACACTTGTCTTAGAGATTATTTGATAAAAAATCTCTGCATTTCTTTTATTTTATTTTTTTAATTCATTTTTATTGCTAGACTTATTGGGGTGACATCTGTTAGCAAGGATTACATAGGTTTCAGGCATACAGTTCTACAGTGCATTGTCAACTTGATGCATTTGTTTTAAAGATATGGAAATAGGGGTTCAAAGAAGTCAAGTGACCTTCCCAAAGTCAAACAGCTATCTAGAACTAGGATGAGGTGGTCTTACTTACTGTCTAGACTTGTTCTGTCATGCCATGCAAGATTTTTATCTGATGGTTGGGTGTTGCAAGGTAGGCACTATGTCCTCACTTTCAAAGTGGTGAGGCAGAAAGACTAGAACTAAGGCCTAATAGACACAGATGCCTTAAAATTCCAACAAAAAGATGTCTATCTGCTGTGACTGAGAAGACCATCCTGTAGGGAGGTGGTTGGTCCACACAGACTATCACGGTTTTCAGATGGACAGCAGAGCAGGGAGCATTTCTTGACTTTATGACCCTAAATCCAATTACCTGCTTTGAGTTTTATACTCTTTGATAAGCCATGCTGTTTAGAAGAGCATATACTGAATTTAGAGAAAGAAGATCTGGTTTAAAGTCCTTTCTTAGCTGTGTAATTTGGGCCAAATCAATTATGGCATATTGTTACCATGAGATTGGATATGCCAATCTTCCTTTTTTATAAGTTAAAAAAAAAAGAGCAGAAGTTTAGAAGAGTAGGATAACTTGTTTAAAGCTACGCAACATGTTAACTTTCTAAGTCTCCATTTCCTCAAAATGAGGAAAATAAAATCAACTCTAGTCAGGGGCTCCTAATATTTTCTTTTCACTGTAGTAAATGGTAGCAATCATTCTCTCTCTCTCTCTCTCTTTCTCTCTTTCTCTCTCTCACACACACACCCACACACACCAATACCTGTATAACAACACACACACACACACACACCCACGCACACACCAATACCTGTATAACAACATAGTGTGACACATGAACACTTAAGGTTTATTTAAAAGTACCTTAAGAAGACAAAGATTACCTCAAGGTAAGAATATGTTTACGAATTATGAACCCACTTCTGGGCCTACATATGGATTCTACCATGTGGTTTCCTGGAGCACCTTCTCTACCATAACTGGTGAGATGTGCTCCAAGCCTTTCCACAACCTACATTCAAAATGACCATCAGTCAGTAGCATGCTATCTCTATCCTGTTCTTCCACTATCTGCCTCACCTTTTCTGGGGAACAGAGAGTGGCAGTGTTGTCCAAATATGTCTAATCAGGCTGCCCAAAACAAGGAGAGCTTTAGCAGGTATTTGGACTTGGGGTACAGAGCAAAGGGCCAAAGACTCAGAAAACCAGGGAAACTTATAGGTTATCTATTCTGCTTGAGATGTAGTTCTTATAAAAATGGCTTGCTTTTCTCTGTCTAACTTATTTCACTTAGCATAATACCCTATATGTCCATTCATGTTGTCACAAATGGCAACACTTCATTTTTATGCCTGAGTAACATTCAATTGTATGTACGTATCATATCTTCTTTATCCAATTGTCTATTGTAACTGAAAAAAATTTAAATGGCCTGCATTCATTTAAGAACAAACCAAACATCCCTTCTCCTAGTTTCAATTAGATAAAAGCAGAGAAAAACAGCAAGGGAGGAAAGAGGCCTTTTTTTCATCTTTTGGAAATAATCTACAACATGAATATTCTAAATAGCAGTTACTCTAGAGATATTTTTTAATCTGGATTTGTTTACTGGCATCTCATGAGTGGAGGCCAGGGATGCTGCTAAATACTCAACAATACATAGGACAATCCCCTGGACAAAGAATTATGGATCCAAAAGTGAGAAGGATGGAAACCTGTTTTAGGGTTTCTCTCTGAAATTCTTTGATTCTGAATTATAATTGTTCTTGTAGTTTAGAGGAAAGTATGATTGCCAATCATGGGTGTGGCTAGGAATGGCCAACTCTAATCTCTTAACTGCATCTATTAAAATATAATAGTAGGCCCAGTAGGCAGGTAAAACATGAGGCAGGGCTTCCTGTACCCTTGTGGAAATCAAACTAAGGTGATTTGCTTGAGATGGTATACATTTCAAAGCAGCAGGTGTGTAACTTTTATGGATACAACCTTAGTACCCACAGATGAACATCTTCCTCTCTTCTCATTTTACTTGTTTTAAAGTGCCATATTTTGGAATTAGCTTTTTGAATTGTGACTCATCTTATGTCTCAAGAACTCCCACCTCCCCACGTCTCATCAGGACTAGCTTGGCTGTGATGGGTCTCCCTGTAAGCAGAGGTTTATAATGAATAGTTTTTCAACTCATCTCCCCACTCCCACTGTTTCCACATACAAGGTCTTTGGAAATTGAAACTATCCTGTGTTTTGGCCTTAATACCCTATCCTCAGGATTAAACAAACCTTTCACATCTTCCCTCTTTGTTGTATTCTCTCCATTGATTTTTTTTTTTAGCACTTTAGGATGAATCAAGAGACAGAGAATCAAACAAGTCTGGGTACTCATACTCTTGTATCAATATTGCTCCTACTACCTCTTTAGTCAATTTTACAACAGATTCACATCTTGCACCTGGTACCAAGAACAGGTATAATGGAATATTAGATACTTTTATTTGTCCTGGGATTTAATTGATGATGGGTAATGCTGTTAATAGTTGCTCTTGGATAAAACAATCAATAGGCCTATGGTCTCTCTTAGATAAATATAAGCAAGTCACTCAAGGCTTCACTTGGTTCCTACGTAAAAGTGCAGAAACAGCTAGAAGACCGCTGAGATTCTTTCCACACTTTAAAATTAAAAAGCACTGAGAAATTTTGAAAATGTGTAAGCATTAGAAAATGTACGCTTTATGGTGATGACTTCTTGCTAATGGTGTCATTTCTACTGAAATGAGGAAGTTGGTTTTTACAGATGGACTCAGGAAATAGTTTACATCCTCTGTAGGGTTTAGAGTCACCGAAAGATTATGGTCACTGATGTGACCTATGGTAGCACTTAAGTGTTGAAGAAATCAATCCATTAATTCACTAAACAGATATATATGAGGCCACTATTGTGCAATTTGAGTACAGCAATATTTGTCTCTGTTTTGCAGAAGAGAAAATAAAGGCACTAGATGACTGAAGGGACTATTTGAGACAATCCCACAATTTTGACCAAGGAGGAAGGAAAGGGCAGCAGGGCATGAGGAACTATGTCCAGAACAATGAAAAATTCCCAATTCTCAGTTCCATGATTTGAATCCTTAATGTGTACTTCTCTGGCTGAAAATTCAACTGCTGAAGTAAATTATTTAACTGCTTAGGTGAATAATGAATAATCATTATTTACTGCCTTGTTAATTTGTAGTCTTAAGTTATTGGTCGGAAACAAGAGCTAAAGATAATGTTATTTTTTTGTAATACTTGATTTTTTTTAATACTTGAATGCTTGAAAATACTGCTTGAGTTTTCCCTCATACTTCTAAGTTATCCTCACCAGATGGAGAATATCTGATGTTTTGCCACAATATAAAAACTATTCCTCCTTTAATTTCCCTTATATTCTTAGTAGAGAGTTGAGTTACTATATCAAACTTGAATTCATGATGGGTATTTGAACTGTGGAGATTGACAGGTCAGGGAAGAAAATGTGTCCTGCTGGTGTGAAGCCCAGTTTAGAGGACTCTCTCTTTTCTTTCATAGGGAGGCCTCAGTTCTTCATTCAGTTAGGAGCCCCTTAAATCCTGGTTCATGTTTGGAGTCCACTGAACCTCAATGTATATTAAAACTCTTAAACTCTCTAATCTCTTGGGATCCCTATATTTCAATGTTACTGACTTGAAAGGCATAATGACCACATTCTCAGCTGTCATTTTATTGCATTTACTGTGACTTTGGTTCCCTAATTAAGTATGGGGGTGTTTACCCAAAACACTCTGGTAGGACTGGGAAAGCAAGGCAATTGGAAGCATGTTTAGAGACCAGTGTTCCAGGTTCTATACTAGTTACAGCTCTATATCCTTGACAACATTTGGTACTGTCCATCTTCTATTTTTCGTCGTTATAATAGGTATGTAGAGGTATTGCACTATGGTTTTAATTTGCATTTACCTAACAGTTAATGATCTTTAGCATCTTTTCAAGTTCTTATTTTTCATACATGTATCGCCTTTGGTGAAGTGTCTTGAATATGTATATGCATCAATACAGATATAGATATATGTGCATAATCATATACATAGTCAAGTCATTTATGAGATACATGATTTGAAAGCATCTTCTGTCAGGCTTTAGCTTACTTTTCTTTCTATTAACAAAGTTTTTCAAAAAACATGTGTTTTAAAATTTGGTAAAGTCCAAATTATCAATTATTTTATGGATTATTTTTCTGATGTTATGTCTAAGAGGACTTTGCCTGACCCAAGTCACAAAAGTTTCCTATATTCTAGAGTTTTAAAGGTTGTATAGTTTTAGTTTTCAAACTTAGGTCCATGATCCATTTGGGGTTATTTTTTCTACACTGTGTAAAGTATGTATCAAACTTTATATATATGCATTTATATTCAATGGTTCCAATAGTATTTAGTGATGAGATTATTCTTTCTCCACTAATTTCCTTTGTACTTAAATAAAAAATTAGTTGTTATAGATATGTACTCTATTTCTAGACTCCCTATTCTGATCCATTGACCTACTTGCCTCTTGTGGTCCCAATGTTGCTCTGTTTTCATTTCTGTAACTTTATAGTAAGTCTTAAAATCAGAGAGTGCTACTCCTCCAACTTAGCTCTTTTTTTTTAAGTTGTTTTGGCTATTCTAAATTATTTGCATTTTTATTTGAATTTTACAATCAAATGATCACTTCTACTCAAAGCATGCTCAGGGAGTCCATCTGGCTCCTTTGTGTGCCACACCTGGACTTTCTCAAGGCAAATGCTAGGACAAGAAGAGGGCACAACTCATCTGTTTTTCATATATCAGGTACCACTGTCCTTCATTGCCTGATGTCCAGTGCCTTGAAAATAATCTTTTCACGTATTTTTTCTGTTTGTTTGTTTGTTTATTGTTATTTCAGGCAGGAGAGCAAATCTAGTCCTTGCTCTCCATCTTAGCTAAAGGCAGACTTGTGGTTATTTACAGTTTTTGAAGTATCTATCCTTATCTTTTAGATGATCATACTGAGCTATGTACAAAAATCACATGATGTCTGAAATTTGCTTCAACGTACTCTTGATAGAAGAAACACCATTGGCCACAAGTTGATAACTATTCATTTTGGATGATAGGTACAATAGAACTAATTGTACTTACTAAAAAAGTAAATTACACTGGCATTTTTTTCCATAAAAACATTTTCAACAGAAGGGACTTAATACTTGCTTATCTCATGGGATAGTGATGAGGATTAAATGTGAAATTATATGTAAAATGCTTAGCACTATGCTTAGAATGCAATGAAAAGTAGCTACTAACACTACATAATTATAGAAAAGCAATCACAAAAGATATACAGAAGTCTGATTGAAAAATTTTCACATAAGAAACTAATAAAAACCTTTTAACCAAGAATGATTGCACTAGTGATCTCTGGGGCAAGGTTCAGTTTAAGCTTCAGTTCCTCCAGGAACTCTCTTAACCCACCAACTACGTTTGGTGCCTTTTCTCTAAATTGGCTGAGCAACTTGTTCTGTCCATTCTCAAAGTGCTTAACTATACCCTGAATGCTCTTCATGTATGAGTCTGCCTCTAATCTCCTGACATCTCCTTAAAGTCATCTCTGTATCCTTATAACCCAGCACATAGTGGATACTCAATCACGCTTGTTGTGCGGGTTGACATCATCTTCGCACCTGCTCATCTACTGTGTGCACACTTAGTTCCTGCTTCTGTGCAGACTCTGCTCTGGGTTGATGCTTTCTTGTTTGAGGGCTTTGGCACTCAGTTTCTGCCTATATACTTCACCATGCTCACTATAAGAAGTGGGTACCTTTTCACCTTCACTTAATTGTATTACCATAAAAGTTCCACATCTCTCCAATCCTTCTCCAAATAACTCCCCCTAACTGGCTTATTTTGTCCAGGGAGTCAGAGCTCAGGGTGACAGAGCGGAGAGCACTGTCAGTGAGGCCAAGCCTGCCTGGTGCTGCTTTCAGGCAGATCCACCTCTTTTTAGTCTGCATACTGGTACACTGAGATGAAACACTCAACCTAGAATACTAAAGAACTTAGAACCAAAGAATGTTGGGACTAAAAGGGCCATTGAAATAATTGAGCCTAGTAGTTTTTAAAAATTTTCTTCTAACAGAGGGTAAGATTCTTAAAAACCAAACCAAACAAAACTTATATTTCCTACCCTTATCCCCAACTTGGAGCTATTGTGGTAGAAAGGGTTGAAAGAGAGAATTTTGCTTTCATTCCCCTTTTGCACATCCCCCAACCACCAGATGAATGCACACACACACACACACACACACACACACACACACGTTAGCAGCTGAAGACTTCTCTGAAGATTCCTTAGGCCCCTGAGGAACAAGAGCATAATTTGCAAAGTATGCTTGTTCAACCGGTAAAACTGAGCATTTTCACTTTGAGGAAAGTCATACAGGGAATATTGAGTCTGAGACTCAAATTTCAGAATTCCTGGTTTCTTTTTTCTATTAATTAATCTACACTGCTACTCCTGACAGAAACAACAAAACACTCCACAGATGTGTCTGTCTTCTGAGTGTCAGAATTACATAAATTTTCTCAGTGTAGACCAATTTTAGTAGAAGTGTTGCTGGCACACACTACTTGTATGTGTGTGAGTGGTTTTATAGCACCATCCAGTGGCACAAGGTAATACTGCCACGAAAGCTCAAAAACTAGGTTCAGTCACTCTTTTCATTTTCAAAAAAATTCCATCAAGTGTTTACTTGAGAACCTTTGAAATGTCAGGGTTTACACTTGCCATTGGCAGCATAGCAAGCATTATTTGCAAAACTTATACAGTGATTTCAGAAAGATCTGTCCGTGTTACGCTTTACGGCATCCTTAATAGGCTGTCTTCACTACCAAGGAAGTAGGCCAGGCCTTTGACAGAAGACAGGTCTCTAAGACAGATTTCCTTCACTCCTTAATCTATCATACAAAGTGACCTCAGTCTGCTCAGAGCCCAGAAAATAGAGACCTCTTAAACCCTAAACTCTTGATGTGGGTATTCCTGGGGAAGTGAGACCTATGCAAAATCTCCCCTGGAATATTACAACCCAGTTATCAGTCTGAGAATTCAAAGGTATACGCTCTCTTGCGTCTTTGAGGGTAAGATATCTAGATTTTGGTAATTCCCATATAATCTTGAAAAGAGGTACCCTATAATGTGTCCAAACTCAAAAATATCTGATCAATCAGTAAATTTTCCTCCTTTCCAATTTGCTGTGACTCTACCTTGTGAGTGCTGATCAGACTCAAGCTAGAAAGAACTGTGCTTTTTTACCCCAATTGTGTGGAGAAGTGGTCTTTGCTGGACATCCTGGATTACTTACATAGGCCAATCAGTCTGCTGCTAGGAGATCTCTTACTTTGCCAGTTTCTTTGGATTTTTTTTTTTTTTTCCGAATCCAATTCACAGGCAATTAGATAAACCTGAAAAGTTTCTTGGTTCCTAGTGATAAATTCTAATCTTTTTTTTTCTTTTTTTTCAATTGTAGAAGTAACTTGGACATGTCATTTCATCCCTCTGACCTTTATTTCTCTCACTTGGAAAATTGTGTTATCCTTCTAGAGAATGTATGCAAAATTTTCAGCACTTCAGAAAACCCATACTCTTACTGATGGATTCAGTTTATCTGTATATAATTTTTTCTTTTATTGCCTGTGCTTCTGGTGTCATATTTAAAAATCCTTCTCAAATTTAATACCATTATTAAGTGCATTTTGTTCTTTTTTTTTTTTTTTTTTTTTTTTTGCTTTTTGGTATGTGGGTAGCTCCCTGACTGGGAATCGAACCCAGGCTGCAGCACTGACAGCGCCAGCGCCGAAGCCCCAAACCACTACACCATCAGGGAACTCCCCTTAAGTGCATTTTGAATGGCCTGATTCCCTGGAATGGTTTTATTACTGTTTCACAAACTGGAAACTTACTGTAATGATCACAATAAATAACAGTAAATCCTTGTGTAGTTTCACCTGAGTCTATATTTATGCCCTGTATCAGTCCTGTCCTTCCTCCAAGATACGTCGAAACATAAAATGCAGTACTCTAGCTCTTAAGGGGTAAGGTGCTCATAAAATACATGTATTAGTAAGGTATGAACATTAAAATATTTAAAAGAACTTTAAAAACCTAGGCTATTTTTCTCTTATAACAGCACGGAGTAGCCAAGTAAGTGGTGATAATAATAGCTAACATTTGCATCATATTCAAATGTGCTAGACACTGTTCTAAGTATTTTTAATGTGTTAACTCACTTAATCTTTACACAATTCTATGAGGTAAATACATTATTACTGACAATTTAAAGACTCTGAAATTGGGGTACAGGGACATTAAGAAACTTGCCCAGGGTCACGTAGCTAGTAAGTATTATTATAGCCATGATTCAAGTCCAGGCAGACCGTTGTTGTAATCTTTGGTCTTAACCGCTATATTACATTACCTCTTGAAGGTGGTGATCAGAGTGGAAACCACAAAACATTTGAACGTATTCTTGTTTACCATGACACATAATCCAGTATTTTAAAAAACACTGTGCCTTGTGAAAAAGAAATATATGTGGTTGAGATCTCTGAGTCTACTTTTTCAATTAATTCAACATAATTATTGAAAGTCTGCTGTGGTCAGGCACTGTTATAGATACATGGGGTTCCTTACAAAGTAATTGCTTGTGTCCCTCCAAAATTCATATGTTGATATGCTTACCACCAATGTGATGATATTGGGAGGTGGGACCTTTGGAAGATAATTAGGTCTTGAAGGCAAAGCTCTCATGACTGGTATTATAAATTCTCTTCTAAAAGAGACCCCAGATGGCTCACTAGTTCTCTTTCTACTATGTGAAATTCAAAGAGAAGTCGGCAGTCTGCAACTCAGAAGAAGGCCCTCATTAGAACCTGACCATGCTGGCCCCCTGATTTCAGACTCCCAATCTCCAGCTATAAAAAATAAATTTCTGTTGCTTAAAAGCTACTCAGGCTATGGTAATTTGTTAGAATATCCAGCACTAAGGTAGGTTTTTTTTTTAATCTGTAAAATAGAGACTAACAGTAGTTACCTCAGAGTTAGGAGGCTTATTTAGATGGTTTATCTGTATATCAGATTCTAAGATTACATTTTTTTCATATTTTAACATCTCAAAATCAAGATGCTCTGATAATGAATGGATCCATTAAAGTTGTTCTTTATCTTTCTTACTGATGTTTTTTATTTTAAGCATTTCTATTTGGCATCCGTTTTCACTATCAATTCTCTGTGTTGATATTTGCCATCTGTTCATGCATGTTATCCATCTTTTCTCCTAGAGTCTTTAAAATATTATTAATCATTGTTGATTTAAATTCCTGTCTGATATTTCCAATATCTGGGTAATCTATGGGTCTAGTTTTGTTGATTACTTTGTCTCTTAACAGTGTGTGTATATATGTATATACACACACACACACACACACACACACACAATTGCATTTATATAAATTTATATATTGTTATATAATTTATATATTGTTATATATTTTTATTGCATGCTGGATATAGTACATAGAATAGCAGAGAGAAAAATATTATTTGTGCTTACAAGGGGAATACCTCATCTTCTGTTGGGGTTTCAGTCAATATGGTCAGAAATTTAACTAGTTTCAATTTTGTGTTGCTTTAGAGCCTCACCAGTTTCATTTCTCTAGTATTTTCTTGTACTTGAGGTGGGGTCTGGTTTGCTAGATGGTCTTATCAATGTTCCTGCTCTATCCTCAGCTTTAGAACTTTCCTATACAGCTGCATGTCAAAGAATTTATCTCTCCAATATTCTTACCTTTCAACCAGCAGTAGACTATTGCTTGTTTACTTGATGATCGCCAGCATGGAAGTGGTGACAAGGTATGAAAGCAGTTCCCTTTTACCCTCCTTCTACCTTATTCCTAGGCAGGCCCTATGTCCATGGATCTCAGAGTTTGGGCTTTTTTGGTAGTCTTGCCCTTCCCCTAGAGTAGGAGACCTTAAGTGGCCTGGGCCCAGTACAGTTTCCTGCACTTCCTCTAGTCACAGAGTTTTATTCTTTTTCCTTTCTCCCCGTTAAAAGGAGTCTTCACCTATTTCCAGAAGGAAAGAGTGTTTGCTGCCCTTTCACTGACAACGTAAGTATTTTTCCTTAAAGTAGAAGGGTCTGAGCAGGATTTTGTGCTTTCTCAATACCAGTGACTTATTCCCTGTCTAGGCTCTCAAAAAAAGTTAAGATTTTATTAGAGTTTCTGAAATTTTCTGTTGTGAGATAGGAGCAACATTATTTTCAGCTTTCTATATCTTACATGTAAACTAAAAGTCTCCAGATACATTATTTCTAATTATTATTTTGTTCATTCATTTGCTAATTCAATGCATGTTCACTCTAAAAAATTTGGGGTATGGTGAAAGGTTCTTTAAAAAACATAAAGTTAACTGGAAATTATTTCACACAAATACAACTCCTAGGTTTATTTTTCCTGGTTCAATTATAAGCTTTGGAGAAAATAGCTTTGAATTTGAACTAAGCATAATAATTTTGGACCTCAAGGTCCTGAGGTGTTAATATACACTGGCTAAGAATCTGGATGTGAAAAAGTATCATGTCATGGTCAACAGGTTTCAACCTAATGGTAGAAAATGAGTGTTCAGCAGTGAACCATATAGAGATGAGCAAAACATCAGTGCTTATGCACACAAACTCTCTAGTTTTCTCTATCTAAGTCTCTGCAAGTAGAACTCTTCCATGGTTGTCTCCAGTACCTGAAACATAGCTCAGGCATGTAATGGTCACTCTATAATGATTTTTCTATGAATAAACAAATAAATGAGACTAGGTGGTGAACATATAAGGCAACACACAGACAATGCACTATAGAATTGTATACCTGGAACCTATGTAATTGTTGTTAACCAATGTCACCCCTATAAGTCTAACAGTAAAAAAATATAAAAGAAAATAAATGAGTGAGAAATCCTATTCCTTCTTAGGCAATTAACGTTGAAACCTCAACAAGGAGATACTGGATTTTCTTCTGCTTATAAAGGAATGTGGGAATTTTAGGTATTAATTGAAAAGATAAATGAGACACACCAAGTTATATTTCAGGCTGGTAAAAGATAGTATAATTTATGCTTCTTTAATAAAATTCATGCTGTTTTGTAACTTACATTTTCAGCCCATTATTAGTTTTAGACAAATCCTTAACAAAAAGAAGGAAATAAGAGATATTAATTTCAGGAATTTGTGGTGGAATATAAAATAAAATAAAAAAGCATGAGGAAAAAGCAATTCACAAATAAGTGTAATTAAATAGCCTTTATTTGTCTAGCTCAATGATAGATACTATGAGTGCAGGTACCAACAAAAGTATTAGAATGAGTAACATCAAGTAGCTGTAAGAAGTTGGGCAGAAATGAATACAGAAAAAAAATCTCTTAAAATAAAAAAAGCCAGATCTGTACAGACCCGTGCCTTATTGATAAGAAATTCAAAAATGCAAAAAGAATTAAACAAAGAAGTTAAACAAAGTATCTGGGACCTATAATAGTAGGCTTCAACATATAAGGATTTATTATCATTTTAGCCCACCAAAAATGTCCAAAAATATAGATCTACAATAATTAATTACCTTCTCCCTGGCTAACCTATCTCTAGAAAGCTAAAGTATTTTCCAACAATAAGTTTTGTTTTAGTCTAAATTGTTTTTCACAATGAAAATAAAATATTTTTTAAAAAGTCAATTTCTGTGCTGCCACTTTACTGTCACGGTCAGGTTATGTTGCCCTAGCAACTTAAAAAATGTGCTGCTATACCCACCTTTGATGTCATTGCAAATGGCATTGTCTTGACAGCACAATAAAATGTGCTTCCTCATTAGCTATTTTTTGTTTGGACTGTCAGCATTATTACTGGTAAGAAGGATCATATAATGTCTATTCTGCATGTGATACTCTTTCAATTACCAGATTGCTCTGGAGTCCATCCTTTTTCTTCATGTTATTCAATCAACACAGGGGTCCCTGAGTCTCTGTAGTTGATACTGTTTATTGCTTATACAGTTGCTATTTCTTCCTTCCTTCTTCTTACCCCTCAACACTCTCTGGCAGTCATATTTGTGATTCAGGAATAACCGAAATCCAGAAATGCATTCTAATAACTAAGCCAATTATAGTAATTCCATCTCCCTAGTTAGTGATTTATTCAGAGGCCTAGGTTTAAACTAAATAGTGCAAGGCATTCCCTTGTGACTGTACTGGTGCAGGATTTAGCACATGACCAATTTGGTTCAACAGAAGAACTTTCATTGCATTGTAGGAGAAAAGAATTTCTTTCAACAGTTATACAAGTACAAGGAATTATTTTTGCCACAATTACAGTAAGCAGGCATGTTGAGAGCATGAGGGATGCAAGCCCAACCCAAAGGTGATACCTGGTAAAAGGAGAGAGCAGAGAGAAGAGCAGAGTAATAAAAGTCAGAGCACTTGATTGTGTCTTGTTTGTAACATGTCCCACCTCTGAACTTCCGATGATATCAGTACCCACCCTACAAAATTTTTGGCACCAGGGACTGGTTTCGTGGAAGATAATTTTTCCACGGATTGGAGGGGAGGTGGAGGGGGATGGTTTGGGAATGATTAAAGCACATTACACTCATTGTGCACTTTATTTGTATTATTATTACATTGTAATAATGTTAATCTGCTTCTGCAGCCACTCCCCAGCACTAGCCATCACCACTTCAGCTCCCCCTCAGATCATCAAGCATGAAGCTCCCATAAGGAGTACTCAGCGTAGATCCCTCACATGCCCAGTTTACAATAGTGTTTGGGATCCTATGAGAATCTAATGCTACTGTTGATCTGACAGTATGCAGAGCTCAGGCAGTAATGGGAGCAATGGGGAGCAGCTGTAAATACAGATGAAGTTTCACTTGCTCACTCACCACTCACCTCCTGCTGTGTGGCCCTATTCCTAACAGGCCATGGACTGGTACCCAGGAGTTGGGGATACCTATATTATATGATATAATGCATTCTGTTATTATTTAACATAAAGTCAGGATTTCTTGTAACTAAGAACACCTTAACCGATCTAGTTCTAGCATCCAAGAGCAGATGTGATCTTGGACAGACCCTTTCAAGTCTTTGGACTTCATCTCTTCCATTGAACAATTAAGAGATTGGGTAGGAAGCCTCTAAATTGTTTTTCTGATTTTCTAAACTTCCACGTCTAAAACACAAAACACTTTTCTGGGCACCATGAAGTTCTCAAAGTAGTGTAAGAAATCAAGTGGGCAGTCAAGGCCCACTTCAAGTTTAGAACAAAAGACTACAAGATGTGTCAAATTTTAAAAACAAAAAGTCTTTAGAAGGTCACCTGAAGGGCTTGTGAGAGGCACCAGAACTGCCCAACTTCAGTCGTTACAAAATAAACCAAAATGAAGAAAAGGTAGTAAACTTTTTGTAAAGTGCAGAATTCACAAGAAGTGGCTGTTTCCTTCCTCATATTATGTGCAGAGAAGGGATGGCTGGTTACTTTGCTTCCTTTTAACTAGGGAGTCTCTGGCAGAATCATGATAAAAACACTAAGCATCGCCTGAGTAATCTTACATTGATTTCAGAACCTCTCGTCACGACTTTGAGCATGGGGTACTCCAAGCCAGTAAATGAAGAATTCAGGCAGAACCACATGTATGAGAAAAGAGTGGGGTTCCCCAGTTTCCTCTGGAATATCACAGTCTGAGGTAGATTCTAGTTTGAGAGGCAGCCCTATCTATATATGAATAGCTCTGGTTTTTCTTCCTTATTTTAGACATCCAAATTTGCCTGCCAGCAACTTCCAATGAGTTTTTATGCAGCCTTTTGGAGCAAACCTAAGCAAGCTGATTCTTGTAAATCCACTTCTCCCCAACACCTGCCATCCTCCCCAACCTGAGTCTTCATTTCGTCAGGGAAAATATTCAGGATCCTCTCAACTATTACCTGTAAAGCTTTCCTCCTAGGTTCTCTCCTGAGGAGCACTTCTTAAACTTTGCATTTTATAATTGTTGGTTTCTCTGTTGAAGTACAGCATCAAGAAAAGGACACAATACTCCATTTGTAATCTGTTTTCAGCCTGGTATTAAATGTCAGTGAATGCAGTTTAAATTTATTAGCTTTACCATCAGGATCCCAACAGACTGAAGACAGATTTTCTGAGCACCATTTTACAAGGCTTAAGAACACTCAAGAAACTCTCAAAAACTAACCAACAATTCTTAAGATTTATCCCATTAAGATAGAACATTATTAACATGCAGTCAAATGCAGCTAAATTGGATCTCAAGTTCCAATATTAAAGACTTCTACAGGAAATTGCAAGCTGCTCAGCTCTGTGTTACTTTTGTTGAATTAGTTACAGAGCCAAGTCTTACTTGGTGGGATTTCTGCCAGCATCAGTGTTAAGATGTGCATTGGCTTTCATCAGATGCCATTTCTATGAACATTTCAGTTAGTGAAACCAGGTCATAACAGTAATAGAACCAATTCCAGACTAGGTCATACGCTAAGAAGTTTAGTTTTTCCCTCTGACTGCACTTTTTAAGAATGTGCTTTTATTTCAATGGGCTCCCAGAGCAGCCATTGGACCTTTCTCTTTTATACAAGGGGGGAGTCAACAATAACCTAGAGAATCATGTTTCTCTATGTCCGCAATAATCAAGAAGGATAAGGGGTAGTAGGAAAATTTTCAATTGGCATTGAATAACAGATCAATTACATTGTTAATGCAGAAGCAATGTGTTACAGAACAAAAATGCATCTTTTTAATGTCACAGCTAATAAACACTGACTATTTGTATGTTTGTTATAGATAAAAGGGTCAACTAGATTGTAAACAACATAAGAACATTTTTGTCTTTATCATCATATTGCATACATGGTAGATAATATTGTATACATATGTATGAATAACTAAATGAATCAATAGGATCAAATCAACAAATGCTTGACATTTGCTTCTGTCATGAAGTTCAGCTGGTTCCTGGTGGGGGTCTTTAGATCCCCTTTCAATGAGATGGTCTTTAGATGTTTGCTGCCATTGATTTTTAGTCATGCCCATAACTAACGCCCCTATACAGTCAAATTTCTCAGTTTTATATTTCTTTAAAATTGAATTGGGTAAATTAGGTGAACCAAGCTCCTCCACACATAAAATTTTAGTCTTCTATCTTGGGAAAGATGATATAATCAAAAAGAATCATTTAGATCAGGTCTATCTCATCCAAACACAGATTTTCATAGCTAGCATAATGGGCCTTATGAAATAAGTAGGATTAGGAGAAAGTCAGATGTTTCTTAACAATATCCTCCCAGAAATATTATTTTGTAAAGAATAAGATCAAAAGTTATGTTAATAGGACAAATATGTAATCCTCATAGTTCGTAAGAGATGTTAGAATAAAATAGTATGTACTTTGGTGAAGAGTATTTGCTGTTTGTAATTTGTTATGTAGTCAATCACAGATCTTGTTGATGTAAGTAGTAAATTAAAAACAAAAGAACTCAATCTTCCTCATTCACAGAGGAACTCACGCATTTACCTTTGTGAAATATCAAATCCTGGTCACCCTCTGCCATATGGTAGAGTAAGGAGCATTACAGGGGAGCAAATAGGGTGGGGTTGGGGACAACTTGTTACACTAGAACAACAACAACACTTACCACATTGTATAATTGTATTTATTAGTTGATTATTTGGCTAATGCCTGTCTACACACACAGAGCTGTTTTGCTTTTTTTGTGTCTCCAGTTCCTAGTCTAATACCTAGCAAATAGTAATTATTCAATTTAAATACATGAAGGTTAAATACATGAATTAAATTTTCCTTTCTTAGTAAATATAAAACCCACAGCCTTCTAGGTTGGAATCAAAAGAGGAAGCGGTGATGAGAGGTAACTGGTGAATCAGCCCAAGTCTGTCCCAAAGATTCATCTTTCCCTATTGGGTCTGTCAGTGATTGTCCCTGATATCCTCATGCTGGCCTATACCTTCTTCACACTCTTGTCCAAGAGGAACACTAGACCTCTTTCTTAATATCTCTTGTTCCAGATGAGGCAGAACTAGAACACTCAGAAGAAATTTTATTATAGATTCAGGGATAATAAAGGGGAAGTAAACACAAGAGTACCAGGAGTCTCAATGATCTAAAGAGAATGATTTAAAGAGAATTTTTTTAGAAATTTTGAAGAGTGTAGAAATAAATTATCTGGTAGTATACAATAAGATAAAGGAAACCTAAGAAAATTAACATCTATTCTTAAAAATATGCTATAACCATGGAATGTTCCAGAACTTACAACATCATTTGGTCCAATTTTCTATATTTTCAGGGAATAAAAAAAACATGAAAACAATTGTTCAACATTACAGCGGACTAGTAGGAGAGAGAGAACAGAAATTAAGTCCTATTGATATCCAATCTAGTTCTTTGGTCACCCACCTTAATGTTTGTTACCAACTGCCTACCTCATAACAACCCCCGTGCACCCAAATCACTAAAATCCAAAATAGATTGTTGATAAAATTAATGTTACTTGTGGTACTTCATTAAAATACAGTTTATCTTTTTAATTTCTTAATATTTTTAACCGATATATAACACAATGCATTAAAGAAATCTTGATAGTTGCTATTAATTGAAAAACATGTTTGTAAGGAGAAAAGACAGTTGCTTAGCTGGGAATGGGGAAAGGTAAAGTTGGATGATAACTTCTACCTTTCTTTCAATTTTTTAAATGGAGCTTTGTGAATAATCAGATGTTCAGGAGATGGTCACATAATAAATGGATGCCCTGAATTGTTCTGAGCCAAGGGTTGATGGAAGAAGTCTTCGAGGCAGATAATGACACAAAAGTGATGTCAAGTAAACTTGCCTGGCAGAAGCAAGTACAATGGGCAGACAAGGTGGAGATAAGTAAACTAAAATGGTTAATTTACCTGGAATGTCTGACTAGGAAATTTTCAATTTTTTTTCAGTTGCATAGGTAGCTAACTGTCTTCTATTAGTTTATCCACCTGGGATTAGGCATCATATCATCTTACG
Organism: Lyroderma lyra; assembly: GCA_004026885.1. NCBI lineage: Eukaryota > Metazoa > Chordata > Mammalia > Chiroptera > Megadermatidae > Lyroderma > Lyroderma lyra. The sequence goes on from PVJL010000285.1 coordinate 365,254, forward strand.
TGAATGTATCTCCAGGTACACTGCAATCAGCAGCAGCTGTTTGCTCAGTTCCTGGATGAACAATTGTTCAAGAACAAACTCAATCATAACACTAAAGGGAGAAATAAAAATAATAATGTGGACAGAAAAACCTCTGCCACAGCAAGTCTTTGGGCTAAAATATGGAAGAATGTTATCATTTCTCAAGTGAATTAGACCACAGACATGATGAAACCTTGGTAGAAAAGATGGTGGACATGGTCATTAGGATGGGACTAGAGAAAACTAAGTTGTCTACAGAGCCTAGAAAAGACTGTAATGTGCAATATTAAAGAAATGACCAAGCTCAGATGTAATTCTGACAGGCATGAGAATCAAAGACTTCTCATCATTGAGGTGGAGTATGTACCTAGGAGGTACCATAAGAAAGGGAAATCTGCCTAATCTCAGTTACATATCAGGCCTGGTTGGTATGCTGTTATTGGAAATAATTAGAGGGCTAGGTGAAAAATCCCAGAGCAGACCCTCATTCCTACAGACTGAAACTGCCACAGAAATGTTAGAGGGAAAAAACTTGAAAGATACCAGGGCACAGTGGATTTACTCAGTGCACCAAGACTGAGTCTATAGAACCAACACTCATTTACCTTTGGTGCCCTGGGTAAAGCAGTGACTTGGGGGTTAAAAGCATTGGTTCTAAATCTAAATCCTGGCTTTGCTGTTTACCAGCTCTGGGACTTTGGGGAATAAATTAATGAACCTCTTTGAGCCCCAGTTTCCTCATTTGTAAAATGGTATGATGCCTAACTCATGGGCTTTATCAATAAGATTAAAGGAAATGCTATTTTAGCTCACAGTTCAGTGTGTGGCATGTTGTAAGTGCTCAGGAAAAGGTCGATGTTATTATTTTAATCATTTTTTTAATGATGGAAGCAGATGTTAGTATGTCTCTGGCCCTAGTTAGGATGGGCTTAGGAACTAGATAGTTAGCCTGACAATGACAGTATAAGTTCTAGATGAGTAATCCAAGGAAACTAAAGAATTCAGAGGTGCAAACTTCAAGAGCTCATCCTTCAAGCATACCTTCTTTGCATTCACTTTGTTAGTTCTTTCTTAAAGTTTGTTGACAAAAATGGAGTACAGAAATGTCATGAACTGGTCTCTATAAAGTTTTATTGTTTATAAATTCAAACAAGGTCCAAAGTTAGCATTTCAATTCAAGGTTATATTGGATCTGTTTTACTCAATAGAGACTAGCCATTAAAACCATTGGAACACGAGTATATTGGTATTGCTGGATACTTAAAAAATTTGGATAAGAATTTATTTTGTTAAGTAGTTAAGTAGTTCCCCTGTAATCCTGTTCAGGCTATCAATTGACATAGCAATACCTGGCTTCAAATAATGGAGAAAATATAATACATTTCAGACCAATTTCTGCCAATACCATTACAAATTTATGGGAGCTGAATAAATGAGACTTTACTGTATCTGAGAATATCAAGGGGTTTCCTTAGGTTTACAAATGTAACTTAAACTTAACTTCACAGTTACTAAGGATTTCTATCTCCTCATTAGTTGTGAACATGTAGACACAGATTATTAAGTTTACTTAACAATAGGAAAAGTCATTTTTAGTTAAATTTAGCAAAGAAGGAAAAACCTCAAAGGCCAGGAGTTTGGTTCAAACTCTTTCTGAAACACATAAGATTTGTAGAACTTTAGCTCTACCCAAGAGAAATCCCAAGGAACATTCATTTATGCATTCATTTAACAATACCAAAAAGATGAAGTTGAGCGTCCACAGCAGTGAGGAAACAGAAGTGAATATAACGAACAAAGTACCTGCTCTTATGGACCTTACATTCTAGTGCAGGGAGACAAATAATAAACAAATAAAAACACAAATATGCAATATAATTCAGGTGGTGAGAAAAGGGTGTTTTTTGTTTTAATGCAACAGAGTGAGGACTGGGAATTAACGGGAGAAGATGCTGTTGTAGATAGCACATCAGGGGAGGGACAAGTGAGGTAACAAGTGAGCAGAGACCAGAATAAAAGGAGGAAGTGAATCTAGCAAACCCCAGCCCTGGCAGAGCCCTGTAAGAGATTCCATCACCCTCTGTCCCACCAATTACAGAGGATTCATCTCGACAGCAGTGCCACTTTGGGGCTTGGGGACATGACTCTCCAAGGATGTGCAGCAAAGAACATAAGCCCTATTCTGCCATATACTCTGCCATCTTTGTCACTACTGAATTTTCACCTCTTTCCACTGCCATCAGTATTAATACTGGGAGCCTCACCTAAAGATTTAGCAGCTCAACCTTTTAAGTACTAAAGATTTCTGCTTCTTATGAGTTTAGATAAAAGAAAAGAAAAACATATATGGAACTAGTTAGACTAGTGGCTTAAACAGCCTTCTATGTAAGAATTTTTTCAAAGTTGTCTTGGTAGTAGAAAGCATTTTCTCAGACAAGATCTTACTTGTGTGTAAAACAGATTAAATACTATTAACACAGGAAAAAGAACTGCTCTGGATGAGGCAGTAGTGAAGTTTCAGAGATATGACTCCCCATCAAACACTCAGGACTTCCTTAAAGCCTTTGGAGCAAGATCTCCTTGGAACAAACAGAAAGAATATTAAGTTCACAGGGGGTGGGTTTTGTTTGTTTGTATTTTTAAAAAGATATTCAACATTCATTGTTTGAGTTTCTGGTCAGTCCAAGGCACTGCCCTACGAATTAAGGGTAAGAGTGAATAGTGGAGAAAGGAGAAAAATGAATCATGTGTTGATCACATTTTGAAGGAGATAAGTGAGGTATAATGATTAAAAGCAAGAGGTTTGAGCCATATAGTTTTAAAGCTTAGGTGTTTCACTTTTTTAGTACTAAGACAACACACTAGTGTGTGTCTTAGGTGAGTTAATCAACTTTACTATGCCTCAGATTCCTCAAATGTGAAATGAAACGTAATGACTTGTTTTTTCATCAAATGATTATGATCCCTGCTCAGCAGTTATCTCTAAATATTATGGATAAATCACACCCTTCTTCTCAAACAGCTTTACTGGTTTGAATAGTAAAAATATAACACAGTAAGAATGCTGTTTTAGAATTAGGAATCGAGGCAGAGAGTAGAGTGCTCCATGAGTGATCCTATGCTATACTTCTTTTGTAGTCATTCCTGGACCCTGGTTACTCACTGTCTCTAGGAAGGTATCCAGATAAAAAGTTTGGGCCTTTAACATGTTAAATAAGATCAAGGCCTCTGACCTTTGCCTTGGAGACTCAAATTTTCCCTTGTAAGGCTTGGTTTTTAAAATAAATTTTTGGAAAGCAGTAAGTCTACCGAAAGCCCAATGCCCCTTGACCCAAGTATGTTGGAGGGATCTCAGAGTACTTATGTGGTAGGTCCTGTATTTTTGCAACATTACTCATGTATCAGATGAACCTCATTCAGGAAGGCAGACAGAGGCCATTTTTTCATTGTTATTAGGAATAAACAGGTATGAAGTCTGCACACTTGGCAACTGATAAAGAAAAGGGAAGCACTTCGGTACCTGTGGGTGCCTGCAAGAACACAGTGTGTCTGTGCACGTGTGTATGGAGTCAGGTAGTGATAAGACACTAATGTTGAAACAAGCATCTTTGATCAGTATGCCTGTCTCACCAAAAAGGCCCATCAACTACTTTTTCTCCTTTTTCTCCACAAATAAATCAGAATAGTCATCTACCTGAAATAAGAATTCTGCTATTAATCTAGTAAGCAGGAGCAGCTGCAGTCAGTGTTTTATTTTTAATAACATTTATTTTACATGCTAAATAAGTATATTATATGTTGACATCAGGGATTTAGTAATATTCTTACATCTGGGGAAGAGTACTGAAAATTATTATTTTTCTTTTTATGATTTTTTATTTGAAAAAATTTTTATAAGAAGGATAGATTAGAAAACAAACAAGAAGACTTCTCTATTTTTTCAATTTTTTAAAATAAAAATGCTTGCAAATTATTCTGAAATACTCTTGCATTTGCAATTTTCAATCTGAAATATTAGAAGTCTTAAATGATTGGTAGTGTTTTGAATTAACACTTGCTATCAATTTCTGTTATAGTCATTCATGTCTCCTGAGACATGTATGTGTTTGTGTGTTAGTGTGACTGTGTGTATATTTATAAAAGATTGGCCCTGATCCTTGGAGTAAACTGCATGTTTTGTGTAACTGATTCTGTATGTATATTACACAGTGCTCTTAGAGTCTCATTTTCCATTTTTTTCAGTTAATTGTTTTATAAAATTTTTTCAAACTTCCATTTTCTTTTTCTTTTTTGGGGGGTGGGGGCGGGGGCAGGTAGTTCCCTGGCTGGGAATCAAACCTAGGCCACAGTGTTGAGAGCCCTGAAACCTAGCCACTATACCACCAGGGAACCTCCATCCATTTTCTTAATATTTTATTTCCTCACCTTGCAGGTCTACCTTCAATCATCTTAAGTTATATTTCATTTTTTCCAAACTTTCCTCTTTTCTTGTCTACCTGGTGCTTATGGTGCCATTTGACTAACTGTATTATTAGCTATTCACCTTTTAAAATGCTAGAATATTTCAATTCAACCCTCATACCCAAATCCAGAAAAGAAGAAAACAAGGCTAATTTTTCTGCTTTCTAGTCTACTTGAAATTCTAATTTTCTCATTTTCTTGAATTATATCCTTGACTAACATTTGGACTAATTACAAAAAGGAGGAAGGAAGCAAAAAGAAAGACCTGGGACCAACTCCAGGAAGTATGTGCCTGGCTATGTGATCCAGGAAGACAGCTGGGCTTTTTAGTCAGAAAACCCTGAGCATCTCATATAGCTCCATCACCTTCGTGCTATGTTGCCATGACTAATTCACTAAAACTGAGCCCCAGCTTCCTCACTGTAAAATGGGAAGAGTATACCTACCTGGGAAGGTTATTATAAGGATTAGAGATAATGTATGTAAATGATACTATTATTATTATATCTACATCATGTCTCCAATATCAAATATACCCCTTAATTTAAACCCCAACATGAAATATTCAAAATAAGTTTGGACAAGTGACTTGATTTCTTTGTGCTTCAGTTTTCTTATCTGTAATACAGTAATACCAATACTCTTAACTTGCCTCCAATTTCCCTCGCTCTGTAAAAAGGGAATGCAAGTGAGTGTTTATTCTTAATGCAAAAAAATTTACATATTCTATTTCTCATGACTAATTTCGTTAATTGGGTTGATGGGTTGACAGTGGCCCATCACCAGTGGTAGAGATATGACACTGAGGAGAGTTTGGGCAGCCTCCAGGCTTTCCTGGTAACCAGGGTGGCATTTCCAAACTAGGTATACTAATATGTAGCTCTTCCCTGTGCTGCAGAAACATGAGAAGACCATCAATCAGATTGTCAGTCCTTTGAAAAAAATGCGCCTTTCTTCCACAGCTAGTTTTTTGAGTCATTTATAGAGAAATAAAATAGATCAGAGAAATATGCTTTTCTTATAACTACTTAAAATGACAGCTGAAGATTTTAGGAGAAAAATAAATATCCTAAAAAGTGATGGAAAGGAAAATTGGGACTCAGGGGGTAATGAAACAAAGGACAGCTGTAATGAGAGTTATCCAATTATAATTCTGTGGGGAATAAGAAATACTAGCCTATCAAGTTCTTTATCACAAAAGGCATTCATTTAAGACCTTCCATTGTGAATAATTGTACCAGATTAAGATTTACATGAGGTCACAATAGGTGGTACTTAAAGAGTTGATGAAATGAGCCATAAAGAACAGGTCAATAGTTCTAACATCAACTATAAATGTGACTTCTCTCTTGCTTTTACTTTGTATAGATAGAACAATGAGAAATGGAAAATAGGTGATGTATATACATAAAACTGAAGTGTGTGTGTAGTAAATCAGCATCACTTAACTGCAGACTGTGGTCAGTCACCTGAATTGTTGACAACAGAGTCTGGCTGTGTGGAGATAATGGATATGGCAAAATCTGAAAATCAATGTCACACTCTTATTTCATACATGAACTTCACAAGTCCTAGCTTAAAATGTATTTGCTTTTAATTTTTAAAATAACCTTAACATTATTTGATGTTTTTAGATTATCAAAAAAATTTTATTTTCCTTTCTAGTTTAAACAAAATAGAATACAAGAAAGTCTAAAGAAAAAATTTAATCAACAGTAATCCCTGCACACACACAAAAATAACCACTTTTGCTATTTTGTGTATTTTATTCTAATCTTTTTTTCTTTGTGTGCATATGTAGATACAAATATATTGCAAAATGAGAATCATTCTCTCTATATAATTCATATCCTGCCATTTTCATACTGATTGCTATTTTAAGTTCAGAGCTAACAAGTTTGGTTTTCTAAAATATTCATAGCATTTTAGAAGTAGCAAATTAAAAGAGAGATTCAAGGACCAATAAAGAGAACAATGCTGTCAACTGTAAAATAAATGAGAGTATAGTCAGTTAGAGAGTATTTTGAGTGAATAAATAATAAACATCGCAGGATTAGAGGGAAACTCACAGAACATGTAATTCAACGCTTGTAAAAGGTTTAATTCCTTCTAGGGCATTCTTGCTGAAGGAATACCTTAGTAACAAAGATTGCACTGCAGTTGACCCTTAAACAACAGGGCAATTAGGGACACTGATTGCCCCCTTCCCCAGTTGAAAATCCACATATTACTTGTGATGCTGTAAAAACTTAACTGCAATTGGCCCTTGGCATGCACAGATTCAATAACCACAGATCAAAAATGTTTTCATCGGCTTTTAGGATTCTGTGATTGGGAAACTGCAGTTGGAAATGTGAAAAATACTGTTTTTGATCCACAGTTGTTTGAATCAGGATACAAAGCCCAAGGATCTAGGATCAGAAGGGCCAGATCCAAAGGGCCAGATCTGAAGAGTCAAGTGTATTTATTGAAAAAAATCTGCATGCAAGTGGATCCATGCAGTTCAAACCCATGTTGTTCAAGGGCCAACTGTATTTCCCAATGAAGCCCTTTCCATTTCCAGACAGTTCTTATATTAGTTGGGGCAGTGCTAGTATTAATATCTGTGACAGAGAATCTAGTCAAATAAATTTAGTAAAGTTCAGACGGGTGGCAAGCTCCCCTCCAAGTACTGATTCAGGAGACAAACTACTTCCATGTTTGGCTTGTAACTTCCAAGGCTTCCAGAATCATCAGCATCAAGCCAGTGGAAGGAAAGAGGGCATGGAGGACTATGGAAGAAAGGTATTTATGGATGAGGACTGAAAGCAGCAAATGTCACATTTCACTGGTCAGAACTTGATCACATTGACACACCTAACTGCAAAGGAGGCTGGGAAATGTTATCTAACTGTGTGTTCAGGGATAGCAGAAACAAATTTGGTAAATGACTAACCAGCTGATGCCAAATTTTATCCATCACAAAGTTCATTCTTATGTTGAATTAAAATTCCACACAGATTGGTTCTGATTCTGCTGCTGGCTCAACATAAGATAATTCTGATCCTTCTTCCATAAGATAACCTTTCAAATGTTTAAAGAATGATTTTCCATCTCTCTCACATGTCTTATTTTCTTCATTCTAAATACCCCCAATTTTCTCTAGTTTCTTCATGTGATGTTGCTATTAAAGTATAATCATTTGGGGTCATTTGATACAGAAATAAACAAATTTCCATATGTCAGTACTCACCAAAGGCATGAATTTTTAGGCATAATATAATAATTAATATGTATGCTAAAACTCTTCAGCTATCTATAAATTATCTTAAGCTTACAGGAAAAGTATGTAATACTTTTAAAATGCATGTCACAGAAAAAAATTGTTAATATAGAAAGAGTTCACTGCCTTAAAAATGTAACTAGATGTTACAATGGAGCTTGTTTCCCTTATCTTGGTACCAATGGAAGCACTCACACTATACATGTTAGGAGACCAAAATGAGCTTCAGACAGAATCACCCTTCTCCCATTTGCTCACAAATGCAGATTTATAAAGAAAATGACCCTGTGAAACTAGGTTAGGTCTTTTAAACCCCTTAGGAAGATCAAAGATAAGCATGGGGTCATTTAGACAGAACGCAGAAGGAGGTGCCTTTAGACCATGTTGTCCATAGAGAACTGTACAGTATTAAGTCTTCTTGGGTCCTATTTAATAGAACAACCTGAAGGGTCAAGAAGATACCTGGGAAATGAGAAAGTAATCACAAGTCTTGCATCTACAATAGGGATATATCTTCTTAGGTAAAAAAATAAATAAATAAAAGAGAGTATAATCAGCATACATCACCTTCATAGAGTCCACAAAACCACTTCAATAGAAAGCCAGCCTTTATTAGCTGTCAGGCCCATCCGGAAGTGCCAATTTAGCCATCTCTCAGGGCCATAGGAATAAAGCTACACCACAGCCAAGTAAAGTCTGTCCCATCTTTTATCTTATCTCTCAATACTTTGCAATATGCAACTCACAAGTAGAATGTGAAGACCGGATGAGCAGAGACAGTAGAAGGAGAAACCCAAATGCTTCCTTGATGATAAGACATCTAGCCTAATGCTGACCCAACTGGAAGAAGGAACAAAATATGAGTTCAGAGTTTTGATCAAAATCTTACACAAGGCAATCCCAAATGCTGAATTGAGACCACTCACTACTTTAATTGTAAGGCTGTGTATTTTCTAAGAGTAATCAAAGAGAGAATAAAAAAAAGGCAATGTGAGAGAAACCTCCAAAAATCTCCTCTGGAGATTACAACTAATAAAACACCTATGCCTCAACCAAATAACCTCTATACATCTCACAATCACAGCTAAGAAACCCATGCATTGCATTAAGGTACCTATAGGCAGACAGAGGGTTAAACAAAAGGAGAAATAAAGGGAAGAGCAGGGACTAAGCTGATTGGGTCCCAACTTGGAACTTTTGTGCTGGGGGAAGAAGAAGGAAGAAGGTGGCTGGAGAGCACTCCATGACTCACTTGGTCTGTGGGACAGAGGAAAGGAGTCCTACAGATAGGGCATGAGTTACAGCAACCACCTCACTTTGACTCCAGGGCATGCCAACAGGTCCTCAAACTGCAGTGGTTGGACTTCACTCTAGTTCCCAGAGGAGGGGGAGTAACTGGGCAGTGAGGAGCTGCAGTGCAAACACTCCACCTGAGAAGGAGTAGAGAGGGGGCTTTGCACGTTTCTTGGCCAACAACCAAGAAGGTTTGAAAGACCAGCATACAGGACTGACCCTAAGGCTCAGAGCAGAATCCACTCACAGAGAATACCCAGAAGAGAAAGGTGTAATCAAGCTCAAACTTCCTGCATGATCCCCAGAGCCACAGGAAGAAAACAAAGCTGCAAATGCCCCTTCCCATAGACTTCTGCCCACCCAGAATCAGCAGCAAACACCAAAAAAATTACAACTGGGAGAGTTCCGAGAGGCTGCAAAAAATGAGAAACCAGAAAATTAAATTGATGGGGACAGATGACCCATCATAAATTGAGCTCAAAGCAGCAATTATAAAAATCCTTAAGGAACTGAAAGGTAATTTCAACAGAGAAATAGCAAGCATTAAAGAAGACTTGCAAACCATTACAAAGGACCAGAGAGAGATAATGGCTACATTAACTGAAATGAAAAATGGAATAAAAGTCACTAAACTAGATAAAATAGAAGTGCAAAGCAGTGATATGCAGGAAAAGCCAGCAGAAAACACCCAGCCAAAACAGATAGATATGAAAATCCAAAAAAATGAGGTTGGTTTGAGATTCCTCTGGGACAATTTTAAGGGAAAGAATGTCAGAATCACAGGTGTTCCTGAAGTGACAGAGGAAAAGCAAGGGAACAAAAATTTATTTGAAGAAATAATGAATGAAAGTTTTCCTGACCCGGTGAAGGAAATAAACACACAAGTCCAGGAGGCACAGAGAATCCCAAACAAGATGATTCCAAACAAGAACACACCAAGATACATCATAATTAAAATGGCAAAATTTAAAGCAAAAGAGAAAATTCCAAAACATCAAGAGAAATGGAAATAGTAACTTATAAAGGAACACTCATTTGATTCTCAGCTGATTTCTCACCAGGAACTTTGCAGGCTAGAAGGGATTGGCAGAAAATATTCGACGTGATAAAAACCAACGTGATGTATCCAGGAAAGCTAGCATTCAAAATTGAAGGGCAGATAAAGAGCATCTCAGATAAGGAAAAGTTAAATACATCACCACCAAACCAATACTACAAACAATGCTAGAAGGAACTCTTTAAGATGGGAGGAGGGATGGGAGAGTGAGTAAAATAAGGGAAAAGGATGGAGAAATTTAGTTTGATTGTTAACAGAAAATAGAAAGCAACAAAGAAACAAATCTCAGGGACAGTCAATAACTTAACAGCTACCTGAGAGTAAGGAGGAGAGGTAGGTGGGGGAGAAGGGACTGGGACACAAATATATGGTGATGGAAAGATAACTGACTCTGGATGATGAACACATAATACAGCATATAGAAGATGTAATGTAGAATTGTGCACCTGGAACCTATGTAATTTTTACTAATCAATGTCACCCCAATAAATTTAAAAAAAAGATTGATCAGAAAATTTATGAGACCTGCCCAATTTTCATTCAGGGAAGAGTGAGTAGATGACCACAAATAGTGTTTGTTCAACATACTGCTTCCATTTAGGTATTTGAAAAAGTCATTAATGTGGAATGCCTCCTTCCCAGATGATTTCTGATAAAAAGGATTTTTACCTAGAATAAAAGGGATTTAGTGTAGCAACAGTATATGTGAACATGAAATGGATGACTAGGAACACCCCTGTATTAAAATGAGATTACTTATGTTTTGGTACCAAAAAAATTCCCAACCTTAGTGGTCTTACACATAAAAGTTTATTTCTCACTCACGTTCTCCTTTAAGTTAAACAGCTCTCCAAGTTTGTTCTCTTTCAGACTCCTTCCATTATGTGGGTTTATTATGTGGAAAAAATTGTTTTCAAAGTTACAAAAGACAGAATTTGCAGAGATCACACCTATTCCCAAATGTTGCTGTGCCAGAATAACCCATGTCACTTTCATTCTAAGACAACAGTCCAGGATTAGTGACATGACTCTATCTGACTATAAGGCCTTGGACATGTTATTTAGTGCCCAGGAAGGAAATAAAAGCTGGCTACAGTGAGCATTAGTTATGTCTACCACGAACCTCCAGAATGGCTACTGCTGTACGGATAAGAAAGACATTTAATGTTGCATCACTGGAGTGTCACAATGTCCATGTTTCTTCCCAATTGGAGATCTAGTTTTTAGCATAGGTCGCTCTTGGGAAGTGACTCTTCACACCAAAGGGAGAGGAATGCAATAATAATAAACCTCTCACGAGTGAAGATATAGAATCTGAAGATTGACTACACATCTAAGTGTGGTGAAAACAAGTTACCAAAAATATTGCAGGTTCAAAAAATATTATTTATTGATTAATAAATAATACTGACTGGCAAGTTGCAGAGTATGTTTGAAGGGACATTCTCCAAGGAAATCTCGGATGAAATTTAGTATTTGAAGCACATATGAAGGATCAGCATTAAACAGAAACATATGCAAATGATGCTGAATGTCTTGAACTAAGCAATGGAATTGATATTTATCTCTGACTCATTCTCACAAAAATTAATATCTATCTATGAATTTTTAATCAAACTTTTAAAAATTAAAAATGTATTCTTTTTTATTAAAAACATCAGTGCTAATGGAATTTTAATGTTTATGTTTAATATTTACAAAAATGTATAATATATCTATGATTGACAGACTATATATATACTATATCAATTTTGGACAGGTTTATTAGCCAAATATGTTTGCTACTAATTTAGGAAAATGTTTTTTACCTTTCAAATTTTTAAATTTATTTTTGAATTTCAGGATTTTGGACAAAGGATTAAGAAATGCTCTTGTGCTAATAATTATGTTAATTCAATTAAGAAGAAAATTAAATAAACACATTTATGGTTCCAGAAAATTTTTAAATGTTAAAAGTATTTTTCTTTTAGGGAAATACAGTGGAGTGAGCAATTAAATGTACTTATTAATAAAAGTAATTAAGATATAATTCTGAACAGGACCACACTCCGCACAAAAGTAGAGTTTCATACAAATGGAATGACTAATCTTATGGTTAATCATCTTTAAAAAAAAGTCAACTTTTTATCGGTGGAGATTTTATCTGTTTGGATGGTAACTACTTATATTCTGAGACATGTAAATGTTGAGGATAATGAGGACATTCCAAATAGCAGTGGAGGTGGTAGAGAAATGGTCAGTGCCAGTAGGAAGCAGACCTGGAGTTGGGCAAGGATGTAACCTGAAAAGTGAGCCCGAATTTGGGTCTGTGCCTATGAGCTGTGTAAGTAGCTGCCTTTAGTAGCAAAACCATTGTTCTCTGTGTTGTTTACTATCAGCATTTTAAGCCGTCCCTACTTTTAGAATATATAATCCTTTAAGATTTTAGATAATTAAAAATAAGCAAAGGACCCAATCTAGCTGATCACCAAAGAACCAACAAAAGATTAGCAATTCAGCAGCCCAAGCCTGTTTCAGAAGAATATTCTTTTAATTAGGTCTATATATATCTTTGTGGGCTTCAGTTTCTTCATTTGCACAATGAGGATAATAGTAATTGTACCTCTTTCATAGTGCTCTTATTTGAAATAAAATGAGATAATGTGTGCTAAATACTTAAAATAACATGTAGAATATATTACACACTAATTAAATGTAAAAATTTATTATTGAAATACATAGCACCTTAGCACTCACAGATTATTCACGACTTAGATCATTTGTGAGCAGCCTCAAAGTCCTGTAACAGAGAAATGAGGGATTTTCATGGAACGTTCCCTTGAATGAAGACCTGTAGGAATCATTTACTAAACTGAGAAAGCTATTGATTTAGTGAGGCTACCTGACCACTCAACATGTGCTTTTTAATCAAAAGTTTTTATCTAGAGATAGTTTTGAAATACAAAAAGGAAATGATTTATTCAATGGACATATGGTTATATAGCTGGTGAATAGGAAAGTCTGCCTAGCACATTGAGTCAATAAAGTGATGCTTTTCGTTTAAAAACAAGAAGAGGCACTTTACATTTAAACCACAGCAGAGGGAATATAGCCAACTAGCTGCTCTCTCAAATATCAGATATTCTGTGAGATTTTTATAATTTCAGAGAAGTAGCTTAGATCTAGGTGAAGAAAGAATTTAAACACATGCATGCATACAATTTTAAGACCAGAAAATATAGGAAATAAACATTTAAAGGGGATATATTTAATAACATCCACTAAAAATATGAGTGCACCAGAAATAAATCTCATAAATAAAACTTTTGTGCAGAAAATTATAAAATTTTATTGAAAGATTAAAGAAGAACTACATCAAAGTTTATGAACTGGAAGACTTATAAAATTTCAATTCTCCCCCAAATTGTTCTAAAAATTTAAAGAAATAAAATATCAAATTTTACTAGGGTTTTTCATACAATTTGATGTTATGGGCTTGTGTCTTCCCAGAATTCATATGTTGAAGTTCTAACCCCAGTACCTCAGAATGCAACTGTATTTGGAGACAGGGCCTTTAAAAGAGTGATTAAGTTAAACTTTGGTCATTAAGGTAAAATGGAAAAGGAACATACCCTATAATTCAGAATTCCAACTCTTTAATATATGTACAGTAGACTCTCAGTTAACCCATGGGGATTGACAGATGTCAGATAAATTATAAGTAGAAACTCTTAACCAAGAACTCAAGCAAACATCACTCTCAAGCAACTGATAAATCTATTGCCGGTTGCTTGAGACTCTGGATATATTGGAAATACCTTGAACACTTTTCATATACTGGATATACCTTGAGTATTTTTTTATATACTGGATATGCCTTGAACACTTTTTAATGAGCAGATGAAAACATGTATAAGAATATTCATAGAAGTACTTTTTGTAATAATAATGGAAGAAAGCCTAAATATCCATCTGCAAGAAAATGGTTGTGTAATTTGACCACAGTGAATTCTATTTATTACTGAAAGTAAGTGAATAAGAGCACAACAAATAAACATGGATGCTTTTTACAACCATAATAATTAGATTAAAAAATTAAGTTGCAAAAGAATATATCTGTGTGTATGTGTGTGTGTGTGTGTGTGTGTGTGTGTAATGAAATGCCATGCATGCCAAACTAAAATGAAAACCATTGTTAATGGGAACATACATATAGAGCAAAAAATATTTTTTAAAAAGAACTAAAATTGTCAAGTTCAAATCTGGAATAGTATTTCTGAGTGGATAGTGATATGGCATATGAGGAGATGACAGAAATGCCACCACTTTGGGTAACAATTTATTTTTCAATCTTATTATACTATATTTATGCCTTCTATATACCATAAATACTTTATAATATATACATTAAAAGAAAACTGTAATTTCATTGTAAATTGTTACATCTAAACTATTAAAAATAAGTAAAGCTTATTAGCAATTATTATCTCCTTCCCTAGCCAAAATTTATCATTTCTCATAATTACTTTTACCATTTCTCAGAAATATGACCATCACAAAAATAAAGATATTTACATTTCAAATGGGTAAAGGCAGGCTATGCTATAGAGGAAATTTGACCGAGTGTCCTTATCTCTTTACATTAACTTACAAGGAAACACAACAGATAAATTTAACATACAAAAGACCAAAAAATTTTTTCTTAGTAGGGATGTCCATAATTCATCACCCAAACAGGAATACTTTTGAGAATAAAATGAAGAACTATTAGGTTAAATTACATGGAGAAATAATAAATCTAGAACATGTAGCATAAAGAGGAACTGTCCTGGACAAACCTATCCTTAGTTGATCATTTTACTAACCAATGCTCTTCATTTTCTTCACCAGTTGTTAAACTGAGCTTTCTTCTTAGCACACAAAGATACCTGAATAAACAATGTATTTTGTGTCCATGTCATAGCTTTTCTCTTTATTAAGGCTGATTTCCGGATTTCCATTTCGACAAATTGTTGAGCAGACTAGAGAAAATTTTCTGGTATATTATACCAAAAGCACTGGAGAAAAGTGTTTTAGCAATAGGATTGAGCTAGAGCAAAGTAAGGACATAAAAGGTGAAGGGCAGAAAAGGCAAGAAAGTGGAAAACCAGCGAGGTCACATAGATCATTGACTTGAAAGCATCTTTGATCCTGAATACCAAGTGTCTGAGCTTTAGTGCTTCAACCGGGAGACGGGAGACCATGCCCAAGACCTGAGTAAGTGGAAAGGTAATCCAGAAATTATTTTTTCAAGCTGGGACCTTGAAATTATATCATCAAGGGATAATTAAAGGGGAAGTACCCTAACTGATTACAGAAAGCGTTGATTGTGATAGAGGAAAGGAAAAAGAAAATAAATCTCCCCTGAGAATTCTTAAATGCAAGCTGATGGTCACATAATATTGGACAAGAATTCACCCTTGTGTATGATATGTGAACTTGAAATTTTAAAATTTAGTTGAAAGTAATCCTACGTTGATAGTGTCTCATGGGTAATTAAGGGAAATTACATTAAAGTCAGTCTTCAAATAAAAAAGAAAAAAGATATAGATTAAGTTTTCAATCACATGAGCTCATAATCAGAAATCAAAAACATATGGCATGAGATGCAACAGAAACAAACTGCAGAATTAGACCCAGAAGGAGATTCATCTGGCAGATTAATAGGAGCACTATCCCCATTCATTAGGGCCCCATCTTCATGGCTTAATCATCTCTTGAAGGTCTGCCTCATAATACCATCACTTTAGGGGTGAGACTTTAGCAGGTGAACTGGGGGAGAGGAAGGACACCGACATTGGACCATAGCATTCTGTAAAATTTGAGATGCAGGATAATTGGAACTGGACAATAACACAGGACTTTGCATTTGATTAGAGGATGAGCTCAGAAAGTGTATGATACATTATGGGAAATTCTTATCATGTTACTAGAATGGCATGATTTAAAGCATAGATAGTTCTTTTTAAATTTCTTTAAAACACCATGTTTCTTGGCTTTTTCTGGAGTTTTTTACTTCTAGGTTACAACAAACAAAACAAAAAATGGAAGCCTTCCATGTATGGTCTCTAGAGGCAAACAGAATAGGTCTTAAATTCTAATTCTTACTCTTACTAGCTATCTGTCATTGGGAAGGAACTTAAACTCTCTTTGCCTCAATTTTGTTACCTATAAAAATGGAAATATTAATATCTATATCATAAGGTGTCGTGCAGATTAAAGAGATACTGCATTTACTGCACTTAGTATAGCACCAGACACAAGTTGCTCAACAAATAGATGTAATTCTTGTCCATTTGTATTTCCATGTCCATTTCCTCTTTGAAGTAACTCAGCCTTTAAAGTCCTACTAAACATTCCTAGTTTTATATTTAGTTGTGCATTGGTACTGAAGGCAAGGAGCCTACAGCTAAGATTGGGGCTGAGTTTTAAGGTGGAATAACACCTTCCTGAGGACAAAGTGAATTCAACAGCCATTATCAGCTCCAGGGTTCCTAGAGGAGAATTGCACCTTAAGGGGAGAAATGGTGATGGTAGGTTCAATTCAGCTGCCCCTTACTCAGGGTCCAGAACCAGCACATAATTGGCAAGGCCTAATGAAAAATTAAAAAGAGGAGCTTCTTGTTCAAAAATTAAGAGGACTTTCAAGATAGCAATAGCAATAGCAGAGAATTAAACCACACATGGGACCCCTTGAGCTGTGGGCTTCATGCATTGTGCAGGTTGCTGCCTACAAACTGGCCCTGCCTAGGAACATCTCATTCTATGCTTGCTCTTGGAGAAACAGGATTTGGTTCTTCTATTGAAACTAGTAAATCTTTTAGATATGATCTTGAATCAGTAAAGCTAAGTTTCAGTTTGGTCTTTATTGGGAGGCATAATTGACACTGCTCCTTTTCCTTTCATAATGTGATTTTGGTCTGTGAATAGATCCTATTTGCATTCTCCTTTTAGCATTAAAGATTCACACATCTGAATAAAAAATGCAGTCTCTGTAAATATAATTGCTTTTAAAACTCATTGACTTATAAAGGGAGTCCTAAATGAAAAATATCAAATTTTTCATAACAGTTACCTCTGAGGAAGGAGGAAAATGATGTGACTTTGGGAGATCATGGGAGAAGTGCTTCAACTCTATTTGTAACATTTCATTCCCAAGTATAAAGACATCAAAGTTCAATAAACCTGAGTATTGGTACACATATATTAAAATATGAACCTCTGTAAGCTTCTATGTTTGTAATCTCTTACAATGAAAGTATTTTAAAAGAGCATAAACCAAAGAAATTATGGTCCTTAAATTTAATTTGGGCTCTCTTGGGTCAGCCTGCTCCATGTCTAAGTGTACTTCCTTTAATAAACTTTTAACTATCTTATATTTTCACAAACTGTCTCTTGACTGAATTCTCCCCTTCAAGAGACAAGAACCGAAGAAAAATCACCATTTCATGGTAACATCTTCCTGGTGCGTGTGACTCAGATTATTTCCAGGTTGGAGGGCAAGATGGCAATCAGGGAGGATGTCCCTAAAGCCTCTCCCAGGAAACACAATTGAAAGGCCATCCAGGAGCCAAAAAAGAGTACCCTGAATGATACAGTGACAGCTGAGAAATCCACACATCACAAGAAAACACCTGAAGGTTGGAGAGAGGAGGAAGAGTGGGAGAGCGGGAGGGAGCAGAGATGGTTTGTTACAGGACCCCATTGTTGCTGACTAAAGGAACTAGGAACTGGAAAGAAACCAGGGAGTGCCACAGTGCCCGGGAGGAAGCAGGCCAAAAAGTGACAAGAGTGAAAGCCAGAGTGGCAGAACAGTGGGAGACTGTGGAGGAGATGGGCCTTAGAGCAGCATGTTGGGGACAGAGGTTGGGGGTCAGCCTCTGAAGCTCTTGAGTAGCAAGAGGACTGAGCGAAGACTCTGAATGGCCACAGGCCAAGGTGGGGCCCAGAGAGAGCACCCTGACTTCCAGTGCCCTTGTGCCCCAGAGCACACATGCGCATGGCTCCTCTGCAGGGCTGCAGTTCCTGGACCATGGCAGAAGCATGCCAGCTGCTCTTGCGTGGCCCATGACATTAGGCCCATGGCTTTGGACCCATGGCTCATGCACCCCTGGTGCTCTCACACAGTGTGCGCTTGCAGACTTGGCCCTGAGTGGCTGCTGAGATGGGTCACTGGAGCACACCAAGGAACAAAGGTGGATTTGATAGCATTCATCCCAGCCAGCACGAGCAGCCTAAGCCTGCATCCCATCTGCATCCCTCGTCTCCCCCAGCTTCCCCAGCAAAGGGCAGGAGGTGAAGCTGCCCCAGTGCACATTTTGTTGTCCTTTCCCCTCTCCTACAGCCTCCCCAATGAACTGCAGGAAGCAGAGGGACCATGGATAGATGTGCCCCACCTCCAAACATTGCTGGAGACCAGAGATAAGGCTGAAAAACTCCTCTCTCTCCCAGAACTTGCCCCCTCAGTGCCACCTAGTCCTTGCCTTACAGTAAAACACCACAAAAGTATTATTAATCAGAGAAAGAGAGCTCCTGGGCTCTGCTGAACATAAAGCCCTCATGCCAAAGAAGTACACAGCGGACAATATAAATACCTTAGGATTTAAAACTGCTCAGAAAGAAGATGAAAAGTCTCCAGAAAAGAATCTTATAGACCTAGAAATTTCTGAACTAAGTGACAGATTATCAAGTAGCCATTCTAAGGGCTCTAAGAGAAATAAAAACGTACTGGCAGAACACCAGCTGAGATGAATGACCTAAGAAAGGAAATCCGTAACAAAAGGAAAAATTTTTAGAAGAAATTCAAAACATAAGGAAGAATGAGACAGAAATTCAAGAGACAAATAATACAATAAAAGAAGTGAGAAATGAAATAACTGCCATAGGAAACAGGGCCAACCAGATAGAGGAAAGAATTAGTGATATTGAAGATCAGAATATAGAAACATCTTGGAAAGAAGAAGATAGGGAATATAGAACCAAAAGGATTGAAAGAACTCTGAAAAAACTATCTGACTCCATGAGACAAAACAATATCAAGATAATAGGATTAGAAGAAGGAGCAGAGCACTCTACAGATAACATACTCAAACAACTAGTAGAGCAGAATTTTCCAAACCTATGGAAAGATCAGGAACCCCAAATTCAAGAACAAAATAGGTCTTCTAGATATCTGGACCTCAGTAGATCTTCTCCAAGACACATGGTACTAAAGATGTCCACTAAAGACAAACACAATTCTCAAGGCAGCCAGGGAAAAAAGGACTATAACATTTAGAGGAAAACTCATCAGGCTGGCATCAGACTTCTCAGCAGAAACTCCTCAAGCCAGTAGGAAGTGGAATCAAATATTCAAAAATTTAAAAGAGAGAAACTTGCAGCTAAGAAGAAATTATCCAGCAAAATTATTCTTCAGATATGAAGGAGGAATAAAAACCTCAGACACACAGAAGCTGAGGAAATTTGCCAGCATGAGGTTAGCACTTCAAGAAATGCTGAAGGAGGCTCTTTGACCTGAAAGAAAACATCAGGACAAATGGTATAGAGTTGAGGCAACAAGAAAGAAACAAAAATAAAACAAAACAACAACAACAAAGTAATGGCCACAGGAAATGCTCACATATTGACCATCACTCTAAATGTTAACGGACTGAATTCACCAACAAAAAGACACAGAGTAGCAAACTGGATTAAAAAACAAAACCCATCCATATGCTGTCTCCAAGAAACACAGCTCAGACATAAGAACAAACACAGACTCAGAGTGAAAGAATGGGAAACAATACTCCAAGCAAATGGTAAGCTGAGAAAAGCAGGAGTTGCCATACTGATATCTGATAAAATAAACTTCAGGTTAAAAAAGATAACAAGAGACAAAGATAGATATTACATAATGATAAAAGGCACAATAAAAAACAAGATTTGACACTAATTAATATATATGTTCCCAACCAGGAAGGACTAAAATATACAAAGTAACTACTAATAGATCCAAAAGGAAAAACTGACAAAAGCACAATCATTGTGGGAGACTTAAACACCCCCTTAACAGCCATGGACAGATCATCCAAAGAGAAAATAAGTAAATATCAGCTCTAAATGACACATTAAAGCAATTGGACATAATTGACATTTACAGGACACTTCATCCAACAAAAAGAGACTATACCTTCTTTTCTAGTGTGCATGGAACATTCTCAAGGATAGACCACATGCTGAGACACAAAAGTAGCCTCAGCAAATTCAAGAAGATTGAAATCATGCCAAGTGTACTCTCAGACCATAAAGCTTTGAAATTGGAGATCAACTGTAAAAGGAAAGCAGACAAAAAAACACATATACATGGAGATTAAAAAACATCTTATTAAAAATGACTGGATAAAAGAATAAATAAAAGAAGAGATTAAAATACTTTTAGAAACTAATGACAATGAAAATACAACATATTAAAATTATTGGGGCACAGCAAAAGCAGTAATAAGAGGGAAATTTATATCATTACAGGCCTATCTTAAGAAACAAGAAAAATCACAAGTAAACACCTAGGCATCCCAACTTAAAGAACTAGAAAAAGAAGAGCAGACAAAACCCCAAGTCAGCAAAAGAAAAAAAATAATAAAAATTAAAGCAGAGCTAAACCAATTAGAGAACAGAAGGACAATAGAAAGAAAATATTACAAAGAGCTAGTTCTTTGAGAAAGTCAACAAAATTGACAAACCCCCAGTTAGACTAATCAAAAGATTAAAGGAAAGGACACAAATATCCAAAATTAGAAATGAAAGGGGAGAAATTATCACTGATACCACAGAAATACAAAGGATTATAAGAAAATATTATGAAGGGCTTTATACCACTCAATTTAACAACCTAGAAGAAATGGGCAAGTTTCTAGAAACTTAAAGCCTACCTAGACAGAACTAAGAACTGGATAATCTAAATTGACCAACCAATAGAAAAGAAATGAAATTACTATTCATAATCTGCCTAGAGGCAAAAGCCAACGAGTTCTACCAAGCATTCAAAGAATTAACACCTATTCTCCTCAGACTCTTCCAAAAAATTGAAGAGGAAGCAATACGTCCTCACTCATTCTATGAGACCAACATTACCCTAATACCAAAGCCTGGTGAAGACAACACAAAAAAAGAAAACTGTAGACCAATATCTCTGCTGAACACAGATGCAAAAATCCTAAACAAAATATTAGCAAATAGAATACAACAATGCATCAAAAAGATTACACATCATGATCAAGTGGGATTCCTCCCAGGAGCACAGGGATGGTTCAACATATGAAAATCAATCAATGTGATATATCACATAAACAAAATAAATGATAAAGACCATATGGTCATATCAATTGATGCAGAAAAAGCATTTGACAAAATACAACACCCATTTATGATCAAAACACTGAATAAAATAGGTATAGAAGGAAAGTATCTCCACATAATAAAGACCACATATGACAAACCCTCAGCTAACATCATAGTGAATGGGGAAAAGCTGAAGCCTATTCCCCGAAAATCAGGAACAAGACAGGGATGCCCTGTTACCACTGTGATTCAATATAGTGCTGGAAGTTCCAGCCACAGCAATCAGGTAAGAGAAAGGAATAAAAAGTATCTAAATTGGGAAAGAAGAGGTCAAATTGTCACTATTTGCAGATGACATGATCCTTTATATAGAAAATTCCAAAGATATCACAAGAAAACTATTAAAAACAATAATACAGTAAAGTCACAGGATACAAAATCAATGTACAAAAATCAACAGCATTCCTATATTCAAACAATGAATCTTCAGAAAAAGAAATGAGGTGGTCAATTCCTTTTGGTATCACAACAAAAAGAATGAAATACCTGGGAATTAACTTAACAAAGAACATGACAGACTTATACATGGAAAACTATAAGACACTTTTGAAAGAAATTGAAGCAGACACAAAGAAATGGAAAAATATTTCCTGTTCATGGA
The DNA here is from genome assembly GCA_004026885.1 of Lyroderma lyra. NCBI lineage: Eukaryota > Metazoa > Chordata > Mammalia > Chiroptera > Megadermatidae > Lyroderma > Lyroderma lyra. The sequence continues at coordinate 387,343 of PVJL010000285.1, forward strand.
TAGGAAGATTTAACATTGTTAAAATGGCCATTTTGCCCAAAGCAATTACAGATATAATGCAATGCCTATCAAAATCCCACAATCATACTTTTGTGAAATAGATAAAAGAATTATCAGATTTATATAGAACCATAAAAGACCTCAAATTGCCAAAGCAATACTACATAAAAAGAATAAGGCTGGTGGTGTTACACTCCCTGACTTCAATTTATATTACAAAGCATCAATAATCAAAACAGCTTAGTATTGGCAGAGAAACAGAAACATAGACCAATGGAACATACCTGAAAACCCAGAAGTAAATCCACAAATTTATGAACAAATAATTTTTTATAAAGGAGCCAAAAATATGCAATGTGGAAAAGACAGCCTCTTCAGTAAGTGGTGCTAGGAAAGCTGGAAAAACATATGCAAAAGAATAAATCTAAGCTGTGTACTCTCACCATATAACTTAAAATGGATTAAAGACCTTCATATAAGACCTGAAACAATAAATTGTATAGAAGAAAACATAGGTACTAAACTTGTAGACCTAGGACTTAAGGAAGACTTCATGAACCTGACCTCAAAGGCAAAGGAAGTAAAAGCGAAAATAAATGAATGGGACTGTATCAAACTAAAAAGCTTCTGCACAGCAAAAGAAACCATCAACAAAGCAAAGAGACAGCCAACTGAATTGGAGAAAGTGTTTGCAATCAACACATCAGATAAGGGTATAATATCTAAAATATATAAAGAACTAATATGACTTAACAACAACAACAGCAACAAAACAACGCAATTAAAAAGTGGGCAGAAGAACTAAACAAACACTTCTCCTATGAAGAAATACAAATGGCCAGCAGACATATCATTCTCATTAGCTATCAGGGAAATGCAAATCAAAACCACAATGAGATACCACCTCACACCTGTGAGAATGGCTGTTATCAACAAGACAAGGAATAACAAGTGCTGGAGAGGAGGTGGAGAAAAAGGAACTCTGGTACACTGCTGGTGGGAGTGCAAACTGGTACAACCACTGTGGAAGACAGTGTTGAGTTTCCTCAGAAAATTGGAAATGGAGTTACCATTTGACCCAGCAATCCCCCTTCTGGGGATCTACCCAAAAAACTTGAAAACCTTAGTCTGCAAAGACTCATGTACCCCAACGTTCATGGCAGTGCTGTTTGTTCACAGTGGCCAAAACATGGAAATAACCATAGTGCCCTGCAACAGATGACTGGATAAAGAATCTGTTGGAATATTACTCAGCTATAAGGAAAGATGAAATACTGCCATTTACAACAAAATGGATGGACCTGGAGATCATCATGCTAAGTGAAATAAGCCAAACAGAAAAGAAACCAAAAACTGTATGACTTCACTCATATGCAAAATATAAAACTGAAAGCAACAAAAAAACAAACAAACAAAAAACCCATGGACACAATCAATAGTTTAATGTTTATTTGGGGACAAGGGGTTGGGAGAAGGGGGAGGGGTGGGAGAGGAGAGAGGGAGAGCTAAATATAAGGTGATCAAAGAGAACTCACACTGCGTAGTGAACTTATTATACAACAAGTTGACAATGCACTATTAAATTGTACACCTGAAACCTATGTAATTCTTGCTAACCAATGTCACCCCTATAAGTCTAACAATAAAAAAAAGAAATTAACCTGTAAAAAAATTTAATTTGAAGGAGTTGAGATGAATTTGAATTAGTTATGCCATGTAGTATGGCTGAATACCTTGAACATGTTAAATCAACTCCCTGTTCTTTCATTCTTATACACATATACACAGTGGAATATACATTTATTTATCTCTAAGGTAACTTTTGGGCTATTAACTTTTACTTCTATGAAACAAAACAATATTTAGAATGTAATTTAAAATGAGTTATAATGTAGGAACATTGATTCAATGAGTATAATCAACTGTGAACTGGTGGCACAACATGGTGAAACTTTAATAAACTTCAAGTTCAACTGAAAAATATTCTCAGATATGTATATATTTTTCCTTCTCTGAATTTCATTTCTAAGAATAGTTTTATCAATCTTCTATACTCATTTGGCCAAAATATCATCTATTAATTTAACACGGGACTGAAAACTCAAATGACTATAAATAAGACAGATAAGCAACCAGGTAAAAGAGGCCAGGTGTAATCCGAAGGAATGGTGGGGACTGTGGCAGATTAAAGAGAGTGCTGTCCTGTCTAACTAGGTAATCAGCACTCAACTCCAGCCTATTATACCCATAAGTCAGTTGGAGCCCAATGTTGACGAAAATTTTCATTTTTTGAAAGAAGGTAGAAAACTGGACATTTGTGAGATTTCTCCTGCTTTTTATTTGTTGGCAACTAATCCAATTTTTTAAAAAAGTGTATTGTCTATTAGATAAATGTATCAAAGAGTTTGATTGCGTTCATGATACTAGTGGTTTACTGGCCCGAGATTTCTGGTTAAAATGTGTTTATCAAGATTGATTTTGAAATTTTTAGTAGTATTGCTATTACATCTAATGGAACTGTGGCTGTTATCTACTGACCCCAGGTTATCACCCTATTCATCCCTACCTTTTGGGGTGATTTTAGCTTCTAGCTTACTCTCAGGCTCTCTATAATACTTACATCTTAACTCTTGGTGATTTCACTATATGCATATATGATGCTTTCACAACTGTTCATATTTTTAAGGTCTTCTAATAATCTTGCTCTTTTTCCCTACCTCAGCTCCCTCACTTCCCAAGTCATACTGTAAACATTGTCAAGACTGTTGCCTAAAACCCTCCATAATTCCATCTCACTCTAATCACCACCTTTCATCTATCTAGCTTATCCTTTCTACCTGGACTGCTGGTTCCAACAAGCTTTTGACTTTTCAAGGCACCTTCAGTCAATTGATCATTCTACATTTTTACTATTCTTCAAGGTTTCAATATCTTCTCTTGCTTTGCATATAGCTTTAAATGCCATAATCTGAACCTGCAGAAAAAACCACAATTGTGGACAAATCCAATTTTCCACTATTCCATATCTGCATCTCAGTTGGAGATAGGGAGGAGAAAACATTCAACCATGCTGACATTTGTCACCTGAAATTGTTAACTGAAATCCTCAAGTGGGTCTTCAATGCTTCCAGATGATTGTCCTGTATTTCCTTAGTTAATAAGCCTGGGCAGTGTATGGTAAATGTTTATAGTAAGAGGTGTATATGTACAATGTGAGAAAAAGAGAACACTGATGTTTAAATTCAGAGAGCAGTAAGAAGATCATAACTATTGTAAATCGATGAATTTGCAGTATGGTGACAAGGAAAGATTCTAAAAGAAAAAGATCAAATCATGCCACAGATACTGAGTACAGTGCTTCAGCAAGACAAAAAGAAATGTTATGAGCAAAATGGATAAGCTGCTAAATGTTTGGCCAGAGAGAGAATCAGTATTATATGTATTAAGAGAAGGCTCAAAGTTTATTAAATGACTGAAGATTAAGCAAGGTGAAAATGTTACTGATGCAAGTTCTAGTGCAGCTCTTGAATATAAAATCGTTCAAGGCCTGCCAGCCTCTGCAAATATCAAAGTAGGGATGAAGTAGGCAAACAGACCCTGGGGCATTCTGAAGCTGCCCTGGACAGCATCAGTGTGTGTATGTGTGGGAGTGTGTGTGCGTGTGTGTGTGTGTGTGTGTGTGTGTGTGTGTGTGTGTGTTGAGAGGGTGGTGATTAACAACCTCTGCTAATTTTTAATGAAGATGGAACTGAGCTGGCTTTGAAAAAGTTACCTGAAAGAACATTCACCAATTTGAACCTGGAAAAATTTGAATCTGGCTTTAAAACTGTGAAGGAACAAATTACACTTACGCATCAAGGAAATATATGTGAAAACACCTCCCAACACTTTACAGTTATAAACAAATAGACCCAGAAATAGTCTTTGAAACCTAACTTGTTTTATATTTTTAAAAGGAGCAATTTTATAATTTAATAATAGTAATGAAAACAATTACTTTTGGGTTCTTACAAGTCTACTATTCATAACACTAAATTGTGAGAATCTTGAAGAAAGTAATTATATCTTTTGTCTTTATATTCTTAGTATCAGTAATTTCCATAAAAGTAAGCACTCAAAAATATATGTCTTTTGAATAAATCTTTGATAATCAATGTTAACACAAGTATCATTAATCTTTATACTTCACCCCAAAAAAATTCCCAAGAAGGTGCATATTTTATAGACTATGGCTAAAATTTTTAAAACCTTTTCAAGTTGAAGAATGGAAGAAAACAGGTGTTAACCAAAATCCTGCTTTTCTTTGAGTATTTTCAATAATTGAAAATTTATTGTATTTTGAAGTTGCTTTTTGAATATCTAACAGTATAAAAATGTTGTTCATTGTGCTCAGTTCAGGAGATTAAAGGAATAAAAACCAATGTGCTCTGTGTCTTTTTAGACATTGAGGACTGTTTTTGCCACTTACATATTTACTGTTTCTATTCACATGGCTTTTTTCTGAATGATCCTGTTTCATCCTTTACTACCTTTACCTTTCTTTTTCACAAGATTGCTAGACAGATCTGAGATCCAGGCAGATTTGAAAACTAGGCACTTCTGCTGCATGAACTTAGGCAGCACACAAACACATAGAATTTCCCTGTTGCCTCAATTTCCTCATTTGCAAATTCAATTTTATTTTTTGAATGTCTGTTATCTTCCAGCAACTGGACTGGATATTCACAAAGATCATTTGACTTCACCCTCAAAAGAATTATATAAGATAGTCGTTCTTATTCTCATTTTATAGAACAGAAAACTGGGGCTTATAGACGTGAAATTATTTCAAGATCAGATGACTAGCAAGTAAAGATTTAGGGTTTAAAGAAGAGATCTGTAGAATACCCAACTCCATGCATTTGCCACTAAACACACTGTTACCTTCCAGGAAAAGTGGTAATGTGACTGTGTTCTTAAAACTGACCAAAAAGAATAAAAATTAGTAAAAATAAGGAAGATATTGATTGTTGATACTGAATCCAAACAAATATCCTTGCCTAATATCAGAGACTTTGATTGCTATTATTTATATAACAAACATCAATCATCCAAGATAAAAATTTAGGAGTCATCCCAGTACACTCTACCTTCCACATCCCCCATATTCAATGTAGGTGTCTGATGGTACATCCTATTTTAAGAAAATTTTATGTACAAGATTCAGTCATATAAAGAAGTTATAGACCCAGAACTGTGAAGGACCTTCTCTCTAGTACAATTGCACCAATTCTGATATGAGTAAACTGAAATTCAGAAAGTCTGAATGACCTGCCCAAAGTCACCTAAGAAGATAGTGAGTGAGGTGGAATTAAAATAGAGCTTTCCTGATGTTCTCTTAGCACTCCTTTCTTTATATCATCCTGCCACTGCAAGGGACGGGATGGTGCTATCAAATGATACATTCATCAAATATTTACTGCGTACCTATTATGTATCAAGTACTGTGATGTCATGGTAAGCAAAAGGATGTAGTAGTAAGCAAAACAATCATAGTGTCTGTCCTCCTGTGTGTTACAGTTTAGTGGGAGTTAGAGTTATTTATAAAATAGTTACCCAAATGTCCAAATGCATAAGTACACACTATGATATGTGGCATAAAAAAGTACAAAATGCTACTATGAGGGTGTAGTCAATATGATCTGACAAAGTAGATTATATCTGTGGGAGGTTAGGCTAAATTTCTCCAAGGATGTGATGTTTGAAAGATGGGATCACAGAACAAAGGAAAAGCAGAATGTCTTCTACCTGCAGCTACCTTGAAGACTTGGTTTTCAGAAGTCTAAAGGATTAACAAGACCAAATTCAAGCATATAAATCAACTGGTTCAGTCCAGAAACATGGCCCTCCAATCTAGCATATGCTCTGAAAAGCAAAGTTAAAACATACCTGGGATCAAATGCTGAGCAGTTAGTTTTGGAAGTTTCACTAACACTAGAAAGGGTATTCAAAAGCAGACTGAAGTCAAACAAGCAAGGATTGAAACACCAAGGTTGTTAGAGGTGACAAAGTTTAACAATGGAGAGTCCTAAGTAATTGTAAAATTGACCAGTGTGATGCATTTGGTGTTGCCAACTTGGTACTATCTGTCATCACCCGTCCCTTTTAAGCCTGAGAACTACACTGCCAGAATTGCCATCTCTGTAAATTTCTGGGTTAGAATTTGCCAATGAAGGAATTTACAAGAGATTTGGAAAGCAGAAATGAAGCAGAAACTATTATATTTCGAGTGTCATGACAGTCATACATAGCAGGCTTCCAAGCTTCTTCTGAAGCTCCTATTTTTAAGATGCAGACTTCTAATGGTTGCAGACTTTTCATAAGTAGCATTATTTTTTCTCTGTTCCAGGGCTTTCATTCATGTCACAGTGAAAGTTTCTCTAACCCCTCAGCCTCAGCATGCCCTATATCCCACATTTCCCAGATTTTTCCAGTTTTTGAGCTCTAATTTCTATATTAATGCACTTATTTTCATACTACTACTTGCTATGACTCCATTTTATGACCATTCCCAAACTAGTGTAACTTTTTATATTAGAAGTAGTGTCAGGGGTACAGAAACTTTTGGATGGGAGTTTTGTATTTGTTCTCTAACCTGATTAGCTTTAAAGTATTCATAACTTTCCTTTTCAGTTATAATGAGACATTGGTGGTTAATAGCAGGCAGTGGCAAAACAGTTAATTAAATTATTACTGTAGTCACCTGGACTCAAGACATCAAGGCTGCAAGCTGCTGCAATAGAACATTATACTGGCAATAATGTGTATAAGAACTTTCAGGTGAATTGGTTGCGTCTAAATGTAATAGGTAATTTTTAAAAAACGCACTGAGGGCTCTCCAATTCCAGCTCAAGTCTGGAGAAATCATGAGGAAACTTCTGTGACTGTTCGGAAAGAAATCCTACCTCCTGTAGCCTTAGAGTAGAAATTTCTGACAACAAAATCCAAAGTCTTATGACCACAGATTAAATTTAGGGCAATAGTTAGGCGAGAGCAGGACCCTAAAATTGAGATGAGGATACCTGGACATATTTTAATTCAGCCGAGGCCTGGATTCCCCAAACCCCCCAAGTTCTTCCCTTACAGTAGAAGGAGACTTTCCTCGCCTGTGTGAGAGGGTTAGACTCCTCCTGTCTGTAGAACCTATTCCAGAGATCGTTTCCTTCTAGGTGAATATTGATCCTTCAGACCAACTCCTGTCATGTCTATCGATTCTAGACTTGTAATATGATTCAACACCCATTATAACCCAGATGGACAGGTATTGAGTATAAGTTTTTACTAGTTTGTGTCAGTAAAAACTTGGGAATTATGGTTAAGAAGAGATCTTAAGAATGTTAGATCAGGGTGGGAGAAATATAATATTGGATCAAACTGAATTTATTAATATAAATACATTAACTAGTGATTCTGAATTCAATGTACTAGCTCAAGCATTTAGGGATGACTCTAACAATTTCTAGATGGGTTGACTGAAACTGGACCCAACAGCAGTCTGTAATTAATGAAGCTGAGATATTAGAATGCCTTTGGTATAGTGTAGGGCACGGTTTTTCAATTTTGATACTACTAACATTTAAAGTTATATAATTCTTTGTTGGGTGTTAGAGGAGACTGTGTATTATAGAATGTTTAGCAGTATTCTTAACCACAATTTTAATGAATGCCATTAGCACCTCCCACAATTCATGACAACCAAAAATATCTTTAGATATCATCAAGTATCTCTTGAAGAAGCAAAATTGGCCACCATTGAGAACCATTCCTGTAGAGGAAGGCATCCTAAGGCTTATGGAGATGTGAGTGCTGAGTGGATTTATTATGAATGACCTGCTTACTCACCTGCTAGTTATGTCACCTGGAACAGTCCAGAGTACACTCTTCATCAACGTTTTGAGAAACAAATAGGTGAAGGAAGTATCAGTGTCCTTGGAAGACTCTGTAGTGGCAGTTGTCTGTGAAGAAAGTGGGAGATACTGCCATGGAAATGAGTTTTCTGAATTCAGTGGGTGATGAGACCCCCAAGTGACAGGACCCAACAAATTATCAGAATAATTTGGCCTATAGAAGTCTTTGATGGTGGCTAATTTATCATGGGGTCCCTAGGACCATGATGAACCATCGACTAAAGTCTTACTTCATCTGTATAAGCAAAACCAACGAAAAATATAACTTCATCTCTTGATACAGGTCTAACATAAATCCATACGATGACAGTCATGTTCTCTCAACACGTTCCCAAACCTGAATCAAATCAGAGACCTAGAGCCCTTCTAAAAAGGGGAATTTAGATGTGATAGGAAAAATAATGGCCACTGCCCCATACACAAAGACATCCATAAAATAAGCACATTACAAGCATTATCTCATACATTATTTCCAAGATATATATTAATACTACTATCATTTCTATTTTACAGGTTATTAAAATGAGGTACACAAAAGACAAGTGCATGTCCCAAGTCACACAACTAGTAAGGAGTGGAGTTTGGTTTCAAACCCAGTTTGTCTGACATGAAAATTTGCTTTTAACAATTCTGTATTATATTATATCAGTTATATGCCATAAATATTAAACAGCAATAATGAGGTCATGCATTCAACCTAATCGCCTGAGTTGATTAAATTATCAATATGAAACAAAAAACACATCATTAAATCCTGTCAGAGGCCAGTTCATATAGTTTCAGGGTAATGCAAGTTTTTTGAAAAGATGAAAGAAGGAAGAGTCAGAACCAAAGACATGGCATCATGAGAAGGATTCTGTAGGTAACTGCTGGTTTTCAGGAGATTAGAGGGCGATGAGCCAATACAAGTAGGCTCTAAAATCTGGAAAAGAAAATAGAGTGCCCCTGGATCCTCTAGAAAAGAACATAGCCCTACAAACACCTTAATTTTAGGCCAACACTATCAGTTTTGGACTTTAGACCTCCAAAAGTGTAAGTTAGTAAATTTGTATTATTTTTCTGTTTTGTTCGTTTGTTTATTCTATTCTTTAGATTTTCAAATGTAAGTGAGATCATATGGTACTTGCCTTTCTCAGTCTGACTTATTTCACTTAGCATAATAACCTCTAGGTCCATCCATGTTGTTGCAAATGGTAAGATTTTATTCTTTCTTTATGGCACAGTAATACGCCACTGCATGTATCTACCACGTCTTTACCCAATTGTCTATGAATGGACATTTTGGTTGTTTCCATATCTTGGCTACTGTGAATAGTGTTGCAAAACACAGAAGCTCATGTAAGTTTTCAAATTAGTGTTTTGGGTTTCTTTGGATAAATACCCAGGAGTAGAATTGCTGGGCCATAAAGTACTTCTATTTTTAATTTTTTGAGGAAACTTTATACTGTTTTCCATAGCGGCTGCACCAATTTGCACAGCAGTTCCCTTTCTTCACATCCTCGCCAACACTCGTTTGTTGATTTATTAATGATGACTATTCTGACAGGTGTGAGGTGATATCTCATTGTAGTTTTAATTTGCATTTCTCTGATGATTAGTGACATTGAGCATCTTTTCATACGTCTACTGGCCATCTGTATGTCTATTCAAATGTCTATTCAGGTCTATTGTTTTAATTGGACTGTTTTTTGGTTTGTTTTCTGTACGTTTGTTTGTTTGCTTTGTTGGTTTGTTTTTTGTATGTGTGTTGAATTGTATGAGTTTTTATAAATTTTGGATAATACGCCCATATCAGATGTATCATTGGCAAATGTCTTCTCCCATTCAGTAGGATGTCTTTTCATTTTGTTGATGGTTTTGTTTACTGTGCAAAAACTTTTTAGTTTGTTGTAGTCCCATTTGCTCATTTTTAAATTATGTTTCCCTTGCCTGAGAAGCTACATCAGTAAATGCTTTCTACATTTTTTTCTAGGATTTTTATGGTTTCAGGTCTTACATTTAACTCTTTGATCAATTTTGAGTTTATTATTGCATCTGTTCAGTTTTCTCCGCACCATTTGTTGACTGTATTTACTCCATTGTATATATTTGCTTTCTTTGTAATAGGTTAAGTTACCATATAGACATGGACTTATTTTGGAGCTCTCTATTCTGTTCCATTGATCGATGTGTCTGTTTTTATGCCAATACCATGCTATTTTGATTACTATAGCCTTGTAGTATAAATTGATATTATGCAGTATAATATCTCCAGCTTTGTTCTTCTTCCTCAGAATTGCCATAACTATTTGGGATCTTTTATCATTTCATATAATTTTAGAATTATTTGTTCTAGTTCTGTGAAAATACCATTGGTATTTTGATAAGGACTGAATTGAATCTATAGATTGCTTTGGGTAGCAAGAACATTTTAACTATATTAATTCTTTTTATCCTTGAGCATGGTATTTGTTTGCATTTATTTGTATCTTCTTTAGTTTCTCTCCTCAATATCTTATAATTTTCTCAGTAAGGTCTTTTACTTCCTTGGTTAAATTTATTCCTAGGAATTTTTTTATGCAATTGTAAATTGTTTTCTTAATTTTTCTTTCTGATAGTTCATTGTTGGTGTTTAAAAATGCAACTGATTTCTGAATATTAATTCTGTTTTTTTAAGTTTGTTTATCAGATCCAATAATTTTCTGTGGAATCTTTGGGATTCTTTCTATATAGTATCATGTCATCTCCAAATAATGACTGTTTTACTTCTTTGTTTCTCGTTGGATGCTTTCTATTTCTTTTTCTTGTCTTATTGCTGTGGCTAGGTCTTTCAGTACATTTGGTGAATAAAAGTGGTGACAATGGGTGTCCTTGTATTGTTCCTTATCTTAAGAAGAATGCTTTAGCTTTTCCCCATTGAGTGGGTCTGTCATCTATGGCCTTCATTATGTTGAGATACGTTTTCTCTATTTTCACTTTGCTGAGAGTTTTTATCATAAATGAATAAAAAGTGTGGTGTATGATGTTAATTTATTTGTGGATATTGAACCACTTTTCATACTAGGAATGAATCCCACTTTGATTGCAGTGTATAAATTTTTTAATGTGTTGCTGAATTCAGTTTGCTAATACTTTGTTGAGGATTTTTGCATCTACCTATGTTCATTAGAGATACTGACCTACAGTTTTCTTTTTTGGTAATGTTTTTGTCTAGTTTTGGAATCAGGGTAATGGTGGCCTCATAGAATAAGGTTGGGAGCCTTTCCTTCTCTTGGGATGAGTTTGCGAAGAGTAGGTGTTAATTCTTTTTGGGATATATGGTAAAATTCACCTGTGAGGCCATCTGGTCCACGACTTTTGTTTGTTGGGAGCTGTTGATTACTGATTCAATTTCATTAGTAGTAATTGGTTGGTTCAGATTTTCTGTTTCTTCTTGATTGAGGCTTGGCAGTTTGTATGCTTGTAGAAATTTATCCATTTCTTTCAGACTGTCCAATTTGTTGGTATATAGTTGCTTGTAATATTTTCTTAATTTTTTTTGTATTTCTGTAGTGTCCATTGTCACGTCTCCTCTTTTGTGTCTGATTTTATTTATTTGCGTTCTCTCTTTATTCTTTTTCTTTTTTCTTTTTTTTTTTTTTTGATGAGTCTGATTAGAGGTTTTACCAATTTTGTTCATTTTTCAAAAAAAACAAGCACCTGGCTTTATTGATCCTTTATATTGATTTTTTAGCCACTATTTTGTTTATTTTCACTCTGATCTTCATTATTTCCTTCCTTGTATTCACTTAGAGCTTAATTTGCTATTCTTTTTCTGGTTCCCATAGGTGTAAAATTAGAGTGTTTAATTGAGATTATTTTTATTTCTTTAGGTAAGCCTGCATTGCTATAAATTTTCCTCTTTGGACTGCTTCCACTATGTTCCATAGATTTGGGATCATTGTGTTTGCACTTTTGTTTGTCTTAATGTATCTTTTGATTTTTTTCCTTGGTCTCATTGTTGACTTGTTCGTTATTTAGTAGGAAGTTATTTAGCTTCCATGTGTTTGTGTGTTTTCAGTTTTTTTTTCCTTGTAATTGATTTCTAGTTTCATACCTTTGTAGCTCGAGAACATGCTTGATAAAATCTTCCAAATTTATTGGGACTTGTTCTGTGGCCTAAAATGTGGTCTATCTTGGAAAATTTTCCATGTGCACTTGAAAAGAATGTGTATTCTGCTGCTTTGGGATGAAATGCTCTAAAAATATCAATTAAATCCATCTCATCCCATGTGCCATTTAAGGCCACTATTTTCTTGTTGATATTCTGCCTGGAAGATCTGTCCATTGGTGTCTGTGGGGTATTAAAGTCTCCTACTATGATTGTGTTACTGTCGATCTCTGCCTTTATGTTAGTCAATATTTTTTTTTATATTTAGATGATCCTTGTATTTTTATTTTTTAAAGCCACTATGTTTGTGGTAGTTTATTGCAGCAGCCATGAGAAATCAATGCAATGGGTTACTCTAAGTAAAGGACCTTCCATACTTATATAAATTATACTGTAAAACTCCCTCCCAATATTTCCAAAGAAACTTGTGTCCATTTGTCAGGGTGAGTTTGTACTGAGGAAAGAGAACTAGCCAAATTTTACAGGGATAAATAGAAATAGCCTCTGAACTATGCTCATTCTTGAGGACCCTAATACCACTGTGGTTCAATAGTCAAATAGGGACTTAGGGAGGTCACATGGTTAATGGAGTTTTGGTTCATGTCTGTTTCACTGTAAGTCCATTCAGTCTTCAAGCCTCTGGCTCTTTTCCTAGTTCTGAAATGCATATTCAGTTTAAGTAGGCATACTCAGACTTCATATATTAGTTCTTGCAGCCTCATGGTAAATTTCCAAAGACCAGTTTATTGACAAAAACAAAGTTTGTTTACAGATGATTCTACATTATATACTAGTGACAACTGAAAAATGAGCACCACCGCTCAGGGAGTGACCCCAAAGAATGGTAGTTAAGGAAAATCCTCCCAGTGAAGAGAACTTTGCACAATGCACCTTGTTACTCATTTTCCTTGTAGGGAAATATGGGCAGTGGTATGGATCTATACTGTTTTATGGGCAGTGGCCAACTTTAACTAGATGGTCATGGACTTGGAAAGTGCAAAATTGGAAAATTGTTTACAAGGACATCTGGAGAAGAGATAAATGAATAGAACTCTCCAAGTTGGCACAGAATCGAAGGAGGTTTGTGTCCCACGTAAATGCTCTTCAAAGGGCTACCACAACAGAGGAGACTTTCAATAATCAGTGACACAAAATGATCCTGTATGTAGATGTCAGTCTATTTATCCAGGCACACCTTTCTTTGACTAATATGCTTATGATCAAAATGGCCACAGCAGCAGGCATAAAGACTAAGTGCTCATTAAGGTTGCTGACTATAGCTTCTACTGAGTGACCAACCTGCCCAAAACAAAGATTAATACTGATTCCCTCAAATGGCGCCATTCACTGGAAGGACCAGCCAGATGCCTGGTGGCAGTGATTTGTTCTTGCTGAAACAAACATTTATTCTGGACATAGATCTGCCTTCTCTGCAGTGCTTCTACTAAAACTTCTATTAGACTTACAAAATGCCTCATTCACTGTCAGGTTATTCCAGACAGACATTGCTTTTAACCAAGGAATAATTTCATAGCAAATGTAATGTAGCAGTACACTCATGCCCTCAGAATTAACTTGTCTTGCCATATCCCCCATCACCCTGAAGCAACTGGTCTGGTATAACTGGGACATAGACTTTTTATTATAAGATAGAGACCTTTAACTGTTTGACAAACTTTACAAGACTGGAGAAATGTCTTCATGAAAGTGCATATCCTCTTGGTCAGCAACCAGTATATGCTGTTATTTCACCCATACCCAGGACTTAGGAACCACAGGGTGCAATTGGAATTGGCTCCTCTGGTTATTACCTTTAAAAATCCCAGAGCAGAGTTTTCTATTCCCATTATTACAACTTGGGCTTGCTGCTTTTAAGATCTAATCCCTAGAATCAGAGGATACACAATAGTTATTATGAAATAAAAGCTGCAATTGCTCTCTGGCCACTGTTGGCACCTGATGCCACTAAACCAAGAGCAAAGGAAGGTGTTACTACAATGATTGGGGTAATTCATTCTAATTATAAAAGGGGAAATTAGATTCCGAGCACAAAATGCAAGTACAGAGGGTATGACTAAAACCCAGAATATTCTGTGGGGTGCTTCTTAATACTCTTATGTCCTATGGCAAAAGATAATTGAAAGCTAAAAACCTGATACAGACAGGACCACTAATGACAAACATCCTTCAGGGGATTGGGTAGCTCCACTGGGCAAAGAAACACAACCAACTGAACCACTTTCTGAAGACAAAGACACTAAGGAAAGTTTAGTGGAATAAGAAAGATACAAACACCAATTGCGGTCAACTCACCACTTGTAGAAACAATGACTAGTAATTACACTTATTTTCTTTATTGCTTTGATTTGTTTATATATTCTTACATCAGTAAATATCCTTTTTTCCTCTCTTTATTGTCATATTATCTAACATTAAATATTTTAATAATGATTACCTGTCTATTTCAGTATTTATATTACAAGATTTCAAAGGGGTAAGTGTAATCCAGCTAAAGAGGGTAAGACATCACCTAGAGATAGTTAAAATGACATACAGGATTTGAGTTTCCTCCTCTTTGAGAAGTGTTTGTTGGTCTTTGGTTGTTAAAGGGTGGTTGCATTTTGCTAATTAAAAGCATGATGTAATTTCTTAATTGAGGAGTTAAATGTGGTTAAAGGGAATGAGGCATAGATGTCAAATTTCCAAAGAGGTCACCTCTACTAGGTTGCATCTTGACAATCCCCTTTGAACCTGAAAAATATGTTTTGTAAAATTTTCCCTATGTGATTCTGGATTAGAGTTTTTTTCAATGAGAACAACTTTGTTTAGATTTGAAAGATAAAAGTGAAGCAAATAAGTTTTTGGAAAGTCATTGCAATCCCATGTAGTAGGCTTCCAAACTTTTTCATGAGTTCTCACCCCATAACTTGTACCTTCCTTTCCCTATTCCTTTGCTTGAGTACAACATTTGTGACTATTTCCCGATTCTCTAGCTTCAGACATCCACCTGGTTACTCCCCCAATTCTTTCCACATTTGTGTAAGCACTGTCTTCATCATTAAACATCATTATATGTATTAATACTTGTAGTGTCTCAATTTTTTAATAAACTCAGGCTGATACAATGAGTGTTCCTTTGTTGCTGCTTTATATCTAGTACTCATGGCCTCTTTGGTAATTATGTCCATTGATATAAAACTGCAAGTAGAAGATAGAAACCAAGGAAATTGGTGAAACCAGAAAAGGATCAGAGCCTTTTCTCTGCAGAAACCAGGAGAAAAACTAAAGGAAGATCAGGTATATGGACCATGATAAAGTGATGAAGGGCACTCAGGCATCAGAGTTCATTCTCAGCACATTGATATACCACGCCAGAAACACAAATGAATCTAGGCTTCACCTGCCAGTCAGAATGAATGCAATTACAAACATTCCTTCCAATTTTTGTCAAAAGAGGGTCACAAGAAGCATGGTTGAAGCTACATATAAAAGGTACCAACAGTGCTTGCTGATTTAAAGGGACTGAAAAAAGGCACAGTGTAAAAATAGGGATACAAAAACATTCAGGGTTATTAAATATCAGAACTAGAGCTAGAGCAATGCATATTACTCACAATATTAAATTAACACACTGAATTATAATCAGCTAATGCCATAATGACATTAACAACAACTACATTACTTTGATTCATAAACCAAATATATTTCTTCTCTCAAATCCATTTCTTGAGTCCACCATGTGTATTCAATTTAGAGTGTAGAGTTTCTTCTCACTTGATAGAATTTATGTTCCTATCACTACTTATCAAGCCACCCTGAAATAGAAATGATTTATTTAGCAAGACCTTTCTGTTATTCCATTTTATGGGTATAATAATTTGGTTTAATTGTCAACTGTAAAAGTGATAAGATTTAGAGAACTTAGTAATTTGTCTTTTCTATGGTAGAAATATTTCATCATAACCTATTTCTAGAGAAGTAACTAAATAGGGGCACAATCATTTTCTTAAAGAGGAAAACATTGTGTAAGCATCTGTGTGTGTGTGTGTGTGTGTGTGCATGAGTGTGTGTGTGTAAATCCTAAGCCATTGCTAAACTTTAATACCCTCAGTAAAAAGTTGAATAATTAATATTATAGCTTGCGCACACATGATCCATTTAAATTAGCAAGCTTCAAACTGTTTGGTGATACTTCTTGACTGTACTGGTGGTAGATTTGGCAATGATTTAGTTTGGATACTGTTCTTCTTCTGGACAATAATCACAAAACTCCCATGAAGCAATTGGAGATCCAACAATTTTATTAGACTATGCACTATGTCAAAACACTGCCTAATTTCACTAATAAACACATTTACATGTATGCACAGACATACACACACATTACAAGCAGAAAGTTAGTCAAACAAATGTCATTTACTTTCAGCTGAAAAACCAAAGCAATTTTCAATTCACCTGACAAGCCTAATTGTAGCAGAAGCTTCCAAGGCTCCTCCCACTTCTGTCAGTTCCCAGCAGGGCTCCCCTCAAATGGGATCTGTTGACAGGACACCTTCTGGACACTTGCTGACAGGGACAAGGAGCTTATGGGTTTTTAATGGAAAGGATTTGCTAAATAAAGCTTCAATCTCCCAATCTCACTGGTCTTCCAGAGGTCAGGCTGCTAAAGTCCTTGGTAGCTATGGAAATTACAAGATGAATCCATGAATTATTTACATTTTAGAGCTAGCTGATTGACATTGATTCCCAGTTAAACCCAGTTAGAAAATTAAGCCCATGCAATTATATTTTTAAATAAAAATGCAGAGTGATAAAGCTTCTTTTTTACAGCCATATAATAGTGGTGAGTGTGCCTCTCTGGCCCATTGTCGAAGATTGATTTTCGCCTAATCCAAAACTCAACACATCATCCTGGTGAAATTATGTCTACCAAGAACCAAGACTCTTTTTTCTTCTGGGGATAAATTTTACATAATTCTAGCTCCTTGGATAATATGACATGTTACGTATTTAAATGTCTTTGATTTATTTTTTATTCCTTCCTTGCATTCAACATGTAATTTATTTAGATCAGGGGTGTTCAATCTTTTGGCTTCCCTGGGCTACATTGGAAGAATAATTGACCTGGGCCACACATAAAATATACTAACACTAACAATAGCTGATGAGCTAAAAAAATGTCCATGCATAATTTTTGTAATGTTTTAAGAAGTTTACAAATTTGTGTTGGGTCACATTCAAAGCAGTCCTGAGTTGAACAAGCTTGATTCAGGTTGCACCAGTCATTAAAAAGAAGATAGTTATTACCAAAGGAAAATGTGATTTTAAGGTGGGGATGGTTTTATTTGGGCTTGATTCTTAAAAAGAATGGTTTTATCTTATGAAATTCTGGTTATTGCTCTTACTTCATCCATGTTTTTGAACTAAGACCTATGACTTATTTTGGTTAGTGATTTTTAAAAAGAGCTTCAGGTCTCATGGAGCTCTTTCAGGGTAAGTGGTCTTAGATGACTTCACTTCCTTTGTCTCTCAATCCTGAATCACTTTTGGTACTGTTTGAATTGCAACTTCTTGGCTTTGTCTCCTAATTCCAACATTTCATTTGCTTCTTCAATATGCTAGCAGGTCTCACTTTTACTGTTTTTTTTTTTTTTTACTTTCAGCACTTCATGGGGTGAGCTGAATCATTTAGGACTTCTTTGCAAGTGACAGATAGCCAACCTGAATTTTCTTGAACAAAATAGTGGAGTTAGTAGTTCCTCTAACCATGGGAAAGTCAGAAACAAAAGAAGG